>OX155968.1:14088657-14688657 GCA_944548615.1 Micropterix aruncella | reverse complement strand
CCCTTACTTCCAATTGCGACCAGATTACTCCAGTCTCTTGATTGGCTACGAGTTCGAGGTCGCTTGCGCGGTCCTCTCCCTTACGAAGCGGTGAAACGGTGTACAACGAATCTATCGCGGACCACGGCATCCTTTGCCCGGCTGTTCACCCAGGATCGGGTAGCCGATGGTCGTTTCAAGAGCAGTCGCCGTAAGGTCAGCAACCACCCCCGCTCTATAGGAAACAGTACTGCTTCCAGACTCCCCCGACTTTTAGTCAGAGTTAACGGGCCCTTGCTGATTTGGCCACGAAGACCCATTCTGTTCAGGGTTGGTCACACTCACGGGTCAACACCTATCCGACGGCCTCCACGCATGAAGTGCGATCCTAGGTAGGACTCTGGCCTTATGGTTAGTTTCCCCTCGGAATCAACCTTCTGGCGCTCCTGGACTGTAAGCCAATCGACTGTGCACTCTGACTAACAGTCGTCTAGGTTACCTATATAGACGAGCCGGCCCTGGATACAGTGTCAAACGCCTTAGACAAGTCGAGGAAATTAGCGATTAGTTTATTACTATTAGCACAGTATACCAGACAGTAGCTTCTCTTAGAACAAAATTGAAATCGAAGCAAGTGACGTCAGGAATATTAAGGGCTAACACAGATCGTAATATGATTACTCGTCTTCTTCTTGAAGCATCGTCCCGGCCACATTTACTGTGCCCCGGCGACGCAGATGCTATTATGCTACCGTTTTGTTCTGAGAATACCATATGGCGTCGACTCGTAAATCTCCACAAAAAAAGTAATAGTAAGAGCGGACACAAACTGCGTCCACAGCGCGTCACAGCCCACAGCGCCGTAACTATGGGCCTAAGGACGCGACATGACTTACCCCTGGCCCCACTTCCGTCGTACCCTCTTCCCGCATTGCTTTGTAGCTCTTGAGTGATCTTACTGGGTGTTATTATACTGTGCTATTAGCGATGCTTTTGCTATGAATTCACTAACAGAATTAATCGCATCGTTAGTTCCTCGACTATGCCTAAAGCCGTACTGGTTGTTTGAGATCATTTTTTCAGACTTAATATACGTTATAAGATGTGATTTGGCAAATGTTCTCTATAATTTTCGAGGTGATACTCATCATACAATTGCGCTCAAGATAAAATTTCTACACGGTTTAGAATATTTCGAACAATAAAAACGAAAGAAATATGTCCGTCTGTCTGACTCATCGATATCTTACCTTCGGCTACGTAACGACCAAATTTGGTTGCACATCAGAACACCGTTGACCACGTAACGACCAATATTGGCGGCTTGCTCCCGGAGCGCACAGTAATATTATTTTCTAATTCGAACTCATCCTAAAATCCATACCAAATATCTCATTATTACCGTAGATACATAGACGGCGGCTAAAATAATTTCGCGGGTCATTTCGCGGATATTACTGGTAAAATTCCTTTGTCAAACATCATAATTTTTTTTTTCGAGAAATCATCAATTTTTTTGTTGGTTTTTATGAGCTAATATCTATGTAATTATTTTTGTACGTAAATAAGCAAAACGAAATATTACATTTCATAGATAATCTAAAAAAGATCACGATAGTATTTACAATTGCTAAATAGGGTTCGGCACTTTTCCGTAAGACAAGTACAAGTTAGAAATGCCTAGTTTTTTTCACTTTTTCTCATATTCATTCATAATTATCTAATTGTTTTACAAAATGAGATTTCAATATTTTATATTACGGAATTTCAATGCGACCATCGCACAGTTATTATTTTTATGCTTGCTATGGTAGTTTCATAGTTATAGTACTTTTTGTCGAGCGCGGCGATATTGCAAGAAATTCCAATAAATTGCCGCGGTCTGCCATGAAATTATGCCGATTCTCATAGACTCGAAGGGTTAAGAAGGAGTTTTCAAGAACAATCTGTTTTACTCCGTGGTTTTACTCAAAGATGAAAGGAGCAGATAAGATTTAGGGCTCCGTATCAAAAGTGTATGAGTATCAGAAATCTGCCATATAAAAACGGACGACTGAAAAATCACATTTTTATTCTTACGGTCGTTAACTTTTTATTAGCTATGCAAATTTATGCGAAAAAATATTTGTCAAGGATTTTTTTTTAATCGTACTGTTCGTTCTGACTTACGAGATGCCGTAACTTTAAAACTAATTTTCCATTGTGAAAAAATATTTTTTGATATCCAATTAGAAACTGTTTTTGATTGAAGTGTTTAAATGTTATGGTCTTGACTCGTTCGTGAACTAAATATGGTAGATACCTATGATCTTGTCATAAAATGAAGTGATATTGTCTATTATTATATCCCCCTATTATCTACGAGCGTCTTTTATCATATGGAGAAGTAGTCACGGCATTAGAACAGGCAAAACAGTCTCAACGCCATTTTGTTCTCACCAACTACGTCACGTACTAGGGACGCATATATTCCCAACCCACGTAAGAAAAAATGGCGGCGGGGATGCTTTTCCGTTTGTCTGTATGCTTTTCCGTTTGTCTGTTTAATTAGTGACATACTTGTAGTAGGTGAATCAGTAGGTACGACGAAAAAAACAACTGTTTATATATTTTTTTGGGTAAAACAAAAAATATTGTTTTTAATTTAAAAAAAATAATAAATTTGTAAATCTTATCTATTAAAGAAAAGTTTACAAGCGTTGAGAGCACTGCGCCATCTAGTGGTGGATAAAATATCGCTAATAAACAATATTAACGATATTCTACCTACCACTGGATAACGCATCATGCTCAAAGCTCTTTATATCTATTATTAAAAAAACAATTTTCAAAAATATTTTCTTTAAAAAACCCCAAGTATTGTACCAAAAGTTGTTTAGTTCCTCGCACTGATTTAACCACTACAAGGATGTCAATATAGAGTGTTTGCAGAGTGGTGTAATTTGAGTAGATACTTAACTATATACTTAACCAATATATAACTATTTAATCTAATTTGAGTAGATACTTAAATATATAACTATTTTTCATTGCACAGTGATTTTAAAAATAATAATTGATAACAGGTATCTATGCTGATGATTTCAAAATAATTGGCACCTGATATCAGGACTGATATCACCTTTGCGAATAATTGCAAAGGTGAAAAGGGAAGAGTCATGTCGACCCATTTTTAAAAGGCTAAGAATCCTCACCTTAACCTCACTCTATCTCTTTAAGTTACTAACTGAGTTTTTTAAGAATAAAGAAACACATTATAAAAAGTTTTCAGATACACATACTAAAAATACGAGAAATAAATTAAACATTTTTATACCATGTATTAAACTAAACACAGCAAGGCAAGACAAAAAATACTCAGGGCCATATTACTTTAACAGGCTACCAGAAAGTTTAAAAACTATTCAAGTGGAAAGCTTATTCAAAAAGTTACTTAAAGAATTCTTATTAGACAAAGCTTTTTACTCGATCGATGAGTTTGTTAATTTTAAATAATTTTTCAAATTTTTTGGTCATTTTTTTGACAATTTTAAGTAGCATTTTTTAATTATTCTGACTTTTTCTGATTTTAATTTCTTGATTATTTTTATCAATTATTTTAATTTGTGGTTTTAGTAAATAAATCTTAAAAATGATTTGGATGCCCTAAAAGCAATAATGAAGTAACTGTATGTACGTGGTGATAAATTTAAATATTGTAAAAACGAACTAATATACTGTAATTTAAATGTACCTAAATATTAAGTTTCTACAATCTGTTAAGATTTTTTTGGAAATAAATTGAAATTGAAATTGAAAAAAAAATTGATATCAGACCTGATATCATAATATAATCCAAAATTTCAGTATTCAAAATTCAAATTTCAGTATTCAAAATTCAAAAAGTAAAATCTTCCAAAAAAAATAATTATTAAAACTAATTGTTTTCATATTTAAAGAGACACGGACCTAGTTTTAATTACCAATTTTCCGGTTACGAATTTTCGAATGTAGCATGTACCTTTTTTAGGGTACAAATCGACTGTCCTAATAATGGTTACTTTGTGTATGTTTAATTCTACAAATATTGGGAAAAGCTCACTTCCTTGAATATAGACCTTTTTCAAATATTTGTAAAATTACACATCACAAATTTACTGTATGTATTTAGGTTTTAATATATTATATTTCCTGACAATTTTAAGTGGGGCCATTAATCAGTTTTGAGAAGATCGGTAATTAGTACTATATAGCCTTGGCAACTGCGATGTGGAGGAAAAAACTATATAGAAAAAGTGGCATTGACTTTAACATTAACACATGGACAACTCGGTACAGTGCTGACTTGGTAAAATCTGATGTGCGGTTCGGGTCAATACTAAAAATAAGACGACTGCGTATGCTGCGTCTTTTTTTACGCCAAAATAGGGTCAAGTCCAGAGTAGATTTTCTTAGACAAAAACCGTTTATTTATTTATCTTCGTTTTCTTTCTATTAAGACGTCTCTAAATCCTTCTTCCTCTCTAAATTCCTCGACATCCTAATGAGCTTGTTACGAACATATAGAAGCTTACAATGGACTAGATTGCGTTTCTTCGTGAACTAAAATCGGAAATTAGTTCATGTGAACGAGACAGGGCAATACGCTAGAGCGGAATGTGAAATGGACGGTTGTCACTTTTTCTCATTAAAACTACCCACCAAAGATAAAGCATCTAGATTTTAGACACGTACCTACGCGGCTGTGGGTTGTCAAATTCGTCGAAGGTTAAATCGTGTCGTCGTCGTCAGCAGAGTGGCGGCCGTATGACGACGTGCTTGCCCGCTTGCTTTTGCGAATTTCGTTCAACGGCAGCACAGTCGACACGGACGACGCTTGCGATGCAATGTCTAGTGGTCAATTTTTGGTAGCCCTTAGGACTCGTGACATCGCTCGCTTCGATTTCAATTTTGTTTTTAACCCCTCAAATGAATGGCGATTAGCTCGGGTTGCCTACGGCAAAATGTATATAAATTTATATTTACATTTACATTTACATTTACATAGAGCGGAGTTTACTATAGAGCTATAGCATTACTATAGAGCGGATTACTATAAAGCGGCGCACATTTACATTTATATTTACATTTATATAAATTTATATACATTTTGTATACATTTTGCCAAGGCATCCCTTAAGGGACGCCTCACATTTGAGGGGTTAAGGTACTGTCTGTATGCTGTGGTCAGGACAAAGGCTCGTCCCACGCCGGTTATGTTTAAATTAAAAAAAATATTAGTAAAATCGGGACGACGGATAAAGAATAGATAGTTTAATTTTGTACAAAACGTTGATAAACTTAAATATTGGGCGAAATACAGCATCTTTTGTACCGTCAAACAGCTCCTATTTTTCTATTAGTTTGGTTTAGTACTAAAGCCGAAAACTAGATATATTTTTGCCATATCACTGGCATATATCTCGTTCGGTCGGGCAAACAAAATTATTTCCTCCTCTCGAGCATCAGTCTCGTCTCTTCTCTATTTTTAACATGATTTATTTATCAATGTCATTAGCGGAGTTTCTGGTCGATACTAGTATATGATCTGATTTTACATTGTATCTGAATCTGCGATTAACCAGTAAGTAGTAAATTCGATTTCTCAACAAAAAAAATATGCTATTTAGAAAAAAAAATAAACGTAGAAGTTTCGAATCAGTTATTTCGAACGAGTTAAATAGTGAGCCTGCTCTGCCATGGCCGTTCGTTTGGTTTAAACGTTGCGGCCTTCAGCAAATCACTTATTGTGCAACAATTCATGTAGTAAACGATTAAATGAAAGGGCTAAATGCGAGCGTTACATCTAAATTAAAAAAATACTGATACGAAACGCTTGACACAGTTAGCGTCCAACTGAACGGAACTAGAGCATGTGTTTGTTGGTAAATAATTGTCGCAGGTCCATCTTCTTAGGAATTAGCGCGCGCGCGCGCGTGCGTGCGCTTGCGGGTGCGTGCGCGTGCGCGTGCGCGAGCGCGTGTGTGTGTGTGAGAGGGTGTGTGTGTGTGTGTGTGCGTGTGTGAGGGTGTGTTTGTGTGTGTGTGTGTGTGTGAGAGAGAGGGTGTGTGTGTGTGTGTGTGTGTGAGGGTGTGTGTGTGTGTGTATGTATGTATGTATGTATGCACATAGTGGATTGTTTTTTCTTTCTTTAGAATTTCAAAAGCCTCTATGTATACGGAAACGATGTTCTATGGTATATAGATCAAGAGAAAAATAATATGAAAAAGCGAGGGGAATGAACTTTAGGTGTTTGAGTCGAAGTGATTTGTCACACAAATCACTTCGACTTTTTTACAATAAAAAGGCGTTTAGTACTTTATGATGTTTATAAAAGAGCACACAAACTTGTAACCATTTGGTTGCAATAAAAAAACTTTAGATACATTTACTAGCTTCATTTTAGAATTAAATTAATAAAACCTTAAAAAAACTGTCAAAATTACAATAGACGATAATCACGTTTGGTATTGGAGAGTGGCATGAGGTTTCGTGATTCCAGGCGATTTCTTATAAACCTATCTATCTATCTATTTATATGGTCCGCAGTCACCATCAGATGTTTCCCTGACTATTTAGAGTATTCGATACCTCATGATAGTAGATAGTATTTCCGCCGGGTGATCGGGTTTTTCCACGTGGTCGGGTCGTATCACGTAAGGGGGAGGGGGGGGGGGGATAGATTTCGGACGTACCCCATTCGTTTTCTAAAGGGGTGGCAGTATAAAACGGGCCACAGAAAAACTGGAATTGCCTCTATCTCTGTCTGTCTTTAAGGATCAGCAGACTGATTCAACAGGACAGGGAAGGAGAGATGCAATGTACGTACGTACTATTATTCGCTACTGACTATACAGTAATAATAATTTTGGTTACTTATTAATATTTTTATTAAGAGAAAAAGATATATTGTGATTTTTAAATCATCTAACAGAAATAAAGCCTTTTTATTTTTTTCCGAAAATTCAACCCTCTTGCGGCAGTTTTAAATTTGAAATTGTTTTTTCTTATTCTTTTTTTTTAGAATCTCCATACCATAGAAATTAAGTTTCGATATATAACATTTATTTTTTCTCCATACAAGGCATTTAGAGCATTCTCAGGGCTGTCAAAGCGAGCTCCACGGAGTTCAAATTGGGTGATTTTTGGGAAGAGGCAGAAATAACACGAATCCAAATAGATCTTTAAGGCGGATGCGATAGCCCTAGAATTTCTGTGTTCTTCAAAAAATCACCAGAGATAATGGCTTTGGGGGGTTAAGCATTAACATGGTGCAAAAGAAGCCCTCTTAGTCAAGAACCGCGGACGTTTTACTCCCGAATAATTATCAATATCAACTTCTTCAAACTTTTAGTAATTTTAAAAAATGCTTACTAAAAAAAATAAGTTTTAGCAAGGGTTTGGATAGAGCAAAAATATATTCTGTCTGTAAACCAAATATATTTGAGTTTCTTAAAAATAATATATTTTACTTAAATTACAACTCAGAAAAGAAGCGAAAACTATAAACTAAGAATTATAAAATAAGTAACCCGGCGAACTTCGTGCCGCCTAACAGTCAATGAAGTCGTGTTACAGATTAGCTGAACTTAATTTATGATTTTATGAAAGTAATACAATGAATACAAAATAAATATTACGTTCACTACTTTATTAAGATAATAACACAAAAAGAAATATGAAAGTACAAAAATTAAGTATATCAATCGCGTGTCAGCAAGGCATGATTGAATTAAACTATTTACATATTGTGCAGCATGGGATGCACTCGGTTTAATTCTCTTCATTGAAGCACCTTGTGGTATACGACATTTTTTGTTTTATTTTATCAGACGCAAGACCAAATATAGCGGATGATTTGCCGACACGTGAACATGCCACGTACAACTGACCATTAGAAAAACACGGATTTACATTTTGTATGGGAAAATGTTTTTATTTTATTTTAATCATTCGTAAACTTTCCAATTTTCGTTTTTAATATTTATTCTGCTATACGAAAAGGAGACAAATACTACAAATCAAAAACCATGAAAATCGGTCTAGCCGTTCTCGAGTTATAAGTGTTCGAAGAAACCCGACTTTGTTTTATATATATAGTTAGGAATATTTGAGTTTCTAAAAAAATATGCATTTTATTTCATTTCTACCTCAGAAAAGGACCAAAACGTGTTAAAATCATTGGCCATGATCAGTATTTCCCATCACAGTTCTTTTTCAGCGTTAACCGGAGGTCATCGTCACCGCGTGGTCCACCGTCATCGCTTGGTCCACCGTCATCGCGTGGAGCTTTAACTTTCTTTCCTGTGACTCGTTTTCTTTTCCATTCATTTAAGGCAGACTATGATCTTTTTTTTTCGAAAATCATGCTTTGATTCATTTTATTTATTTATTAAAGGTAAAGCACAAAATATAATTTCCTGCAGCATTACAAAAAAATGAGTTTGGACCAGTAGCGAAAAATAGAGCACACTGCAGTATCTTGGTAGAGCACACCGCCTAACTAGGCCTAGGCCTGTACTAAGGCAGGTGTACCAGGAAAGATTTTACCTGTGCACACAAAAAAAATAAGAAAATTAACAACTAGATTTAAAAATTAAACACGGTAAAAAGATAAATTAAAATATCATCAAGAAGTATTTGAAATTATAATCATAAAATTATCGAGTAAATAAATAAAAATCGAAATCATAATAATAGTAAATAGATAGATAGATAGATACCTACTCAGTAAAATAAAAAAAATAAAAAAATAAAATAAGAATAAAAATACAAATCATCTATACTAATATTATATAGAGGTAAAGTTTGTGACGTTGTAGGAAGTAATCTCTGGATCTACTGAACCGATTTTGAAAATTGGCTTTCTTTTACCAATAGAAAGCCACGTTATTTGTGAGTGTCATAGGCTATATATTAATCCGACAAATGAAAATACTTTTTTGTGGTAGTCGGATTTCCAAAGTAAGTCAGAAAAAACGGTCGAACGAAATTGTTTCTAACTAACGCTGCCTTAACGATGAGACATATATGATTAAGTTCTAGAGAAAAATTGTAGAACTTGATAATGCCTAAAAAAAGTCAGCGACAGCATATGTCTAACTTTTTTATTTACTTAAGTAACAAAAAGTAGTATTTTATATTAAAAATAATTTTAATCGTTAGGTCATGTTTATTGGTCATATTATCAACAATTATGAATTATTATCAAAATAAGTAAATTTATCGTCTCAAGTGTTTAAAACAAAAGACTTTTCCCTTTTACTATATAAAATTTCCCTCTTACTGCATAAATAGTGAAAGAGATAATACGCTCACAAATAACTCACAAGAAGACACTCACAAATAACGGTATTATAGTCAAATTGGCATGCAAATACATACATACATTTGCAGTAAAAATATAACCCTTCTTTTGGCAGTCAGGAAATAAATCATAGCACTCAGTACTAACCGAACCACACTCATAATTTCATTACAGGTAAAAAGTTTTACCGCCCTACAAAGTGGGCACGGGTCAGCTAGTACTAGATAATCAAATAATTTGGGGCTTTTTCACAGCCTTCATTTATTAGCCACATATGGCTCTGCTTCCTATTCGTTTGGGAATAAGCAACAAAATAGTATTAGTATCTCATTTTCCCAAAAAAAATTATATTGATCGTTTTCCCCCGTAACCCTTCAAACGGAAATGTATATTCTATTACGCTCTTGGAAAAATCTATTACTGGCTACAGCCAGTAATAGATTACGTGCGTAGGCACGACAGGTACGAACTCCTGCAACTTATGATGGGAAAAGTTGCGAGAAAGAGGAGACCAGGCCGTAGACGGAAATCTTAGTTGCGGAACATTCGAGAATGGACCGGGGCTACGAGTGTGGCCGAATTGTTTTGGCCTGAAGGACAAAAGAAGTATACTGAGCTGACTTCCAACCTTCACTCCGGCCTCCGCGCATGAAGTGCGAGCCTGGGTAGGACTCTGGCCTTATGGTTAGTTTCCCCTCGGAATCAACCTTCTGGCGCTCCTGGACTGTAAGCCAATCGACTATGCACTCTGACTAACAGTCGGGGGAGTCTGGAAGCAGTACTGTTTCCTCTCTATAGCGGGGGTTGTTGCGGATCTTACGGCGACTGCTCTTAAAACGACCATCGGCTACCCGATCCTGGGTGAACAGCCGGGCAAAGGATGCTGTGGTCCGCGATAGATTCGGTAAACACCGTTTCACCGCTTCGTAAGGGAGAGGCCGCGCAAGCGACCTCGAACTCGTAACCAATCGAGAGACTGGAGTAATCTGGTCACAATTGGAAGTTAGGGCGTGAGTGTAGGCCCACCGGGTAACACTCCTGGCTATCTCGCGGTTAAGGCGTTGGCCTCTTACGGGCTTGTGACGTAGCTAGATGATGGACTGTTTTGTCCTCAAGTCTTCTGCGCTCACTCCAGGGAGATAGAACGACTAATCGTTAAAACTTCTTGAGGTGACGGGCTCGCCCGCTGTAGTCGACAACCCTAGTTGCCAACCTTCACTAGTTGCAGAGGCACCTTAAGAAGAAATTGAGGTATGTTTACAGACCAATCGTGTATCATTTCTTTCCTAGTGACGTTGTACCTAACATACTATATTACAAAAATACATAGGTACTCTAGTACATTTTTTGTTGTTGCATTTGTTAAAACGAAACATGAAGACGTTTGTTTACTGTGTAACCAGTTTCTTAAATCCACAAAATCGCATCTTAACTGAACCTAACGCGTGACATTTAGCATAATAACGAGTACGGCCGGGCCATTGACTCGGGTGCAAAACACAATAAACAACTAAAAAAAACAAACTTGCATACTTCAAAATTTTCTCAACTCGTCTTCGGAATTATTGCAGTATAGGTACCTTTCTCAGAAATCGAAAAAACAAAGAAATACTACTAGGTTAGATCATTGTAATGCTAAATGTGAAAGAAAAAAGCTTCGGACGCGTAAATTTTCGAAACCAAATTTACATACAAAAAAAAAAAAAAATTTTTGTTTAACCTCAGTTTTTAAGGTTGTTTTAAAAAAACCTAACCTAACCTAACCTAACCTACCGCCAAATAGGTGTTTATGTATTTAAAAAAAACTTAACCTACCGAAATGTATGGGTTTGGCGCTTTTTTGAATGCCTATATCTCGCTTATTTATTGAGACCGAATAAATATTATTGCAGATTCGGAATCAGCGTGGTGAATATAGTCTGGTGACGTTAAAAAATCAACAATCTAGAAGAGGTACCTATACTGCAATTATACCTCTTCTTCTACTAATCGCAAACGAATATGAAAAAAACTTACAAATGAGATCCAGGTCGCTAGATATCACTTATCAAGGAGGGCTAGCGTACGTTTTTTGTTACTTATCTGATTAAATTTCGAGAGCTCTCGATAAATAAATCCAATGGAACTGATAACAAAAAAGACTCGCTATAATTAGCGAGCGAAACACACGACACGACGCGTCTGGCGCCGGTGGAAGACTGTGGAATGTGGGTGGAAGACTTTGAGGAAAATTGAAAAATACTACCGGGCACCGCGCTCAGTAAAAATATACCGTTTCGTGCTTTGGAAATGGTCCCAAAACCCTAACTACACTACACGTTTGCTACTACTACACATTTCGCTTAATTTATTTTTGCTGCCCACCAACCGACGAGGAAAAAAGTAGTATTGCGAACGCGCTAAACATTTTTTTCGAGATGAACACGGAAATATCCATTTTCAGCCCCCTTGAGACGATTAAGACCATTTCAAAATTAAAGTATGTTTGTGTGTATATGTTTATGTATTCCTCCACGATAGCGCCCAAACGCCTGGCGATAAAATAATTATACAGTTAAACTGTTGGCTGGTATAACGATATGTGATCATTCTTTCGGCCGCGGGATGAGCGTAGAAGACTTAGACTATGGACAATCCACGATCTAGCTCCGCCAACTAGCCCGCGTGAGACCAACCCTTACCGCCCGGCACCGGGTAGTAGTTAACCCAGCGGGCAGACCAAGCGCCCTCGCTACCAGCTATGATTCTCCGGCTTCCCGATTGGTTACAGGTTCAAAGTCGCTTACGCGGTCCTCTCCCTATTGCAGCGGTGATACGGTGTGTACCATATCTGTCGCGGACCACGGCATCCGTTTCCTGGCTGTTTGCCCGGTAACAAAGTCGTTTTCAGACTTCCCCGAATATCAGTTGGAATACACAGTCGATTGGCTGACGCCGCACGATGCGCAAACCATCCAGGAGCGCCCGAAGAACGATTTATAGGGGAACAGACCCGCAGGCCTGGGTCCTACCCGGGCTCTCACTTCTGCGTGGAGACTGCCGGATGGGTGTTGACCCGTTAGTTTGGCCCACCCTCACACATGAGTCTTAGTGGCCTAACTGCAATAGGGCTCATTAGCTAGGTACCGAAATTATTAATCAGATGAATTCAGACCTTGGCTACTTGCCAGAAAACTCTTGGGGTGACACAACCGATTTTTATCATTGCAAGAAATACACCTACAGCTACACTGCACAATCTGCTTTCCAGGAACCTTTGCAATAAAAATATATTTGAAAAAATAATAAATTTGACATTTAGCGTATTTAAAAATAAAATAAAGAAATGGTTATCGAGTCATGACAGACTAACCATACATCAAATGTTAGAAATTATAGTTTAATAAAAGTTATGTGCTTACATTATTATTATTTTTATGAATATGTATGTTGATTATATTTTAACATTGAACTAATTGCAAAAAATCTTTAATTTTGTTGTTATATATTGTTTTGACCCTGAGGTGACGGGTTCGCCCGTTGTACTTGACAAATCTAGTTGAGGAATCTAATACCTCTGTCGTCTCATCCGGAGTTTCGGCGACGGCGGTTACAACGTCGCCGAAACGCCGGGTGCTACAAACTTCACGCAATAACTTCGTTTTTATCTTATTTATAATGTCAAACAACCGTGACAGTCTTCCATTTTACTAATAACATATATAATCAATCCTAATACATAGGGTACCAAATATATTTAACCTACCACAAAATAAAAATCCCCACTCTTAAATATTAAATCCCCAAAATCCCCACTCTAAAAATACTTAAATATTATATAACTTTAATTACACCTACGATATAATTTTATAATACCATCCAGAGTTTGAGGAATCCAACAGAACGTTTTTAGAAAACCACTACCGCCATCTATATTTGATACCGGAAACCGTGCCGTAATTTTAAAAATTATCTTTCATTCTGAATAGCCTGCCGTTGCTGATAACTTTATTTTTTTAAAAAGTGACGGGAAAGAATGTTAGATGGCGCATTACGAGTATACTTTCATTTTTTTATATAAACGACTACAGACAAGGGGACGTTCAAGTATTACGTAACGCAATTTGGGAGGAAGGAGGGGTCTTGTAAAACGTTACGATGCAAACAATAACATAGGTATTTTAGCGTCTTTCCGGTACTTTGCGCAACATAATTGTGACTTTTAAGTAAAAATGGTCACTTGGGTGTTACCATTGATTTTATAGTGTAATAAAATCAATGGTGTTACGTAACGATTAGGGAGGGGGGTACAGAAAAACGTTACAGCGCGTTACGGAGGGAGGGTCAAAAATCTTCAAAAAATGCGTTACGTAATACTTGAACGCCCCCAAAACCATTCTATTACCTTTCTTTATATATGGTACTAGATTTGGCAACTACATAGAATGAATTGGCAACCCTTTCGTGAGGGCGAAATGCAGGTGGCGCTGATAGCATTGATGGCCAAACTAACAGCAATTTATTTGATAACATTGATTCGGAATGATTTTTATAAAGACTGATTCATAATAAAATCCCAATAATTTAACCAATGATAACAATAATATCATTCAGTTATGCTATCTATCGCATTTTTAAAAAATATAAGCTGATTACATTACAGAAATAATACAGAGAGATCTTTTTGTCTCAACATAAAAGAGCGTAATTATTACGTATTTCAAACTTGTATACCGAATTAAAAATTGACCTGTTTCTGTTAATAATATTAAAATAATAATAGCTCTGATTTAAAAATTCCTTTGTTAGTACTTATATTATTTTTTATACCGTATAGGCGTGTTTAGAACGTCATCTACAGTGCGCCGCTATACTGTTATACAACGAAAGTCGCCATATTAGGGCCGATTGCGTTTCTTCGTGAACTAAAATAGGAACTCAGTTCAACCGAACGAGACAGAGCAGTACGTTAGAACGAAATATGAAATGAACTATCGTCGATTTTCCCGCACCAAAACTACCTGTCGAACTTTTAGACGCCCGAATAAGTTTGGACACATTTCGTGCGGTGTTAGATTTAGCTGCTTTGGTGGGTAGTTTTAATGCGGAAAAGTGACAACCGTTCATTTCACATTCTGCTATGATGTACTGCTCTGTCTGCATCACATTAATTTACGAGTTTAGTTCAAGAGAAACGCAATCGAGCCCATTGAACATAATAATCCATACCACATTAGGACTTAATATTTTCCCAATTCAAATTTTAAAAGTGGCGTCTGATCGTCTACTTTGCTGTTTTCCTTATTTTGTTTTTCTTTGTTGTTTTCTTTATTATGTATCTTTCTATAAATGCATCGCATATCTCTATCATTCTAGTTCCGAAGTATTCATCATCCCTGGCGGTGGAGATTATCGGTGCGCTTCGGTCGATGTCGTTGTAAAAATCGAAATTTTCACCCTTGCAATATAATTCATTTCCTACTCTTCACTAAAATGTATGGAAAGATCATAGTTGCTATCACAAAGCCAATCTTTCGTAATTATCCTTGATTTCTCTCCAGGTTATGGTTTCTTTTGGGTTAGAAAGGTCGACGGTTTGTTCATTGAATGTATCATGTAGGGTCTTAGAAATTCCTCTTCGTGGCTATCTCTTAGTTGTCTTTCAGCGAATAGATGCAGGAATGATGCTATGTCTATGATTCCAGGGGCATATTTGACGCATTGGAAATCGGTCAAAATTACGTCTTTTGACCGCATTAAAATATTGCTCTCCCAAAGATCAGAGTGCACCAAAATATTCAAATATTTATCAGATTTCTCCATCAAACCGCATGCATCCTCGTAAAACTTGGGATTTTTTTGTCCTTTTCCAGCGAAATATTTGCTCTCTCTCTGTCGTATTTCTTAGACATTTCTCCGATGTATTTAACGATAGAGGTCCCCCGCGCAGACCACCCACGGCTCCTGGTTCTTTCCATACTAAAATTGTTCTGTAAGCTGAAGACAACTAGAACTGTCAACAACGACGGGCAAACCCGTCACCTCATGAAGTTTTAACGGTATTAGATCGTTCAATGAATGAATGAATGAATGAATGAATGAATGAATGAAAATCTCTTTATTGCACAATAAAAATAAGGTACAATGGCGGACTTATTGCTACACTACAGCAATATCTTCCAGTCAACCAACATGCTGGTGTGAAAAGAAGAGTAGGCAACAAAATTATAGCTTAAAATTAAATTTGAAATTATAGCATTGTGTGTGTATCTGAAGTAAAAAGTAAATATATAAATACATTTTTGAGTTGGACATATTATATGTATGTATATGTATATACATACATATTTTGATATATTAACAAATAAATAAATAAATAAATAAGTAAATAAATAAACTGCCAAAATAAGGTAAGGAGAGGGAGGGGATAACGGAAAGGTTAGAATTTATGATTAATATTTATTGTGAAAGGAAGTGCTTTTTCAATGATTGCTTAAAGGTGAACAGCGAGCTAGCGCCTCGAATAGTTAAAGGAAGCCGATTCCACAGTCGAGCTGCATGTACGGAGAAGGAGTAAGAAAAAAAAGTGGTATTGTGTTTTGGGATACGTAAGATATTATTCTGACTTGAACGAAGTGGGAGACCATGACTTCCTAACCCGGTAAAAGCCTCGTTGAGGTAGGAGGGAGATGTAGGGTTGTGTAGGACATTATATAGAAGTGAAAGGATATGCAAATTTCTCCGGTCCCGTATACGAAGCCATTGCAATTTTGATCGGTACTCGGAAACATGGTCATACTTCCTCAGATTGAATATGTACCTACCTTATGCAAACGTTCTGTAGGCGCTCAAGTTTATCCAGTCTGTTTTCGGTGAGATTCAAATATGCGACATCGGCATAGTCTAGTAACGGCAGAAGCAGACTTTGAATTATGGTTTGCTTAGTGCCTACAGGGAGGAATCTCTGCAACCTCCGAAGGCTATGAAAGCCATTATATATTCGTCTGCTTACTTCGTTGACTTGTGCTTGCCAAGAAAATGTCTCGTCCACGAGTATGCCTAAATTCTTTACGACTTTAGAATACCCAATGACGTTGTCCTCGATTTCTACTTGACGTAAAGATGATAGAGAAATAGGAGACAGTAATTGTTGACTGCCAATTATAATTGATTGGGTCTTAGTAGGATTTAAGACAATGCCATGACTTTTAGCCCAAGAAGATATATGGGCAAGAGCCGAGTTCATATCAAGTATGGCAGAGTCAATGTCGTCCGGTTTTGTGTGGATATAAACTTGTAGATCATCAGCGTAAAGGTGATACGAGGTGGTAAGGTTCTCGGTTATGGGGCTGATAAATATAGAGAAGAGAAGAGGGGAAAGGACTCCTCCCTGGGGTACGCCGGCAGTAAGGTCGATCAGATCGGTGGAAGTGTCGGCTGATTTAACACACTGTCGGCGCCCCTTCAGATAAGAGTCAAACCACATTACTGCATCATCTGAGATTTTGAGAGAGTGCAACCGCTCCAGCAATAGATCAAAATCGACCGTATTAAATGCGCTACTGAAATCTAAGAGTGTGAGAATTGTGAGTTTTCTATTGTCCATAGCGCATCTAATGTCATCGGTGACTTTGACCAGAGCTGAGGTAGTGCTGTGACCAGGGCGAAAACCGGATTGGAGAGAATTAAGTAGTCCATGAGAGACAAGAAAGTGGTTTAGTTGGATGTATGCGACGCGTTCTATAACCTTCGAGAAAATAGGCAATATAGAAATTGGCCTATAGTCTTTGGGCAGCAGAGGTGAAGATGTTTTAGGTAAGGCGATGATAAAGGCCCGTTTCCAAAGAGTAGGGAAGCTACGATTTGTGAAAGAGAAGTTAATGATGTAAGTGAGAACTGAAAGAATTGGCTCAATAATTGGGCTGATAAGTGCAATATTTAAATTATCGCACCCAGTCGCATTAGTTTGTATTTCTTTGATGATGCGTCGTAGTTCGTATGGCGTGGTGGCCGTGAAATTAAATTGTGTGATAGGCGGTCTCACTCGTTGTCTAATGTTATGAATGGATGTTGATTTAATCAATGGGTCAATGCTTGACGGTTGGATGGCAAAGTGGGAATTTAGAGCATTGAGATCAACATCCAGGCTTGTAGAGCTGTTTTTGGACTTTCCCACACCAAAGGACTTAAGAAATTTCCAGGTGTTCTTGGGAGTAGAGTTTAGCAAAGTCCTGCATATGTAGGACCGTTTGGCACTTCTGCACAATTGGTTGCATCGATTTCTCTGTAATTTATAAGCTTTCCATAGTTCTTCTGTTTTTTGCCGTTGAAAATTTGATTTTAGTTCGCTCCCGCTTCGCCATTGCCTGCTTTATATCCTCGCTTAGCCAGGGGCAAGGAGGGTGTTTGACTTTGATGGTCTTTAGCGGAGCATGCTTGTCATACAACTGCAAAATGAGCCGACTGAGACAGTCAACTTTTTCGTCGATTGTAAGTTGTCCCTCAACGGCCGTCCACTCCGTGCTCCAGGCGTTCTGCAGAAGGTTTGCATAGTCTATTGCTTTCATATCGCGGATTCGCAGAATTTGTGGAGGTGGTTTAGGACAACGTAGCTTGCAACCAATGTACAGGAGATCGTGGTGAGAAAACCCAGAAGCTGTGCATTGTCCGTGAAATTTTATCCGATCAGGAGAAGACGTTATAATTAAATCAAGTAGACTACTAGAGGTTTTATAATGATGGGTGGCCAGCAATGGTGCAATATTAAGATTAAGGGACGTAATCATGTGATTGAGGTTTAGTGACCTACTATTATTTTTTAAAAGGCAAGTGTTGAAATCCCCCATAATAACAACATGTTCATAATGGGGGAGAAGGCTTTCAAGGCTGGATTCGAGTTCTTGAAAGTAATTTATTTGGGGAGGACAATACACTACAGCGAGAAGGAGCGAATTGAACTGCAATCTCCCGTGAGGTTAGCATAGAAGGCTGGCATGAAAGCATTCATCCCAGCCTTCATTGGAACATTGGAGCCTTCATCCCAGCCTTCAGCCTTCATGAAAACATTCAACCAACGTCCTTCGCCCAAAGACACTTTGGCTTTATAGGGCCAAAAATTTATAACCATCTAAAAGAATATATAAAAACATGCCAACACACTAAGTCAATCCAATTAAAATCTAAAATTACACAAGATTTACTTCAACTTGGTAGAAATGACGTGGAAAAGGCAATAAGTCATATTTTAAAGTAAAGGTCCGAATTATTGTTATTATTGTCATACATTGCACTACACTTTATATTTTAATACTATTTATTTATTTGTTCTACAAACTTCATATGACGACATTATATATTAATATTTATTTCCATGACCATGCTATATCAATATTTTAAATATAATTATAGGTTTAATTTGAATTCGCTTATCTATTTTAGATTTTATATTTTGTATTTTTCATTTTAATATTATGTGCACATGAATAAATCTTTGCCATACATAGAGTTTTCCTTGGTACGGGCTATGGCCTAGTTAGGCAGATTCTGCAACTAATACAAATGTAAATTTATGTTTTTGAATGAATAAAATTATTATTATTATTCCACTGTCTAGTTACGCCACTCGGCCGTAAGAGACCAACGCCTTACCGCGAGATAACCAGGTTAATTTATTATTATTATTCCACTGTCTAGTTACGCCACTCGCCCGTAAGAGACCAACGCCTTACCGCGAGATAACCAGGTTAATTTATTATTTTTATTCCACTGTCTAGTTACGCTACTTGCCCGTAAGAGACCAACGCCTTACCGCGAGATAACCAGGTTAATCAACCAGCGGGACGACACTCGCGCCCTTATTTCCAGTTGTAACGAGATTACTCCGGTCTTCCGCCTGGTTACAGTTTCGAGGTCGCTTGCGCGGTCCTCTTCCTTACGTAGCGGTAATACGGTGTCTACCGAATCTTTGCCCTGCTCTTCACTACTGTTTCCAGACTCCCTCCAGGCCAAGACTTCCAACTGCCCAACGGTCCCCTTTCTCCCCTACGCAGTAACTCTTCGAAAAATCTCCCAATTAATTTTGATGCAGACGCGGAAGAATGTCTCGCTCTATATGTCGATTAACGTCGATAAGCCATTTAAACGCACTGCGATAATTCACTTTCTGTCAACATACGATAACAGTTTTTCGATCAGGCTTCGAGTGAAGACAATCTTATATCGTGTCGTAGCTTCGGAATCCTAGCCCAGGGCGCGTCGTACTTTCGATTGTACGTTTGGTTTTGGAACGCATCCTAAGTTGATTTTTCAACGCGTGCGCAGTATGTGATGTTTCTGCCTGGGGAATTCCCGTTACGTGTAGAAAAATCCTACCTACAGACAGAAGGGCACGAGGCTACACGAGCGGAGCCGAATAAATTCGACCGATGTCAACCGACGATCGGTATTTATGTGGCTGTTTGGGTGTGCGAGTAATTTGCGTTGGTTTTATTTGTTAACAATTTTACTCTTTTAAACGTGTCATTATAATTATTAAGTTATGTATTGAGAATCACTATAGATTCTTTCGCGAAAAGGAAAGTTTGACGCGTAAAGCTTGGAGCAAGATTAGGTAGTAAAATTTGCTAGGACCTAACGATTGTATATGTATGTAGTCTGGATTGTGAGTTGTCTACACTGGTTGAATGTCTTCTTCTCCGTCGTTCCCTCATTACTGAGGATCGTGGCCACTAGACAACTCTTTGCCTACGAGGCTCCTCCACTTCGACCTGTCTTCTGCATGGCGGGTCGCAGATTGTATTGACCCTTTTGAAACCTTTGATGAGGTCGTTACATCTGGCCGGTGATCTGCCTCTGCTTCTTCTTCCCTCCACTTGACCCCCGGAAAGCATTTTCTCCAGATGCTCTGGGTTTCTCTTGGCAACATGACCCTTCTCTGCAGGACCCTTCCCAACTGCAGGACCCTTCTCATGCATACGGCGGAGATCCTCACTTGTATGCCGAGTTCTTCCAGGACAGATTTGTTGGTGCGACGTGCTGTCCATGGGATTCCTAGCATTTTACGTTAACACCACATCTCCAGTGCATCGGGTCTATATCTCCGACGCATAGAGAAAGATCGAGAAAAACAGAGCTCGAACCAGCTTGACCTTAGTCCGCTGACTTATACCCCGATTCTTCCACAGCCTTTCTAGCTTGCTCATGGCCGATCTTGCCATCTGGCTTCTGCGTAAGACCTCCTTTTCGCAGTTTCCGTCGTTGCATATCATGGTTGAATGTATTCTATATTAATGTCACATATAAGGAACAGCTATTATATAATATGTAATAAAGAGTGCGAATTTATTCAAAGATTATATTATTCCCCGGTCACGAAAAATCTCACCCACCATTTTGTTATTCGGCTCTGCTGTAAGGAGCATTTTTTCTAGACGCGACGGAATTTGCCCCGAAAGAGATCTCATACACGCTACGTTTAAAAAATAGCTTAGGAAGCGTTCCACAACCTAATGAACAATTGATAGTGCGACGCGCCCTGGATGCTAGGCGCTTTATTGAACAAGTTTTATAATCAGACACCTGAATTTAGCGCCCTCTTTAATTGCCTTCCGAAAAATGTACCGACAATCCCCCCCTCCGCCCAGATCCAGGACATGTACCCCCTCCCCTCTTTGCCCAAATCCGGGGCATGTACCCTTCCTCCGCCAGATCCGGGGCATGTGCCCCTCCCCCCTCCGCCCAGATCAGGGACATGTACCCCCTTCCGCCCAGATCCGAGGCATGAAATCCCCCCACCCCCAATCCCACACCCAGATTCGGGGCTGGGCGTGCGTACTACGCCCATTGACAGCAGCAGATAAAATATTATAATCTTTGCTGCTAGATAAATAGTCGTCTCAAAAATGCTTTAAATTATTCGCTTACATCTGGAAGAGTTAAAAGTTTTGCATTTTTATGCATTTTTTAATGAGATGCTCTTCATCAAATTAGAATATCTCTGTAGTGCAATGATATTTTTTAATAATCTGTTTTCACCTCAAGACTTTCCTGGCAAGCAGACAACCCCCTCGCGCGACAAACCCCTAAACCCACCCCTTTCCCAAACCCCCTGTAACCCTCCCCCCTCCGACCCCCTCACCCCACTCCTCACCCCCCCCCCCCCTCAACTACCCCGTCAGCCCACCTTCTCCCCCAAACCAAACCCAAAAAAATCATTCGGACCCATTCAAACTCAGTCCAGCCGTTGATAGAGCCGGAAAAGTTCAGTGACATACACACGTAGGTACCTACCTACAGAAGAATTATATATCTACTGGTGCGTACCGTATTTGAGGACTAATTGCCTTTAAAACTTTAATTTTGGTCATATTTGTATATGTATGTGTGTGTGTGTGTGCAAATTTACGAAAACTAAACGATTTTTTACTACCTTATTTATTTTATGTTCTTTCATGTCTCTTTTCTTGGAAAATCTTCTTCAACTGAATTGAAAATTAATGTTTTCTTAACAATAAAACTACTGTAACATCTGGTTTTCTTTGACGGTTATTTTCAGTGGAGCTCATAGATTTCTTTTTTTTAAATTATATTATAGGTATTTCTATTTCTTAACGTACAACGTATTCACTTTTATATTCGATTAGATTCGAGAAAGCTATCAATCAAAATTATATAACATATATCACCAAACGTTGTATTTCGTCCAATAATACCTACTCCATACTTTATTTCCACACGGAATCATAGTAGATAACAATTAATCTTATCAATGTATATTCAATGTCATCATAAATTTAAACAACTGGAATATAAATAAATACTCGTAGTTGGTTAAATTGCTATTTAAATTTGTAGGCTTTATTGTGTTTAATTATTTTTATGGCACCTCACACATCTGCCTATATTATAATTAAATAGTACGAGTATATTTGTTTTAGACTGCTGCAATAAAACACAGGGATTTAAAATACCAGAACTCGGAATAATTTTTGAAACTTGAATTTTTTAAAACAGTAAATAATTGGCAATTTAAATCTATATAAATTATATCTATACTAATATTATAAAGAGGTAAAGTTTGTGACGTTGTAGCAAGTAATCTCTGGATCTACTAACCGATTTTTAAAATTCTTTTACCAACAGAAACGTTATTTGTGAGTGTCATAGGCTATATAGTAATCCAAAAAATGAAAAGACTTTTTCGTGGTAGTCGGATTTCCAAAGTAAGTCGGAAAAAACGGTCGAACGAAAACGTTTCTAACGAGCGCTGCCTTAACGATGAGAGATATATGATTAAGTTCTAGAGAAAAGTTGTAGAGCTTGACAATGCCAAAAAAAAGTCAGCGACAGCATATGTCTAACTTTTATATTTAAGTAACAAACAGTAGTATTTTATATTAAAAAAATATTTTAAATCGTTAGGTCATGTTTATTGGTCATATTATCAACAATTATGAATTATTATCAAAATAAGTAAATTTATCGTCTCAAGTGTTTAAATAAAAAGACTTTTCCCTTTTACTGCATAAATAGAGAGATAATACGACATAGGTATGTAAAAATATAACCCTTCTTTTGGCAGTCAGGAAATAAATCATAGCACTCATTACTCACCAAACCACACTCATAATTTCATCACAAGTAAAAATTTTTACCGCCCAACGAAGTGGGCACGGGTCAGCTAGTTGTATACTAAAGTCAAATCATTATTGTATGGTCAAGTTTCGTGATTTTATTAGATGTTAGATCAAATTTAAAATGTAAGATAGTTGATAATCTATTTCTGATATAGTCAATAAAGTTCTGTTCGTACCAAAAAGGCGTAGAAAAATGACAACATTGAAATATTTTACAAAAACACAGCCTGCGTATGTTTGTGCTCGCAAAACTCGAAAAGATGTCGGTCGATTGACTTCACATTTTTACACAACGTTGCATTCAAACACGCACGTGTTTTTATAGTAAAATGAAATGTTGTCACATTATTGCAAATCACACATCCTTGCATTCGAATACACGCGGCAAAAGTCTTCCCGCACCGCTTCGACATCGGTGCGTTTCCCTTTCATTTCATATCAGACTGAGCCACAGTGACGCGTGGCCGGGCTTAGATAGTGCTTAACCCAGTTGTTACTGAATCTTTTTTTTATCTCGTATCACAGTAGTTTTTTAGTATTATTACCTTGATGCAGAAAGTAAACATGGAAAAATACCAAATAAACAGACTTTTCAGGAAAGCTCGGAAAATGCAGATCGTTTTAATGATCAGTAGTAATAGGCAGGTAGGTTAACGCTGATATAACTACTACTTTATCGATTGTATCCTATTTTAAATTAAAGAAACACAGTTATTACTATGAAAAGGCGCTATTGTCTATCTATCTATTGTCTATATATCTATCTATATAATCTGTATCTATATAGGTCATAAATTTAAAAAACCGTGCATAAAATAAATATCAATCACAAGCTTATATGTAAACACTTACCGTTTTGAAGACATAGTGAAAGTTAATTACGCTAATACGAATTAAAATAGAAAAGCACTTTAAAATTATGATAATAAGATATTATCTATGCACCGAAACACTGTCAAACGATCACTGCGGCGATTGGTAAACAATAAGCAAAAGTTATCTGCTCGTTAATATTTTTAAATTGAGGGTATTCCCCATATTTTTTTTGATCTTTATAAAGATCCGTAGTTGTAAATTGGTTTTAATACTGATTATAACAATTGTATGCTATTTTAAATAGAATAAGCAATATTAGTATTAGTAGTTTGATTTATTTTTTAGCTAAGTAGCTAAAATAGTCCGTCATAAACCTGGTAATATGATTAAAATTCGTTGTCATCAACCAGTAGAATCCCGACCATAAAAAAATGTTTTTCCTTCTTTTTACACGACTGCCCAAAAAAAAAGGAGTATGATATGTTCAGGGTTCATTTATGTACGCTTTCCGTTTTTATTTTCCACCATAACTTCTAAACGCTTGAACTGATTTAGATGTATATAATATTGATAGAATCGTTATGTCATCCTGCGTGTAACTCTCCAACTCTCCAACTCATCACACGTAACTCTCCAAATATTAAGTAAGCCTAAATGTCTAAATGTCACCTAAGTCTAAACGTACAAATGTTCAACTCTGAACTCTGCGATTTATAAACCGATTTGAAAATTACTTCTTTTATTTGAAAAGATATACTTGCAGATTGGTCCCATTTTTATCGAAACCCTGTTCTGCTGATGAGATCCATGAGGAATTGAGGGAACTCCTCAAATATTATCACATGAAGTTGAAAATGTACATGTTGATTCAATTTCGATAAGAACGTATTTTTTTATGGTAAGCATGACCTGATTCTACACCCTGGGTTGGCTCCTGACAAGGGGACTCATCAACGGTCAACGGCACAGACACGAAATTTCGTATACTCATTTAGTTATGATAGCCCTTTCTAAGTTTCACCATGACATGGCTGCTGCACCCAGGGTTGGCTCCCGACGAGGAGACTCCTCAACGGTCAGCAGCACAGACACGAAATTATTTATATGCATCCAATTACGGCAGTCCGTTCTAAGTTTCACCAAGACAGGACTGCGGCACCCAGGGTTGGCTTCCAACAAGGGAACTCCACAACGGTTAACAGCACAGACACAACATTTTGTATACCCATTCAGTTATGATAGCCGGTTCTAAGTATTATCGAGGCATGGCTGCTGCACTTTTTTTCTTAAAATTTTGTGTATTATTTAATTTATTTTATTTTATTAGTTCACAAAAAAATACACCGTTAGTACTTAAATATAGTTTGTGACACTCCTAACTAGGCAAAGCCTGTTCTAAGGAGATGTTCTTTATATGAATATTTTGTATGACTTATACGACAAAGACAGGGTATCCTGTAGCTTAGAGAGTTACCACGATAGAAAAAATACTGTGGTTTATTTTGGATTCAGAGGCCAGAAGTTAGTCACATACTTTGTACCTATCCAATAAATAGGGTACAGTGCCACCAACCAGGGCCTCCAGAGTAAAAGCCAGCATCTCACGTATGGTGTGCCACAGGGAAGCGTTTTTGGACCCATTTTATTCCTCGTCTACATAAATGACCTATGTCAGTTACCAGTAGGTAAAATCATCACATATGTCGATGACACTGTTATACTATTCAAGGGTTCAAACTGGGATTACACATTTGAGAAAGCAAACGAGGGCATGGAAATTGTTAAAAATTGGCTAGGAAACTTTATGTTGACGCTTAATGTTGGCAAAACCAAATACATGCCATTTAGTATAACCACCAGAGGTCAACCCACTACTAATAAAACTATTGTAGTACACGAATACGATAGCGTAGAGTCTTGTAACTGACAGCCTCTACAAAGAGAAATATCTTGGAAATATCTAGGCATTACACTAGACTGCTTTCTCCGTTGGGACTCTCATGTACATAACGTGGCTACGAAGGTGCGAATCCTTGGATATGTTTTCAAAGAACTGAGGAATATTCTCGATTCTAAAACACTAAAAACTGTTTATTATGCTTCATGTGAATCGCTTATTACTTACGGCATACTTGGATAGGGTGGATGTGGTAAAACCCTGCTAGAGCCATTGCAAGTTGCGCAGAAATTTATATTAAAAATTATTCTACGTAGACCATATCGCCATCCCTCTAATGAACTTTATAAGGAAGCTAAAGTTCTTAAATGTAGGCAACTTTTTCTAAAAACTTCTCTCTTAAGGCTATTTTTGGACAATAACTCAAATTTAGGAATAATGCAGAACCGGCGACCAACGAGACGAATTTTAGAAAATAGCTTAATAATACCCAGAAGGAAAACATCATTTGGCCAAAGACATTACTCTTTCATTGCGCCGAGATTTTACAATCTGATTATTATGGAATTAAAAAACTGAATTTGACATTTAGGGAATTCAAAAATAAATTAAAGAAATGGTTATCGAATCATGACAGACTAACCATACATCAAATGCTAGAAATAATAGAATAATAAAACTTAGGTGCACAAATTATTAACATATTTTTAAACATGTATGTTGAGTATATTTTAACATTGAACTAACTACCAAAATTATTTGACTTTGACAATGAATTGTACTTTTTTGACTAGGTATTTTTATATTAAATCCTATATTACTTAACATACCTATATTAAATATTAATGACTGTTTCTATCTTTTCTGACATATAACTTTATTTATTTTATTTAATCGAATTTTATATTATACTTACCTATTGCCGATTAAATAATGGAATTGCATTTTATTTATTATATTATCTTTTATTATTTTTTTTATATTATTTTTTAATTTTTAATTTTATTCTGAAGACCACATTTTAGGGGGCAATTTAGTGTTATTAGCTTTTTACTAAAACTTGTACATTTGTAAGCAATCAAGCAATCAAGCAAACTTGATTGTAATGTTAGAGTCCTGTCCACCCTAGAACGGGCTAGTCCCAGGTGGGTGACAGAAACAAATAAGCAAAAGATTAAGGATTTGCCATTCGGTTCCTGTTATTTTTGTAAGCTATGTTTAATAGTAATTATTTCCTAAATAAAATAAAATAAATAAATAGAAAAGACAAATCTAGGACAGCAAAATTGCTGTTCCACGGTGACATGATAACGAGTATACCGCACCTTTTTTGATAACAATCTACATTGATAATTAATTATCTTTATAAATACTTCCCTATTAACGAACAACTATGGCCTAATTTTAATTTCATTGAGCAAACAAAACAATTTGGAATACATACATATATGCATTATAGAAACCTCAATAATGTAAAAAAAAAACAAAATAGTAGAGGGTTCGATCTTTGCAATGCTAAATGAATGCATCGGAAAGACAATATTTCAAGACAACAAGTATCAAATTTTCGTGCAAAAAAAATGTTAAACTTGGCTTTTAAGACTGTTTTAAAAAAACTAACTTAAGCTACCGCCATATTGGTGTTTCTGCATTATTTTATAAGTTAACCTACAGCAATGTTTGAAGCTTCTTTGAATGCCTATATCTCGCTTGTAAAGATTAATGTAGATTTGGAATCAGCGTGGTGAATAAAGTCGGGTAATGACGAAAACAACAATGTAGAAGAGGTTCATATAATGCAATAAAACCAATCATTTAACTTAATTGTCATTGGACAACGATAATAAAAGCTAATGAAACTGCGAAATAGTATGTCGTGTTGATTGACATCAGTAATTCTGTTGACGTCATTGCAGAGTCACTTGACGAGGGATAGATAAAACGTCAGAAAAAGGCAGATAAAAATGATACTGTGTCATTGCACTGGCGACAGATTGGCTAAACGAATCAGGTATTTTCACCTTTGTTCAACATAAAATTAATAAAATAGTAGAGGAACTGTACCGAATATGGAAGGCAATCTTTAAAAAATCTGTAAAAAAATGTAGGTTCATATTTTGCTCAACATTGTTGATCCTATCTCTTGGAAATATAATCCAGTATTACAGAATAATGTTCGAAACCTTTAAATTCGCATTAATTTATTTATCTATATATAAAACAAAGTCGGGTTTGTTCGAACACTTATAACTTGAGAACGGCTGGACCGATTTTCATGGTTTTTGATTTGTTGTATTTGTCTCCGTCCTGAACGGCAGAATAAAATATTAAAAACAAAAATTGGAAAATTTATGAAAAATTAAAATAAATGAAAAACACTTTCCCATACAAAATGTATATCCGTGTTTTTCTCATGGTCATTTGTACGTGGCATGTTTACGTGTCGGCAAATCATCCGCTTTATTTGTTCTTGCGCCTGATAAAAAAAACAAAAAATGTCGTATATCACAAGGTGCTTCAATGAAGAGAATTAAACCGAGTGCATCCCATGCTGCACAATATGTAAATAGTTTAATTCAATCATGTCTTACTGACACGCGATTGATATACTTAATTTTTGTACTTTTATATTTCTTTTTCTGTTATTATCTTAACAAAGTAGTGAACTTAATATTTATTTTGTATTAATTGTATTACTTTAATAAAATCATATATTAATTTCAGCTAATCTGTATCACTACGTTCATTAACAGTTATGCGGTACGAAGTTCGCCGGGTCAGCTAGTAAAAAATAATTACCGTTCAACCATTCGCCATGAAAATTTTGTAAATACGAAATAGTAAGTTGAAAAGAACCAATGAACCGAACCCGAGCATTTCCGGGTTACATTCCACTAGTACCTATAATGTAATAACGAATATCACAATGTCACAGATGATAAGCAAATAATGATTTGTAAAAGGTATGCATTCGCAACCTTGACTAATTTCGTAAAATTGCGCAACAAAAAACCTTTCGTCGCCTTGGGGCAACATGGTTCTATGTGTACAAACATTGTTTTAAGTTAGGCTTAAATGAAAGTTTGTGACAATGAAAATAACCATTTTTTTTAATTACTCACTGATTCATGGCTAGTTATGCTTGAAATATGATAAACTAAAATTAATATAACATTTACAGTACAAACTATGTGTATATTAAGATTATTCTATTCAGATAGAACTTTGAAACACTGAAAGTAATATAATTGTATTATATCAAGACGGTTTTATGTACATGGAACCTTGATGTACTAAGTAAAAATGCATATAGGACCTTCTTTTACTAAAATATGCTTAAAATATATTTTGTAAAATAATTTTACACCTTTTTATCAATATTTTTATTTGAAAACGCTAAACTTACATTCTATATATTTTCACAAATAGGTACCTAAGTAAAATTACATACCTACCAATTTCTCTGAATCAATGCCGAGAAATATTGCTTGTCCAGCAATGGCATCCACTTCATCATGGATTCCAGAGCATCTACTTTAAATCAGGGAAACCCCTGTTTTGTTCCTCTGATGGGTTTTGGAGCAGGAAAGTCTCTGGGAAACTGCAAAATAAGCTGGCAATTTCGATGATGGAATCTTTGTGGTCTTTGTACTGTAGGTAGAATATTTACATTCTTCCATTCTTTCTCAGAATGACTGGTTTTATAGGCTGGCCACAAAAAAAATTGAGTGAATTTCAATGCGGCAACTTTTGCGAAAGAAATTTTATCAAATGCAAGCTGTTTAGAGCAGGCACCAAAATCCTTTATATCAGCCATCGCTAGTTGAATTATTCGGTATGGATTGGACTTGTTGACGTTCTTCAAGAGTCTTAGCAACGACACGGGTGAATAATATTATGTTGTAGGAATTCAATGCAGGAATTATCAACCTCTTATATTCCGGAATGCCCCAGGGTTGAATATTTTATTAAGACTTCTTTGATGTTTTTAAAGGACGTTAAAAAGTCCATTACAGCATAAGATACCAGTGAGTTCCTATTTTGTGGTACGCAGGAGTAGCTCCACAATACCAAAGATGTTATTTCAGGGTTACCTTCATAGACGTCACACAGTATTTTAACACGCTTTTATTAGGTCGACCTGTATGTAACTATGTAATGGAATCTAAGGTAACTAATTCAACCATCTTCCAAGGATCGTAGCGTCATGAAAATTGGCAGCTGTATGTAGTTCTGATGACAGTACAAATTATTGTCTTCGATTGTACAATAATCTTTCGATTCCATCATCAGATCAGTTCGACAGTACCATTAATATGGTACTGTCGAACTGATCTGATGATGGAATCGAAAGATATGAACTAGAACTTCATGATGGAACATCGTATCATAGCTGTGTTTGGACTTTTTAGAAAAGTCTTGGAATGAACTTTGACCACGATTAGGTTTCAAGGTCTGATGATGAAGCCGGAAGACAGGAACTGGCATTCCATGATGGAATATCGTATCATAGTCGTGTTTGCACTTGTGAGAAAAGTCACGTAATGGACTTTGAACACGATCAGGTTTCAAGGTTATAACAAACCTTTTTTGGTTTTTACGTGCATTTATAAAACTGTGTTTTTAGCGGTTTTTTTTTAAGTATTAATTTATTTGTAAAGCACTAGCCAAGTCATTTCCTGACCTTCCACTTTGTGCTTCTGTCCAAACAGCACAATATGCTTTTTTGTCTTGGAGAAATGAGCGGTCAAATTATAAACATTAAGGTTACTCTTGTAGAAAAAGCAGCTTGCATCTGCTTGTGGGCAAGTCAGGACATTTTGTAAATCAAAACACAGGACATTTGCATTTGATTCACGGTCTCCGTTTCTTACTTTGCGCAAAACATCCGAGTGGAGCTCAAAAGCGGAACATTCATAAAGCAAGAATAGAAGAAACTAAATTGATGGCCGGGACTCTTTTAAAGTTCGTTCAACACAAATCAGAAAAGCAAAAAGAAGACGAAGAGAGAGTTTCTAATACTGTTTCTCAAATAACCTCTTCTGCTTTAGAAGCAGGACCATCAATATCTGCAGCAGAGCGTCAGCTTGTTATTGTTAATAATACAAGAGCTTCAGAGACAGGGTTAGTGGAAGAAAAAGATGAAAACATTAACAATTTTTCACGTGAAAAATCGTCCTCTTCTAATGCTTCTGAATCTGACTCAGATAATAATTATGGTTCATCAAAACAAATCAACACAGTGCTTCTTTTTTCTGACGTAGGTTATTGGCCAGTTCCAATGCCAAATAATCTTAGATCAGAAATAATAAAGCAAGGCAGTGAAGCTTTTCAAAACAAGGATGGCCCATTTAAATTAGTTTATAGAGGAGGTGAAAAAACAAAAGGCGAGACTCGTACGTTAACCAAGAACTGGTTTTTTAAGCAAGCTCCAGGAGAAAAAGTTTTACGGACATGGATGGTTTATTCTCCATATAAGGAAAGCTTGTATTGTTTTTGTTGCAAACTATTTACAACAGATGAAAACAAACCAGGAACATCGAGTAGTTTTGTGACAGGTTTTCAGAAATGGTGGAAGTTGGATCCAAAGGTGTATCAGCACGAAGGATCTGATACACACAAAACTAATTTCGAAAAATGGAAGATATTAGGACCACAACTAACACAAAATAAAACAATCGACGCTGCTAATCGAGAACTAAGAAAAACAGAGAAAAAAAAGTGGAATGACGTTTTGCATCGTTTACTGGATGTTACACTTTTCTTAGCTAAACAAAACTTGGCATTTCGTGGACATAGAGAGAATATAAACTCTGAAAACAGGGGAAACTTCCTTGAGCTTGTTGAACTTCTTTCTCACTATGACCCCGTTTTAAAAGAGCATCTTCTGCATATCAAGGATACTTCAAAGTCAGTAAACGCTGTAACTTATTTATCTCCGTCAACTCAAAACGAATTCATTAATTTGTTGGGCAATAGTGTAAAGGACAAAATTTTAACTGATATCAAAAAGGCTAAGTACTTCGGAATTATGTTTGATAGTACACCTGATGTAGCTCGCATAGACCAAATGAGTGAAGTCATAAGGTATGTTCACGTTGAAAATGGTAAAGTCGTAGTAAGAGAATCAGTTTTAGGATGCTTTACTCTTACTGGCAAAAAGGCATGTAATATCACTGAAGATATTGTTAAGCATGATGGATTAGACCTACAACTTTGCAGAAGTCAGGGTTATGATAATGAACCTACTATGGCAGGAATCTATTCAGGTGTACAAGCGAGGATTCATGAGTTAAACAGTAAAATCTTATTTGTACCTTGTGCAAATCATTCCCTTAACTTGTGTGGTGTTCACGCTTTTGCAATGAATCCTAGCAGTGTGACTTTTTTTGGAACTCTCGAAAGCGTCTACAATTTTTTTTCATCATCACCCCACAGGTGGGATGTTCTAAAGCAAGTTATGGGAGTCGCTGTCAAAAAGTTGTCCGACACAAGATGGAGCGCGCAACACGATGCTGTGAAACCAATAGTGAAAAATTTTGATAAGTTAGTGCAAGCTACAGAAAGATTGTGTGATCTTGCAGAAAACGTTGACACAAGAGGATCAGCTGAAGTTTTGCTGACAAACATTTGTGACTTCAAATTTCTAGGTTATCTTCACCTGTGGTTTCACGTTTTAGAAGAAATAAACCATGCACAAAAGTATTTACAAACTAAAGGTTTAAGTCTGGAAAATACTGTTATCCAGCTAAAGAGTTTGAAAAACTTTTAGTTAGAAAGACGAAATGATTTAGTAGACAAATGTGAAGAAATGGGAATTTCACTGGAGAAAAGAGGACGAATACGACGTAAGAAAGTCATGCCTGGAGAACAATCAAGAGATGCTGGATTGTCATTAGAAGAAGAGACAAAACGATGTATGCTTGAATGCATCGATAAATTACATCAAGAGCTAGAAGTAAGGATGAAATCAATGGAAAGGGTTTTTGAAATATTCGGCATTATTCAGCCATATCACCTACTAAATGATAATGATGAACAACTGTCTATTCTTATTTCAAACTTCTGTAAAGCTTATGAAGAGTTTGATAAGGACGAAACAATGACTGAAATAAAAAGACTGCGAAATTTTATTAAAGCAGCTGGTGTTCCAAAAGAAGAATTGGAGAAGTGGATATCACTAAAAGTCTTACAGTTCATTGTGGAAATGGACCTCACAGAATCTGTTCCCAATGTCTATGTAGCATTGAAACTTTTTTTGACAGTGTGTGTTTCTGTGGCTTCTAACGAAAGAAGCTTTTCAAAGCTCAAGCTGATAAAATTTATTTATGATCAACAATGAGCCAAGCAAGGCTTAACGGTTTGGCTATTCTGTCAGTGGAAAGGGAAGCAGCAAACAAGGCGGATTTTGATGAAATTATTAAGGAGTTCGCTGTAGCTAAAGTGCGCAAGCAGAAAGTGTTTTGATTTTGTTGTTTAACACTAAAATTTTTGTAATTGCCTTATGTTTTTCACCTTGATCTTAATAAATAAGACTTGAGTTTTCATGGCTTATGATGGTTTTTATTTTCCGCCCTAATTTTATTCTTGACACAGTTTCTTATGATTTATCGCTTCCTGGGGGGCCTCTCAGATTATTTCCGCCCCGGGCCTACAGAGGTCTACTGCTTGGCACACCTGTAGTTAGGCTCTTCCTTTCGCCTACCCCATATATTACTTTTTGTGATATGTCCAGAGTCCCGAGGTAAAAGGATTTACACACACGAAGTAATATTCCTTGCACTTCTAAATAAAATATGAAACAGTTTTTCTTTCTATTAGTATTGCTTGCGCACCGTTTTTTTGCCGATCACTCTGTGGTTTTTAGTACAAAATGGTACTTTTCATTTTGTGTCATAGAATAATACGCTTTAAATATTTCAGACCTCTGATCATCGGATATATCTCGGCTGCAGTTAAATCTACATGAAGCAAAGCAATCTTTTTTCGATTTCACATGTCTTTCTGGAACAGTTTTGTCACGGCTAGAAACGTATGTTTCCCCAAACTGATGTTTCGAATTCCGAATATTACGTTTCCATGACTCGGGATTTCTTGAACGCTTTCTTGTGTTTGGCCGTTCTTGGCGCTGCCTTTTCAAACTGGAACAAAGAAATTCAAAATGTAGCAAACACTTACTTAACCTACTGTTATGAATTATCCACTACATATTACAACTATTTTCTGGAAATAATGGAAAGGTTATTCACAATGTGGTATCAGGAACAGGAGTAGCACGGAATTCTCCTGTTTCTTTATCTAGAATGTTTTGCATAAGTAGCCCAGACCTTGAGGCCTCCACAAAATGCTCATTGAACTGCTCATCTTCAAGTAATATTGCTGAGCTGGTTGTAGATGACACAGGAATATTTTATTGTATTGTATTCAACAATTCACCAGTTATTTCACATAAAATACTCATATTTTCGTTAATCTCCATCGTGAGACACGTTCCACAGTTTTATAGGTTATATTTTGACATATCCGGTAAACAGGATTCTATCTGCCTTAAATTCATCACATAGAACGTTGTTGCAACGTAAATATCAGAAAATTGTAGATAGAACTATGTTGTTCTTTGAATATAGTGGACACCATAGGTCAGATCTTATACATTTATAAGCACATAGAACCTCCTCTGAAAATTCTATAAAATGGTACCATAAACTAAATTTGACCAAAAATGTTAGATAGAACCATGTTACCCCAAGGCGACGCTTTATCTATGTATATAATATTACATGATATCACGATGACTTGTAATCAGTTTTTATAAGTACCTTATCAACTTATCAAACGCAAATGTAATTACATAAAAATCGCACAATCCATTCGTTCAATCTTTTTTCGGTCGTTGGTGTGTTGGTCCTAGTTTTAGTGGCGACCTAGTTTTATTATACAAGTAAAATCCCAAAATCTATTGCGTGAATAGAAGTAAAAGGTGAGTGAGTGAAAATAAAATTAGAAATTAGGAAAATAAAAATACTTGTTGAAATATAGTTATTTGAATTAAGATAAACAATAATTAAAGATAAAGAATTAAGATAAAAATAATAAAAGCCACTTACATAGCTGGATGGATTTCCCGGACTGGATTGGGAAATGCTTGGTTTAAATGAGATGTATGTCTATATGAGTACTACTTTCGACAGTGCAATGTGGGTTTAATGGGATCCCTTTATCGCTAGCGAACGATCGCGCTTCATCCACATCTCAAACACAAAGCGTACCCTTTTGCAAACCAAAATAAAATGTCTTTATTAAAGACAAATTAAAGCAAAAACAATGAAAAAAATCACAATCAATCGTCTCTTAAATGCGGAATGACATTTCGAAAATTCGATTTGAAATTCGAATATATCCACTCTTTAAAAGGACGATATACGATTGCTGGGCTCGCTATCAGCCAGCTATTAAATGAAAATAAAAATAAAATACTTCATTTGCTCGTTCCCATGAAATAAGATATAAATCGTAATTTCTGGTCGAGAAGTTTATACTTAAGGCTATATGATATTTATAAGAGTTCAAAACATAAGATAAAATTGTATAATATTGTTAATATTTGATTGGTTTTTGTAAAATCGTTTTATATATATATATATATATATATATATATATATATATATATATATATATATATATATATATATATATATATATATATATATATATATATATATATATATATATATATATATATATATATATATATATATATATATATATATATATATATATATATATATATATATATATATATATATATATATATATATATATATATATATATATATATATATATATATATATATATATATATATATATATATATATATATATATATATATATATATATATATATATATATATATATATATATATATATATATATATATATATATATATATATATATATTTAAAACGTCTAGGTTGCAGTAAATTCATGCCACCAAAAATACTAAAACAAAATAAATGATTTTTAAAAAATCGGAATAAAAATTCACTGGATTTGTTTTTGTTTCTGTTACAACAAAATATTATAAGATGCGTTCCTGGTATTTAATATTAATGTGCTAATTATTGACTAAGCTAGCCTACTATTGCGGAGCCAGCCACCTTTTCTATGATCTGAGAGAATTCAAGGGCCATGACTTTACAAATATTATAATAATTTAGATGATAATGATGGTTGTACTTTTAGTTTTTAAATGTATGATTTAAGTTTAATTTGTTTATTTACCTCTACTACTTTCGATATTACATGCATGAACAACATTTATTACGTATGTCTTCGAATTATTGACTTTTTCATTTATTAGTTTTTTTGATTATTTAACTTGTTACTGGCTGTTTTTGTTATTGTGATTAATAACTTTTAGTAGGTACCTATTCGTATTATTGACTATTTTAATTAGTAAGCCTTTGTTTTGTAATAAGATTTTACGATAGTAGGTAGGTTTTAGTAGGTTTCAAAATTCCTTAGATAGTATTTTTTTCAATCTAATAGTTAAATTCTTGCACATGACAACCTATGCAAGTTAAGTAAAGATTAGAGTAGTAATGAGACTTGCTACCTAACACAAATATTTTGATACGTCCAAGAGCGGTTTTTAGTCATTAATCGGACACCACGTAAATGTAAAATGTAAATGTAAGGTTTATGTAAAATGTAAATGTAAAATACTGGTGACCCGTATTCATTGCTCCCGAGTGTATTTTAGAATGTATACAATATTGTAATCTTGTATACTATGTCATACTGTGTCTTTTCCTTATTAATGAAAATTAATAAATAAATTAATATTTTAATTTCTTTCCAAATTAAAATCGAACTGCTCTAACTAAAAGTCCTCTAAATTAGGCCTCAAACTTTTTAATAAATTGCCTGAAAGATTAAAAGCATTTAACAACATCGATATTTTCAAGAGATCCATCCGAGTCTATCTGCTTAAAATCAACAGGTATTATACTCATAACGACTTCTTAAAATATTTGAAAATGATCTTATGAAAATACATAGCATCGTATCTACCCTTTTTATCTAATACATATTATTTACCGTTAATTGTTTTATTTTAACTGTTATCATATAGTCTTTGTTTTTGTAAATTGGTAAGTTTAAAGTTATATATTTTATATCATCTCTTGGCTAAATTGAGTAACTAGTTTAAGATTAATTACTGTCATTTCTACACAATTTTATGGTTGCGTTGGAAATAAATACTTTGTATCTTATCTTATCTAAAGCTCAGTTTAAAAACAAGCATTTTTTTCAGATATTCATTTTTACGTAAAGCAGATTGAAAAAAATTACGCCTTCGAAATCTTTTTAATTTATAACGTATGACTATATTCGTGCAAGATGGACGCTACCATGGCGAAACTGTCTCCAAGCCCAAGAGATTCAGCGAACATTCTATCAAAAGCCTTCTTTATATGGAGTCTACCTCTATTTCGAAAGGGGCTGTCGAAAGTCTTGGAAATGACAGATTTATACAAGCCCATCCAAGGTGACGACTCCGCTAAACTTGGGGATCGCTTAGAAATGTAAGTTTTTTTATTTTTATTGAAAGGGACAAAATATTTCTCATTATACGTATATATGCGTATTAGTTTGTTGATGTTTCTGTCCGAGCTCAACCACTGGCAGTAGCGGCGCTAGGGTAAGGCGCTAGGGTAGACCGCCCACGGCGCCAGGTATATTCGTTTTCTCATTGATCGAGTCCTACTTACCTACTCGTAAATTCCCTAAATCTAGCGACAAAATCGTTATGGTGGCAACACTAGAATGGCACGCAGTGCTTCGACCGAACACATAGGTTATTGAAACTCAGAATACTGATGTCTCATGAGGCTACTAATCTATCCGAACAATTAAAAGATTTCATATTCATAGCTTTATTGGTTGTTTGGTATGACATACTATTTTCAAATTAATATTGGCAGTAAATCTCTACAATAAATAGACGTGGATCTCGGTAAATGCACAGAAATGTTGAAAAAAAACTTTGCTTTCTTGGAAGAATATAGAAATACAGGCTTTAAAACCGCCATTTTAACTGCGAAGGAGTTGGCTAAAAAACTAGAAATTGACCCTGTGTTTAGAGCCATATCAAGAATTCGACTTATTAAAAGCCAATCTGGTGAAACTGCCCGCGATGAATCTATTACATCTCCAGCAAAGAAATGTGAAGTTGAATTTTTTAACTGTCTCTTAAACACTACCTTAATTTCACTGAATGAAATATTTGAACAATTAAATGACTATTCGGGATATTGATCGTTTTTGTACAAAATAAAAAAGATTCTTGAAAAAAAAACAGACCTTCTCAAACTGTGTGGTGATCTCCAATCGAAATTAACTGTAGACTCTACATCAGATATATAATATGTATCAGATATATAATATAGTTGTATGTTGTGTGATGAACTCATAAGTCTGAAATCTTTTTTGCCTGATCAGAATATTACTCTTGTCTATTTTAAACTAGCTGACCCGACGAACTTCGTTCCGCCTAACAGTCAATGAATGGCGTGTTACAGATTAGCTGAACTTAATTTATGATTTTATGAAAGTAATACAATGAATACAAAATAAATATTAACCCCTCAAATGTGAGGCGTCCCTTAAGGGATGCCTTGGCAAAATGTATACAAAATGTATATAAATTTATATAAATGTAAATATAAATGTAAATGTGCGCCGCTTTATAGTAATCCGCTCTATAGTAATGCTATAGCTCTATAGTAAACCCCGCTCTATGTAAATGTAAATGTAAATGTAAATATAAATTTATATTCATTTTGCCGTAGGCAACCCGAGCTAATCGCCATTCATTTGAAGGGTTAAGTTCACTGCTTTATTAAGATAATAACACAAAAAGAAATATAACAGTACAAAAAATAAGTATATCAATCGCGTGTCAGCAATACATGATTGAATTAAACTATGTAGGTACATATTGTGCAGCATGGGATGCACTCGGTTTAATTCTCTTCATTGAAGCACCTTGTGATATAGGACATTTTTTGTTTTTTTATCAGGCGCAAGAACAAATAAATCGAATGATTTGCCGACACGTGAACATACCACGTACAAATGATCATGAGAAAAACACGGATTTACATTTTGTATGGGAAAACGTTTTTTCTTTTATTTTAATTTTTTGTCAATTTTCCAATTTTCCAAGTTATTCTGCTATTCGGGACGGAGACAAATACAACAAATCAAAAACCATGAAAATCGGTCCAGCCGTTCTCGGGTTATAAGTGTTTGAACAAACCCGACTTTGTTTAACATATATATATATATATAATATATAGATTGTATCAAAAAGATCGTAACGTAAAAGTCTGTATCCAAATAAATGGATAGCATTGCGAATATTGATCACTATACCTGTAACGGTTGCTAGTGGGGAAAGAAGTTTTTTAAGCTTAAACTGATAAAAACCTATCCCAGGGCGCTGGTAGTGCTAAAGCCGGCACTGACACTGGAATGCCAATACCACCGATCGGTGGTTTTCCTGTTGTGACAATTCGCAAGCGACCGATCTCCGTATTTGTGCAATTATGCAACTATATGCGGTAAAATACGCCTTCATTGTATAAACCACCGTTATACATTAGTGTGCGTGCACTACCACCCCCTACAAACAAATTCTCAAGAGTGCAATTCAGGGCCCGGCGTCCGTCCCGAATGGTCGCCTGCTCCGCTCCGCCGCCCGGGCTGAATTTTGCCGCCGCGAGTTCGACTGTTGAGCGCCGCTCCAGTACCCGCCGTGATTTCGCCGTCGAGTTTTTTGGTTTGAAATGCAGTCCGCCGCCGAAGCTGCTGCTTCCCACCGCCCACCAGTGACTAGGGGCCTGGACATGCCGCTAATTCCGCTTGCGACACCGAGGAAACGCGTGAGAGACCCCGCGTCTCCAGAAGAAGAGCGGCAGAGGGAGTCACAGCGCCGCCGAGCCGACTCCCTTGACTCCTTCGTCGATCAGCAGATCTTCGACTCGCCGGAACCCTCGGACACCGAAGACATGCCTACCTACGCCCAGTTAGCGGCTAGGAAGAGCCCGACGAGGTGGACTGTTTTGTCCAAGTCTTCTGCGCTCACTCCAGGGAGATAGAACGACTAATTGTTAAAACTCGGGCTCGCCCGCTGTAGTCGACAACCCTAGTTGTCCATTGGGAGTTAATGGGCCCTGTTGGAGTTGGTCACGAAGACCGATTCGTTCAGGGTCGGTCACACTCACGGGTCGGTCGGTCACACTCACAGGGCCAGGGTAGGACGCTGACCTGCAGGCCAGTCTCCCCTGGGAGTCAACCTTCGCTCCTGGACGGTTGGCGCACCGTGAGGCGTCAGCCAATCGACTGTGCACTCCGACTAAGAGCCGTTGGAGTCTGGGAACAGTAATGTTTCCTTTAGAGCGGGGGTGGTTGTTAACCGTATGGCTGGTCGACATCCTGAACGTCATGCAGCAGACTGTAGTTAATTAAGGTGTGTTGAACACTGAACAGCCAAAGTGTGAATAGATCCAGGATTAAGAAAAAGGAGTCCCTCAAAACACCGCTTCCTCTGGCTGCTTCGCTGATGGGTAGCTACCCAGACGCTGGTGCAGATCCGGTTGAACAAACTACCGAAAATACTTCGGCGAGTTATTTTTATCTAATTTTCCATCACGGATAAGAGACTAGTATTCACCACGTGCGATACGATCGTGAACGCGCCAGTTTATTACATGAATCGTCAACCGCGCAGATTTATTTATTTATTTATTTATTTTCATAACAAATCAACATTACAGTTTCTACCAATCCGTTGATATGCAATATACACATAAATATTAAAAAAAAATATAGAATTCTTACAAGTACATACATAACATGTTTAAATAAGCGTTAAATACAAATACCGGCATTAAGAATAGAAAAACTTACAAACTTACAAACTTACAGTACATAAGAGTGAAAACAGTTTATATTATTCTGCCATAAACAAGTAGCGCAATGCCCACACCTTGAAGAGATGCGGGCTCGCTGTAAAAATATCAAAGTCTGGCGCTGTCGAACATAGCGCATTTATGTGCCGCAAAGCTCGTGTAAGCAGACTCCATCGACTTAGGTTAGTGCGCGAGGACGGCTCCGCAAATAGATTATGAATGCGAGCACGATTATAATTGTCCGGGACAAAGAGACAAACCTTCGCTAGCATGCTAGGATTATCAACTCTTCCCCTAATCAGCTTGAAAACGTAGGCCATGGCGAGCATTTCTCTACGCAACTTAAGAGAGTTATAGCCCACCATGCCTAGTAGGAAACTAGTGGTCTGAGGGATGACATTTTGTGGGTATCTACATATTTTTTAGCAGAGGAGGGAAAATATTCGAATAGAGTTAATAAGTAGGATAGGATTAAGGATACACTAGACATGTCCAATGACAACTGCTCTTGAAACGACCACTGGGCCACCCGATCCCTGGTGAATAAGCCGGGCAAAGGATGCCGTGGTCCGCGATAGACTCGGTTGACACCGAATCACCGCTTCATAAGGAGGAGGTAGGAGGAATATTGTAGGTTAGTTCCAAGCGGAGATATCCTTTCAAACTGGTGGTCAGGAGGCTAGGCTGCCCGTAAGGCGTTGGCCTCTGACGGATTTGTTGGCGGAGCTAGACAGTAGATTGTCTTGTCTCTAAAGTCTTATACGTTCATGCCACGGCTGAAAGAACGATCACATATCGTTATACCAGCCTGGGGTGACGGGTTCTCCCGCTGTAGTCGATACCGCCCTACTGTCCATTCGTCTCTACTTACAACCCACGGTTGAAAGAATGATTATTTATCGATAATCTATACTAATATTATAAAGAGGTAATGTTTGTGAGGTTATAGGAAGTAATCTCTGGATCTACTAAACCAATTTTGAAAATTCTTTTACCAATAGAAAGCCACGTTATTTGCGAGTGTCATAGGCTATATATAAATCCGAAAAATTAAAAGACTTTTTCGTGGTAGTCGGATTTGAAAAGTAAGTCGGAGAAAAAACGGTCGAACGTAAACGTTTCTACCTAACGCTGCCTTAACGATGAGAGATATATGATTAAGTTCTACAGAAAGTTGTAGAGATTGATAATGCCTACAAAAAAGTCAGCGACAGCATATGTCTAACTTTCACATTCAAGTCACAAAAAGTAGTATTTTATATTAAAATAATAATTTAAATCGTTAGGTCATGTTTATTGGGCATATTATCAACAATTATGAATTCATATCAAAATAAGGAAATTTATCGTCTGACGGGTTTAAAACAAAAGACTTTTCCTTTTTACTGCATATAATTTCCCTTTTACTGCATAAATGGTTAAAGAGATATTAATAAGACACTCACAAATAAGACACTCACAAGAAGACACTCACAAATAACGGTATATAGCCAAATTGGCATGCAAATATATACATACATATGCAGTAAAAATATAACCCTACTTTTGGCAGTCAGGAAATAAATCATAGCACTCAGTACTAACCGAACCACACTCATAATTTCATCACAAGTAAAAAGTTTTACCGCCCAACGAAGTGGGCACGAGTCAGCTAGTTATATATATATATACTGGGATGATGGGTTCGGCCGTAATAGGTGACAACTCCAAATTGGGGTAATAGGCTTCGCTTAGCATCGCTTTGCTCAGCAACTTACTGATCATATTTTATCGAATGTTCTTTAAAGTCTCAATAAGGAGGTTTAGTTTATCGTATATATTATTTTCAGACACTGGAATAGGCAACTGAAAAAGAAGAACCCAAGTCTATTTCGCGCTTTATTCTATACGTTAAAATGGCAAGTGACGTTTCTCATAGTACTAGTGGTCATCAACGAATTCTTTATCAAGTAAGTTTCTATATATCATTCGGAATAAGATACGTCACATGACACAGGATAAAATCACTGTTTTTTGTCAATTTTCTTTTGCAGAACGATCATGCCTCTTTTGCTGGGTATGCTGCTGGAGTATTTCTCTCCGGATAGCACGATGCCTCGTTCGGAAGCCTTTTGGTACGCCGGCGCCGTGGTTTTTCTCACCTTCTTATCATCATTCTTATCAAACCACTACATGTTGTCTGCTTACCACCTGGGGATGAGGGCAAGAGTAGCAGTCTGTTCCTTGGTTTATAGAAAGGTGAGGATAAAAAGGATAATTTTGCAAAAATCATCATATTAATTGAGGCAGTGGCGTAACTAAGCAAATGAGCTCCGGTGCAAAATTGGACAAAAGGCCCCTTCCACTACTTTTTTACATTCATTCTGGCATATAGGATGTAATATAAATGACTTTATACCTAGCTACATTACATATTTACATTGCAGCTACGTTATAAATCGGCGTTTTCTTTTGGTGTTCAACGAGTTCCCAAGAACTTCAACGTGACACGCGGGATGACATAGAAACATTGTTTCGGGGAATATTTGAAAACATTTTTAATATCAATTTAAAAAAATATAAAATAAAAAAATAATATCAATTTTTAATACTTTCTTTTGAGTCGAACTACCAAACGAAACTGGTAAGACGAAGAAACCCACTGTACTATTACAAATGTACCAATTTTTGCAAATCTATATATTTCAATTAACTAAGTACTTAATGTACCTATTATCAAAAATATGAACAAATATATTTTGGTTTTCGTCTACATTTACACTGTGAAAATCATCGATCAGTTTGAGATCTCCATTTCTCGGCTTCCTTAGCCTCCTAGCAGAGTTCGATGGAACGTCGCTGGTAGACTGAAGTTCCATTTTGGGCCCATAATCTAGCGTGGGCCCCAGTGCGCCGCACCGGCTGTACCGGCTTAGTTACGCCACTGAATTGAGGACCGTTTAGTCAAAGCAATACATCAGGTTTATTTCCAAAAATAGGTTGTCATTTTTGTGACATGTTTGGATTAATGCTGACGCCACGCATTCTATTGTTAAGCAGTCTAACCATTTGTTTCGAGTTCTATATTGCATCCACTGTCTACTGATAAATTTTCAGCTTTCCCAAAACAGTTAGTAGGTATTAATTAAAATTACACTTTCCTAGTACGCCAGCGCTAGGTGTCTCAGTGTCTGGCCTGCTGACTACCCCGGCATTCTATGGTCAAAATACTGCCTGATCTGAAAGTATCAACTTTTACAAAGCCCTTTTCAATTACTGCAATCGTGATTATTCCCATCAAGAGAGGTTTAGGAAAAATTCCTGAATATAATTTCTATGCATTTATATGGGGTTCCTATATTTTTTAAAGTAAAACCGATCTCATAATTCATCGGAATTAAGAAAACCGCAAAAATATATTATATCCCTTTTCGCTCGCTTAGGAATTGAATTTCGCAAAATCCCTTTTTAGTGAGTGCCTACGTCCTAAAAGGAACCTCTGTGGAACAATTTATATGTATAGCTTCAGCGGTTTCGGCTCGCCGATGACGAATCAGCCAGTCACCACGTTCTTTTATATACCATGTAGATTGATATATGCCCTCAAGAACTCATCTAGAAATGGTCGTTAGGAAAAATTCAATTCGGAACACCTTCTTATCGCGGGGTAAAAATTTAGTCGTCACTTCTGCCCGGGACAGTTTTGCGCGTGAAGTCGATGGCCTTGAGAAAAACGACCATAACTTTTAAACTACTATACGGATCGTAAAAAGAATAACTGTAAAATGATCGCATCGAAATTTGAAATATAAAATATTATAACCTTATCTCGTCAAACAATTAAGATAATAATGAATAAATATTTAAAAAGTTGGCATTTTACGCAGCGCGGAGCGCCCTAACCAATATTGGTTAGATACAATTTTAGCATTTGTAAGGGTCTAACCAAAAATGGTTAACTCACTTATGAAGAGGTCATATTATTTGGTTTTCCCACATGCTTGTTTCGACTTGGCGAAATTCGAATTTAATACAATAAAATTTATTCCCAATTCAATTTTTCTTGTCGACCTATTTGAATTCGGTAATTTATTCATTTTGATAAAACATCTTCTCTTATATATAAAAATGAATCGCCGTGCATTAGTCTCGCAAGATCTCGAAAATGACTCGACCGATTTGAATTATATTTTTTTTGTTTTGTTTGCCTTGATTCAGGGGTGGTTTACAGAAAAAAATATTTAGGAAAAATAAAAAGAAACAACTGAAAATCGAAAAAATCGAAATTGGTCATTTTGGGAAATGGGCCACTTTCAATAGATGGCGTTCGCGGCGATCCTATTGTTTGACAGCTGCGCCATCCATAACTGTTATTCATTCCGTGCGATTGTGTAAAATTTCAAAAAGTCGAAGTCGAAAAGTCGATAAAGTCAAGAGTCAAAAAAGTAAAAAAAGTCGAAAAAGTCGGAAAAAGTCAAAAAAGTAAAAAAGTCGAAAGTCAAAAAAGTCTGAAAAGTCGAAAAATGCAAAAAAGTCGAAAAAGTCGAAAAAGTCGGAAAAGACGAAAAAGTCGAAAAAGCCGAAAAAGTCGAAAAAGTCGAAAAAGTCGAAAAAGCATTTATATTTCATTATGTAAATTAAAAAATAATAATTTATTTTAATTACAAACGACTTTCATTTAATCACCAAACGAAACTCAAACCGTACATGATTCGGCCATATTATAGATTTCAATTATTTGGATTTGGAAGGTTAATTAGGATCAATAAAAGCTCAGCACCACTCCAACAAATTCGGATGTTCATTCGCACAACACGCGAAACAAACAAGACTTGCGTCCTTGCAAAGTGCGACTAAGTAAGGTTAGAAATAGTTTCCTGTATCAGTCCAATATATTTTATAACAAGATTCCATTGTGCGTCAGGGGTCATGGAGACGTTCAATTTAAGAGCAAGGTCCAGGATATGCTTATTAAGAACCCAGTGTATTCTGTTAAGGACTTTGAGAGTATTGATTTTCCTAATCTTCCATAATTGTTTATATTACAATCTTTTCTTATTTTTGATTTTATTTTAAATTTTATAAATTTGATTATTTACATTACAAGCATTGATTATCAAAGATGGATTATAATATAAAAAATTATATTGACCATTTCTATTGCGACATTGTTATTGATTTAATTTTATATTTTTTATAATCTTAATTTTACTGTTTAATAACCGACTCTTCGTTTTTATATTTTGACTATCTGCAGTATTTAAGCAGTTCCCATTATTTTAAAAAGATCTTAAATCTTTATTTTAAATTGAAATATTAATTGTTTTACATTTAAAAAATAATGGTCGATATTTCAAAAAAATATTATACCACATAAGGTATAATACCAGTTACTCAACTTGACTATACCAAGAGTAGGGATTCCTACTAACTGGCGTATTTGAATAAATAAAAAATAAAAAAAAATATTGAATTAGCATGCACATACAAGCACTCACAAGCACATTCGCATTACAGATACACACACCCACACACACATACATACACGCACACACACTTAAAAACACACACACACACACGCACACATACACACTCTCCATCACACAAACACACACCAACACCCATACACTCCCACATAGCGATTTTAACTGTTAGTTTTAAATTCTTTTTGGTTTTCTTTGTATTGTATTGTTTAGCATATTTTGTAATCCTTATATAGCAAATAATGTAAAACATAATTGGCTTTACTACTGTTATATATTATGCATATATCTTATTTTTTATGATGTATGTTTTTAACAAAAATAAAAATTAAATTAAATTAAATTCTTCATCGTAATATTCAAATTGTCAAAAATAACGCCATGCATTTACAAACTAACATTACAAATACAAGATTAAATAAAATAACCAGATAATAGGGCTCTACTTTTTTTAATTATTTAAATGAGCACAATATTTGAAAAGTCATGGCCCTCAAATTCGGCCAGATTATAGAAAGGGTGGCCTATCAGCATCTCCATGATGTTTTTTTTTTTAATTTTACGTCCTCCAGCTGTTAAGGGTCATTAAATCTCGCTTTTTTTATCATATAGTCTCTGCGACTATCCAGAACTGCTTTGGGAGAGTCGGCACCGGGCAAGGTGGTGAATCTTCTCTCCAACGATGTGAACCGCTTCGACTTCTCGGCTTTCTTCTTCAACTATCTGTGGGCAGCGCCGCTGTCAGCCGTCATCGTCATGATCCTCCTCTTCCGAGAGATAGGAGTGTCGGGGATCTTCGGAGTACTTGTCATCTTCTCGGCTGTGCCTTTCCAAGGTATTTTTTTTATTTTTTTTTATGTGGGGATTTTCTAAGGTATAAGCCTTGTAACACTGCGACCATTGCTGATCTATTGTGTTCGCCACCTACTATAGTTCTGCACCAAGCCTCGTGTCATTTAAAAACCGCAACAGGCTTTGGGCGCCAGATTGTTTTAGCTCCTCTTTTTGGAGGTAATGACCACCCAAGTGGGTGTATCTGTTACGCATCAGTGGGCCACACTCGCACATGAGGTGCAGGGGAGTTTCCTCTGCACCTTGGCAGAACCTGCACATTTTCGTGTCCCGGAGTTTAAGGTTGTACATGTGTTTGTTCAGGCCACAATGCCCCGCGAGCGCCCTCACCAGTATGCGTGAATTGTTCCTATTTAGCGATAAGGCCCCACGGGCAGTCTTACGGCCGTAAGCCTTAATTAGCGCTTTGGAATGATTCAACTATGGCGTGTTGTTCCAGTGGTTCTAAACATATTTTTTGTTCGGATTTTTTGTTCGGAACTTTTTGACGGATTGTTCTAAACATATTTTTTTGAGCATTAGGTTTGCAAGGTTTTTTAAAACGCCATAGCAAGGCTCAGGGCCGTATAACGTTTCCTTTGCTCCCGTCTTAGCAAGTTCGTCGGCTTTTTTATTTCCATCGATTCCTGCATGGCCGACAACCCATCTTAGAATTACCCTGTTCTTTTCGCCCAAGAAATTCAGAAGTGATACACAGTTTTGCACCAGATTTGAATTAATGGTATTCGAGGCTAGTGCCATAAGAGCTGCCATGCTATCCTAGTGGATATATATATATTTATATATATATATATATATATATATATATATATATATATATATATATATATATATATATATATATATATATATATATATATATATATATATATATATATATATATATATATATATATATATATATGATTTTTTTTATTTCTTTTTACGCCATTTAATTTTTCTTTGACATCGTTTTATATATATATATATATATATATATATATATATATATATATATATATATATATATATATATATATATATATATATATATATATATATATATATATATATATATATATATATATATATATATATATATATATATATATATATATATATATATATATATATATATATATATAAAATTTCTTTTTTTAAGAATTCGTTTAAAGGATGACACTTTGATGAAAAAATAAAAATAATAAAAGCCACTTACATAGCTGGAAGGTTTTCCCGGACTGGATTGGGAAATGCTTATTTTAAATGAGATGTATGCCTGGATGAGCACCACTTTCGACAGTGCAATGTAGGTTTAATGGGATCCCTTTATCGCTAGCGAACGATATGAAGTATTTTATTTTTATTTTCATTTAATGGCTGGCTGATAGCGAGCCCAGCAATGGTATATCGTCCTTTTAAAGAGTGGATATATTCTAATTTCAAATCGAATTTTCGGTATGTCATTCCGCATTTAAGAGACGATTCATTGTGATTTTGTTCATTGTTTTTGCTTTAATTTGTCTTTAATAAAGACATTTTATGTTGGTTTGCAAAAGGATACGCTTTGTTTTTGAGATGTGGATGAAGGGCGATCGTTCGCTAGCAATAAAGGGATCCCATTAAACCTACATTGCACTGTCGAAAGTGGTGCTCATCCAGGCATACATCTCATTTAAAATAAGCATTTCCCAATCCAGTCCGGGAAAACCTTCCAGCTATGTAAGTGGCTTTTATTATTTTTATTTTTTTATCAAAGTGTCATCCTTTAAACGAATTCTTAAAAAAGAAATTAAAAAAAAACCAATCAAATATCAAGTATATATATGTATATATATATATATATATATATATATATATATATATATATATATATATATATATATATATATATATATATATATATATATATATATATATATATATATATATATATATATACGGTGGTTGGCGTAGTTCTTATGGAGGTAACCGATATCATTGATTTTATACTATAAAATCAATGCCGATATTTTCCAAGGTAGCTGATTTTTTTAAATGCCTCAACATTCCTCTTTGTGTTCCACTTCGGCCTTGATTTCACTCCAGTTCTTACCTATCGCTCTTGATTTATTTATTTTATTTATGCTGGAAAGTCACCTAAAATAGCTTCAAAATACACTATACAGGATGTTTGGCAGACAAACCGACAAAATGGTTTATGGGATTACACATAGACCCAATTTTTTGAGGGATTGGGGAGGTGATTTGCTAGCTTTTACCTATAGTTTCCTATGTCGTAATTGTTACCGTTTTTTAATATATTTTTTTATTACCCGAAATTTCTCGGGTAAGGATAGTTTCAAAATACACTATACAGGATGTTTGGCAGACAAACCGACACAATTTTTTGGGGGATTAGGCGGGTTATTTGCTAGGTTTTACACATAGACAATATGCTCTAAAAGCCAAGGTTTTATTTTTTTATTTTTTATTATTACCCGAATTTTTGAGTTTAAGTCGTCATAACTTTTATGTTTGTGGTAGTGATAGCACAACATAACTTTTATTGTATAGTGTATTTTGAAGCTATTTTAAGTGACTCATCATTTACAGCAAAATTTCGGGTAATAAATAAAATGATATCAATTAGGACATAGAGTCTATTGCAGAAAGCTGCGGAATTTTCAGCTTGTGGAATAGCCAAGTCACAACGAGCAATGTCGGGTGAGTAGGGATTTATCCGAATCACGAAAGTTGGGGTCGTTGTTTGCATTGTTCACCATGTCATGTGCAATGTCCAGACGCCATTGCTTCTGCTCTATTGTTAGCAGCTTCGGCACAAATTTCGAAAATGCTCTCCTCATGCTCAAAATCTCGGTCAAAATTAAATGTATCGATCAAATGCGTATCTTATATCGTCGCGATTTCTCGGGCTGTGATACGACGGTGCTGTAAAACCACAGTCCGCACTTGCTCTGTCGTTCCGGCTTGTTGAGGGCCTAGCTGAACGAATCCGACGACCGCTCACTACAAGTCTTCACTCGTTGGCCGACTGCCAGCGACTGAGGGCGGGAAAAAAATCACGACTGCGCATGAGTGTCCCCTCCACATCTACACCGAAGGAAAAGTCCCGCGCTTCATTGGTTTGTACGGTTCTGTTTCAGCTTACACTGGCAAGTTGGCATCGAAATTCCGCTTGCAAACTGCAATAAGAACTGACGAAAGAGTACGACTCATGGATGAAATAGTATCCGGAGTTCAAGTCATCAAAATGTACGCGTGGGAAAAACCCTTCGCCCAGCTAATCAATGCAGCACGCAAGTGAGTTTTCTTCTTTTTATAGGACTGTCCGACAAAAAGAGTGTAATGTGCTCAGGGTTAATCTATGTATGTTTTTTGTTACTTTATTCCACCATAACTTCTAAACGCTTGAACCGATTTAGAAGTGTGTAGTATTCTTAGAATCGCTATGCCATTTTGTTATGCATCGCCTTATAGGGCCTAATTAATTACGCGTTGTAGAGAGAGAGAGAGAGAGCACATTTTTATTCTCTTCTTCTTCTTCTTGTTGCTTTATGGCAATCACCGATAGTCGGTGCTTTTCTGCCAAGTCGTTTTCGGAGGGCATCTACGTTAGTTTGTTAGATGCACAGTTACATGTATAAGACCAATAAGACGGCACAATACTGAAACAAGGGATACTTATTTATAGAAATGTAGGTACATATAGCATAAAACATGGTTATTGGGGATGATACAAACAAGAAAAGGGTGTGAAATATGCTATTACACTATACAGAAATATTATTAAGGGAAATAAATTTACATATTACTTTATATATTTTGGGAGAGTTGAGGGATAACAAGTGGAGAACACATAGAGGGAGTTGGATGTTATACTTTACAAGGTCTGGGATAAAACTCGGATAATTATTGAGGATGGGACAGGTAAAGAATAGATGGTCCAGCGTGCAATCTTCGTGTCCACAATCGCATTGCGGAGACGCGAGAACATTAATACGGTGGAGGTGCGATGGGGTGGAGCAATGTCCGATCCTCATGCGGCAAATTATCGAAATCTCTTTCCGACTAAATGGCTGGTGGTGGTACCATGGCCTCGAAGGGATTACGGCCTGGATAAGTGAGAAATTTTTATTCTCAACAGTTCTGAAATGACATCTTTGTACACATTTTGGTGTATCACATTATTTTCCGGCCCAGGCTAAACTGTCCCAAATTTCGGGCCCAGTTTAAATTGTCCAAGACACCACACATTTTGAATGTCATAGTTGTCAAGTAAGTAGTTGTCTAAATGTCGAAATGTCCAAATATCAATAAAACTTACATATTATATGTGTTTAGTTTCAAATGAAAGGTCTGATTGAGCATAATCCAGAAATATACATGCATTTATATGTATAGATACATAAACCACAAATATATAAAAAATATATATAATTGTAAATACTTGTTAATATAATTGTCACTTTCTGTAAGGGCAGCCATGTTTATTATTATTTTTCTATATTTCTTGTTTAAACTATAGTATTAACCTCGTTTCTAACGGGATATTCTCTGTGACTAGCAGCGAATTTTAATTTAAATTGAATGGTTGATCCCAAAAACTATTATTCTTAAAAAGCGGAAAATCGATAACAAGACCGAAGACAATAAATGACCATCGTGCTCCGCTCAAAGATGGAAAGTAAAAAAGTATCTACTAAAGTTCTGACTAGCGATGGGTCGTTCCTGCTTCTAGTTGCAGTCCATTCCGGAGCCTATTCCGTTTACAAATAGCAGATCCCGAGGACCTCCGAATTTGAGCCCGAAAAATACCGAACCGACCAGCCATTTCATTCCGAGATCGAGGACCACCCGGCCAAACTAAGAGTCATTCCATTCCGAAGAGCTTTTTCTTTGGCTCCACCACCACCTGACCGACACGTCGTTCCACTCCGGAAACCGGTTGCTCGCCGCTGCGGTTTTTTTATTATTTTTATTTTGCCTTAACCTTTCGGAAGCCAGTCGTTCCACGCAAAATTTTCGAAGCCCTCGAAAATTTGATTGTAGAAGGTGTGTGCAAGCATAATAATATGTGCCGGTGGCTTATTCAATGGCAGGCTACATTGACAGGCTTTTATCGCAGTGGAGGGAGAAATAGAGCCGATAACTGAATAAATATGGATTTAATACGGATAATACAAACAACGCCGATCGGCGTGCGTGGCCACCCAGGGGTTACATTACATTACATTACATTTTCGTCGTGTCCAATTGACGGCTAAAGACCGCTCTTGGACGTGTCAAAATAATTGGGTTAGGTAGTAAGTTTCGTTACTACTCTTTACTGAACATACATAGGTAGTCAAGAATTAACTACTAGATTGTCAAACTATAAATACAAATAATCAAAATAGAAGCCTAATATTTGAAGTAGTTAGTAATTCGAAAAGATACGTAGTAAAATTATTCATCGTAATATTCAAATTGTCAGTAAAATGGTAAATAATCAAATTAAATCTACGTTATGGATTTTAAACATAAAGTACAGATATAAGACCATATAAAATAATCAGACAATAAGGCTCTACTTTTTTAAGTAATTTAAATGGGCACAATATTTGAAAATTCATGGCCCTCAAATTCTGCCAGATTATAGAATGGGTAGCTTATCAGCATCTCCTTGATGTTTTTTTTTAATTTTATGTCCTCCAGCTGTTTAAATTTTGTAGGGAGTAGATTATAAAATTTAATTCTAAGGTACAAGTAGCTTTTCTGTACTTTTGCCAGTCGTATTCGGGGTACGCATAAAAGGGAGCTACCGCGGGTATGATGCGAGTGAATGTCTGCATTAATTGATTAAATGACCTTTACTACCCTACGCATCACCTTTCAAAATCAAAATTAAAGTAAAATTGCAATAAAAATACCTACACATTTTACACAATAAAGGTCTATGGGTTTTTGTAGGTAACTAAAGTTTTTATTTTTTAAATGACTGCTTGACTGACCAAAAAGCCTTTTTACACGACTGTCCAAAAAAGGAGTATGATGTTTTGGGGGTCCATGTTTGTACATATATTTTCTCTGTGTCTCTATGTCTCTCTATTTGCACCATAACTTCTAAACGCTTGAACCGATTTTAAAGTGTGTGGTGTTGTTAGATTCGTTATGCCATCGTAAGTGTCATTGCAAACCTTAATCAGTCATTCGGCACCTGTCATTGGTATCTAAATGTCAAATTAACTATTTTAGTACTTGAGCACCGAGGGCAACCTACAAAGTGGGGCGACGGCGCGTGATCTTTTTGAGATACCTGCCGCAGGGCGAAAAGCACTGTGGCGCCACAATAAAAAAAACCGGGCCGATTGTTCTGGCTCACGTGAAGCCCCGCCAAAGGGCAATTGCCTAGCGAAAGATGTCGCAGGCCTTAGACGAAGCCCGTTGACTGACTCGAAGAATGCGCAATCGTCTATAAGCACTAGAAGTTTATAAAGATGACTCGCGTCAAGGGGGCCGTATCGGAACTTCGTTAAATTGAATATTGTTTTAACGAATATTGTTGTAATAACTCTGTTACAAGAGTTTACTTTTTGTAACAGCAGTCGTGTTGTTTAATATATTTATTATTGTTCTTGTTGATCTTTTGACCCGAATTTCGTTCACGTATATATCGCTACCTAGAATACATTACGGTATACATGCTTATTTACATTTATTTATTTATATTTAACCAAAAACTTATAGTATGCCAACGAAACATGGAGCGAAGCATGCTAAACATAAGGCTACAGGACAGGTGGACGACCTCAAAAATAAGGAAAACAACAAAGGTGAACGATGTTTTAAACAAAATTAGAAAACTAAAATGGAACTGGACTGGTCACATCATGAGAACCAACAAAGAAAAATGGACGAAGGACGTAATGGAATGGTATCCTAGAAATGGGAAAAGACAAAAAGGACGTCAAATTAAAAGATGGGAAGATGACTTACCGAAAGGATGGAGAAGATTGGCTTGGGACAGAGATGAATGGAAGAAAATGGGGGAGGCCTATGTCGAAGGACAACCTGACCAAAACACTGGCTGCTGAAGAATAATATTATGATACCTTATTTAAAAATTAGATTTTAAAAAATATTAAAATATATTGTTTTACCACATAAGGCAAAATTGTATAATACGGTCAGCGAATAAAGGCTTTTATTATTTATTATTATTATTATTATATTTATATTTATTTATTTAAGTAATTCAAGAATAATTTAAAACAATTTTATCTTAGGAACTATGCATTAAATATTTTAAACATTGAATAAATAGCAGAAAATGAATATATAGCAAAGTCCAGTGACAACGCCACCTAACTAGGCCGGGACCTGTTCTAAGGTGAACGTTTAATTTTGTGCGTACTTGTTCATAATTGTGATTATTACAAAAAACAAAATATTTTTGTAACAAAAAAAAACAAAATTAAAAAAAAAATTAATTGTCGTAATAAAATAATTATTTGATCATAAAAGAATAAACATGCAACAACTACCTTAAAAACTATTAAATACTTAAAATTACATCCTACCTTAGGTTTTTTTAATACCTATCCATATATAATTTAACGCAGAATTGTTTGTAACTATGCTAATGTCACCCTCAAGGGAAATATTTTTGGGTCAAGAAAAAAAAGTCTTCAAAATTTTAGAAGATATCTTAAATGAAATAACTGCTAAGTCAACAAAGTAGGTTCAGTATAACGATTTAATATCAAACACTGACTATTGACAGACTTAAAGATATTTACACAAAGATACACTTACCAGTAACTGTATTTGCTGAGCCATAGATAGGCAATGTTATCATTATAATATTTGTAGTAGGATCTTGGAAGTGGTATCGACTACAATGGGCGAACCCGTCACATCGCGAAGTTTTAACGATAATTTTGATCGTTCTCCAGGGAGTTGAGCGTATTAGAAAACTTAGGGACGAAACAGTTCACTGTCTATTTGCGCCAGTCGCCCATATGAAACTAACGCCTTACCGCAAGAAACTGGGTGTGCGTGCGCCCAGCAGGCCCTTACTTCCAGTTACGGCCAGATTTATCCGGACTCCCGACTGGATACGGGTTCGATATTGCTTACGCGGTCGTCCCGTTGCGTAGCGGTGATTCGGTGTCTACCGAATCTATCACGGACCACGGCGTCCTTTGCCAGGCTCTTTACCCGGTATCGGGTAGCCTATCCGCCGTTTCAAGAGCGGTTGCCGTAAGGTTAACAACCATTCCCGCATTATAGGAAACAAAGCCGTTTCCAGACTCCCCCAGTTATGAGTCGGTATGCACAGTTGATTGCCTGAGGCGGTACGATGCGAAAACCGTCCAGGAGCGCCCGAAGGACGATTCCCAGGGGAACAGGCTCGTAGGCAGAGATTCCTACCCTGGATCGCACTTCTGCGTGGAAGCTACCGGATGGGTGCTGACCTATGAGTAAGGCCGACCCAAACACATGGGTCATAATGACCCAACTGCACTGGACCCATTAGCTCCCTATCTACATATGTATCTATATGCATATACATCTATAGGTATGTATACTCGTATTATGCTGATGTAAGCGAGCAGTAGCAAGATGGCACAAAACTCAGCGCATAATACTCGTATTTCCAATCTTTACCAAATGCTAGCAATGGCTTTATAGGGCCCAAAAGTTATAACAATTTAAAAGAATCCATAAAAACATGCTGAAATATTAAGTTAATCCAATTGAAATTTAAAATTACACAACATTTACTCCAACTTGGATAAATGAGATGAAAAAGGCAATAAGTCATATTTTAAAGTAAAGATCTTTACATTATTATTATTGTCATACATTGTAATACATTTTATATGTTTTATATTATTTATTTATTTGTTCTATAAACTTCATATTACGATATTTTATATTAATGTTTATTTCCATGATCATGCTATATCGATATTTTTAAATATATTTATAAGCTTAATTTGAATTCTTTTATATGTTTTATGTTTTATATTTTATCACATTTTGTATGTTTCATTTTAAAACTATTTTGAATAAATAATTGCCATACATAGAGTCTTCCTTGCTACGGGCTATGGCCTAGTTAGGCAAATTCTGCAATTAATACAATGTAAAAATAATATTTATGAATGAATAAAATTCATTAAAAAAATATATTATTATGTTACTGCATTTCGAATCTTCAATCCCATATCAGTAAAAAAAATATTAAAAAATATCTCTGTTCGGGCATAAGATCAGATAACTCGACATAACTCCTACTCCTCTCCCCCACCCCCTACTCCAAATAACTGAAACGTAAATCGCAAGAACTTATTTGCATCTCCTTTCCTCCCCCCCCCCCCAACGGTTCCTTTAGTGTCCCCCCCCCCCCCCCTTTTTAAAGTATTTTACACTGCGTCGGGAGGTTGATCCACTCCGATGTTTGTAATGGAGTAATGGGTAATGAGTAATAATAATAATAATTACTAATTATTGCAGAATGGAATAATGGGTGCATGATGTATACTAAAATATTAAAAACTAGCTGTTTCCCTTCGCTTCGCGTAGAGTTTGGAATCAAGTTGTTAATTTAAGTAGGGTAGCATTTATTTGCCTTTTGAGACGCCATCTTTAGGTAGGTATATAGTGCAATATTTTGACGTCCCTCTCAGATGCACGCTACCTATCTCGTAGACGTAGGTACGCGTCTAGTCCCTCGCAACCCGCACGCCGCCTTCCGCTGAACGCTGACCTTGCTAGGCAAGTCATCGCCGCGCCGCCGCTAGATATATCACTTGCACTTACAGATACCACCTTAAAACTTACAGGATATGGCTAACTCTATCTCCATTTAACGCTGGTGATGATGTAATAATTTATTTTAATAAGTATTTATATTTATTGCTAATGTCTTCGACTAAATATTGCCTGATTATTTTTTGAAAGCAGTAATTGTAGCTTAAATATGAAAGTTGTAGGTACAACGTGGTAAGCAACTTTTCATAAAAATTTTTGGAAAAAACCAACAAAAAAACTTTTTTTTGGAAAAAAAAATATTTATTGTTTTTTTTATTTGAAAATGTGAAGAAGTTAACTGTTAAATAAAGGTTTGAGAAGCGTTTGAGCGCTCTGCGCCATTATATTAGAATAGATCCTCGTTATTAAATTACCAGACCACGCATAACGTACAAATTAATCCACCGACTGGATCAGAGAATCCACAGTGGTCAATATAAGCGCGTTACTTAAACTCTTTCCTCATTTTCAGGTCAGAATTGAAGGTGGTGCTGAAGATTACTTACGTCCGCGCAGTTTTCATGACTTTCGTGATCTTCACAACGCGCGCTGCAACATTTTTCACGATGATGTCGATGGTTCTGATGGGCAACACGCTTACTGCTAGTCAGGTATGCTTGCATTGATATATCTTTCGCTATCAGTTCATATTCAGAGACAATATTATCACATTACCAAATGGCCAGCTTTCCGGTTTTAGGCCGAGCTATCCAATATTCAAGTCCTTGTCCGGTTTCCAAAGCAATAAGGAAACGTACGAACTGTTGTCTGGTTTTTGGTTCTTGCAAAAAGAGCGGGAAAACAAAAATATTTTTCAATTTCAATTTCAATTTATTTCCAAAAAAAATCTTAACAAATTGTAGAAATTTAATATCTAGGTACATTTAAATTACAGTTTATTAGTCCCTTTTTACAATATCTAAATTTATCACCACGTACATACAGTTCAACGTACTTCATTATTTTTTTTTTTTTTTTTTTTTTTATTTTATTTGTTACAACTTGGTATAGAGTTAACAGTGAGATCGTACAGATATGATTTGTAATTATTTATATAAGTAATAAGAAAATGAATACATCCCATACGATCATTCTAGACGAATGCCCAACTAGACCGAACAGCCTGTATCTGGGCATACGAAATATATAGCCTTTGTTTTTGGAGTAGTAGTGACGTTTGAGTAGTACTGACTAATAGACTACTTTCAATACTAACACTAAGATAATGAATAAAGAAATAAAATATAAGAAAATAACTGAAAAAAAGAAAATTAAGAAATAAAATGGCATAAAATAGTAAACATATTAATACAAATATATATAATAAAGGGTTAGTAACATACATATATACACATATACACATACAAACATATATACATACATATATAATAGCTTTTAGGACATGTCGATATGCAACATTTTAGTACTGGCGATACTCAAAATCATTTTTAAGATGTACTTCCTAAAACCACAAATTAAAATAATCAATAAAAATAATCAAGAAATATAAAATCAGAAAAAGTCCTATATAATATAATAATTAAAAAATCCTACTTAAAATTGACAAAAAAATGGGCAAAAAAAATAAAAAACGAACGAAGATTTTATTATTTGCGCTGTGCCCACCTCTCTAATAAAAATAAAGTATTTACCATTGGAAAGGTATATTCATCTACAATTCGGAGTTTTGAAGGTCGGAATCGTTTTAAATATGGATAATTACACGTAAACCCACATGCTAATTATTTATTTAAAATATATTACAGTGAAGAACAGTGAAGATCCATAAAAGATAGTGTACGATGTACCATTATGATGTACGGTCGCTGGGCCTACCGTATTGAACAGCAGACCTTAGCATATTGCCATTCATTTTATAGTATAAAATCAATGATATTGCATACGTCAGGAAACAGAGCAGGAATGAAATCATGAGACACATTACACAGTTCAAGCAACATATCCCAACATTTCCCCTCCATATACTGCTGACAAAGTCAAGCATTCTTAGGAATATATAGTTTATACTCACACAGCATCTAGTTTATTGTTTCAGGTATTCTGCGACGGTTTTTGTTTAAATAGTTAATAAAAATAAAATGCCTGGATGTGTTCGGTGCCCTAGGGGATATAGGTAGTTAGCCACATTTATTAGGATATAACACAGACACGGCTCATAATTGAGATCAGTCGTTGTGGTAGTATTTTTTTACATAAAGTGGTCTTTTCATTGGTATATGATTTACAGCTATTGGAAAAGTGGGCCCAAAATGCCCATTCTCTTTTGTCACAGTGATTTTATATGATATTGATAACTTTGATGTCATATAATATTGATGACTAACAGACCCCATACCAGCTCAAAGAGGAGTCCGACAAGGTGACGTTATATCCCCTAAGCTGTTCACCAACGCTATGGAGGATATATTCAAGACATTGGACTGGAGTGGCAAGGGAATCAACGTTGACGGCGTGTATCTCAATCACCTGCGCTATGCGGATGATATAGTTATAATCGCTGAATGTGCCGAAGACCTACAACTCATGCTGGAGCAACTATATCACGCGTCCCTGCGAACGGGTCTTAAGATGAACATGGACAAAACAAAGGTTATGGCGAAAGCAGATCTCACACCGAATCCCATTTCATTGAATGGACAACCACTGGAGCAGGTGCAGGAGTACACATACCTAGGACAGGTGATAAAGCTCGGCCGGGACTCGATGATGGCAGAGATAAAGCGAAGAAAAAAATTGGGATGGGCAGCCTTCGGGAAGCTAAGCTTCGTGCTGAAGTCCAGAATTCCCTAATCGCTCAAGACAAAGGTGTATAATCAGTGCGTGTTACCGGCTATGACGTATGTTTGTGACACATGGACACTGACTGCTGGGATGATCCACGAGCTTAAGGTGGTGCAGCGTGACATGGAGCGAGTCATGCTCGGCATATCGTTGCGCGATCGAGTCCGAAACGAGCTCATCAGACAGCGCACCAAGGTGGGCGACGTGGGTCAAAGGGTGGCCAAGCTGAAATGGGCTTGGGCCGGCCACGTGGCCCGACGACACGACGAACGGTGGAGCAAGCGCGTTTTGGAGTGGAGGCCCCGGCTAGGCAGAAGAAATGTGGGCAGACCACCGGCCCGATGGTCCGATGACATTAAGGAGACAGCTGGACCAGTCTGGATGAGGGAAACGGACAACCGATCCAGATGGAGAGTGATTGGAGAGGCGTATGCCCAACCGTGGGCGAATGTGCGCTGATGATGATGAAGAAGAAGAATATTGCTGACTTTGATGTCTTATGATATATTGATGACAGTAAATTAATATAATATTCATGGTACCTTGACATCATTTCGAGACTATATAATTATAACAATTTAACAAATGTCTTTGCCATGACTGTATTTGTAACTAAGAAAGAAGTACAGGAATTGTTCTGAATACAAGGACAAATTCACACCAGACGCTCTGAACTTATACAAGAGGGCTGTTACTGAATTGTATAAACGGTATTCTTTCGATAGTAAAGTGTACGAAACAACTTGACTTAATAAGGGAACAGAGGCGTCAGTAGATGAGATATTACCTATAATTAGAGGCTTAAAATCCTTATTTGGTGCTAAGATGACAGAATAAAATTTGGCTACAAATTAGTCTGCGTCTGTCATTATTCGATGTGTAATTAATTAGCAGCAAACAAATATGGCAAAAATTAATTTTATAGCATATTTTTTCCTGTTGATTTAATCTAATTTTCATACAATAACAAATCATTCTTCCATCAGCTCTAAATTCTTCAATGGTCAAAAAGAAAAAAAAAACAAATACATACTACGCTTTTTGAACACAGAAATATGGCCGATTAGAAGTGTGTCTTATTGTTAGAATCGGTATATCATCTTAAGTGTCATAGAGTAGGTACCTTTACTGCCCAAAAATCACGGTTGTCTAAACGTCTAAGACTCTAAATGTACAAATTTCAATAAATGAACATAAATATATTGTGTTGAGTGGCAAATGAAAGGTCTTATTTAGTACATTCCGGAAATATGCTTGTATCTATATCGATAAATACATAAACCACAAATATTTAATTAAAAACCGTAATAAAAATAATTATAAATACAATAGTAGAGTTTCTGTAAAGGCAGTCGTGTTTCTTATTCATTTTAATATATTTACTTGTATTTTCAGGTATTCATGTTTGCACAGTTCTATTCATCTCTATCTATGACGATGTCGTCTATGTTTGCCAGGGCGGTTGCAGAGGTGGCTGAAGGCAGAGTCTCACTAAGGTAATTTGCTCTCTCAAAACTTATAAATGCAACTTCATTTCATGAATAGATGGTAATCAAATGGTGGAATATCAGTTACATGTGGTAGACGACTAAGAACCTTATATCCCAAAGCATTAAGTTTTTGTTGTGTAACGATTGCGGCATGTGGTCGAGCATTATCATGATGGAACACGATTTCTTTTATGGCCGGTAATGCTGACCTTCTTTCTTTGATAGCTTTGTGCAATTTATCAAGCTGCTTGCAGTATACATTGGCATTGCCAGTTTTCATTTTTTCAGCAACTCATAACACACTGGACCTTATTTGTCCCATCACAAACATAGCAGTACCTTTTTTTATATTTGGCTTTGCAAGAGTTGCTGGCAAGTACTGCTTCCAGACTCCCCCGACTGTTTGGGAGTTAATGGGCCCTTGCTGAGTTGGCCACGAAGACCCATTCTGTTCAGGGTTGGTTACACTCACGGGTCAATACCCATCCGACGGCCTCCACGCATGAATTGCGAGCCTGGGTAGGACTCTGGCCTTGGTCAGTTTCCCCTGGGAATCAAACTTCTGGGGCTCCTGGACCGTCTGCGCACCGTGCGGCGTAAGCCAATCGACTGTGCACTCTGACTAACAGTCGGGGGAGTCTGGAAGCAGTACTGTTTCCTATAGAGCGGGGGTGGTTGCGGACCTTACGGCGACTGCTCTTGAAACGACCATCGGCCATCCGATCCCGGGTGAACAGCCGGGCAAAGGACGCTGTGGTCCGCGATAGATTCGGTATATACCGTTTCACCGCTTCCTAAGGGAGAGGACCGCGCGAGCGACCTCGAACTCGGAACCAATCGAGAGACCGGAGTAATCTGGTCACAATTGGAAGTAAGGGCGCGAGTGTCGGCCCGCCAGGTAACATTCCTGGCTATCTCGCGGTTAAGGCGTTGGCCTCTTACGGGCTTGTGACGTAGCTAGATGGCGGACTGTTTTGTCCCAAGTCTTCTACGTTCACACCAGGGAGATAGAACGACTAATCGTTAAAACTTCCTGAGGTGACGGGCTCGCCCGTTGTATTCGACAACCCAAGTTAGTCTGAGTGCACAATCGATTGGCTTACGCCGCACGGCGCGCAGACCGTCCAGGAGCGCCAGAAGGTTGATTCCTAAGGAAAACTAGCCCTAAGGCCAGAGTCCTACCCAGGCTCGCACTTCATGCCAGCGTGGAAGCCGCCGGATGGGTGTTAACCTGTGAGTGTGACCATGACGTTGAGCAATCTAATACCATATATAATAAATGATTTTTCTTTATTTCAGACGTCTGGAGAATTATTTGCATCACGACGAATTTATTGTACGGGCTGTCAGCAATCATGAAACCATCGACAAATCGAAATATATCACAATAATAAAATTAAATGGCGATACGCCTGAACTGGCCAGTCTTGAAAATGGAAATCTCAAAAGCAATATTCCCTCCAATCAGGAAGATTATGGTAAGATTTCATTCAACACGTATCTCCTTATCGAGAATTTGACACATTGTTTTCGATGAAAATTCTCGAATATCCAAACGCGTTTTCAAAAGTGAAGATAGCAAAAGAAGAAATACACAGCTACAATTATCTGGCCACTTAGCTGAATTTATACAACGATGTGCAATGCCATGTCACGATGTGCAATGCCATATAACGATGTGCAATGCCATCAGTAAGATCACAGATGATTGACGCGACAGAATCCGTTTAATTTGCTTAATTCCATTCCATGATAACGTACCACTTAATGTTCTGGGAAATAAAAAAACGACTCTTTCCAATTTGTATTCTTTTCGCAGCTGTAAAAATGTGCGAGGTATCGAGCCGCTGGGGTCATGAGGGTGAAACCATCCTCAAAGACATAATGCTGAGGATCAAGAAAGGCAAGCTGATTGGTGTGATCGGACCTGTTGGCTCTGGAAAGGTACCTTGACCTTATAATTATTCTAGTTCAAATAAGTTCTAAACAGCAGATCTATAGATTGACGATACTGAAGGGGAACGTACCTATATTTACTCGTATATTGTCAGAAATCTTACACTGTCGCTTTCTTATTGAATATCACGCACCACGGGGTTATGCATTCATATAGAAACAAATAGGAACAAATTTCAACGTTTGACGGAAATAATTGGTAATAGTTTGAAACTTTATTTATTTATTTATTTTATTTATTAAAGAAAAGCACATTTTATGGCAGTACATTGTAAGTTTAACATTATAGGCTTAAATGTAAATAATAGCAAAATAGAAAGCACCGCAGACCATTTTTTTTTAAATCAACGCCGCCTAACTAGGCCTAGGCCCGTACTAAGGCAAGCGTACCAAGTAGAGTGGTTTGTGCATACTTTAGAATGCTTAATTTAAAAAATATGGTAGGTATCAAATAATATTAAAAATTAACTAATAATAATAAACATTGTAATTTGAGTGTAGTGTGATGTAACTGTAGTGTAGTGTAGTGTGATGTAAATGTAGCTGTAGTGTGCTAGAAAAATAACATTCAGTAAATGGTGAAATAATTAAACTGAATAATAATAATATAATGTCGTAATAAATACAATAAAATATAAAAATATTATTAATGAATCGAAATAAAGGAAAAAATGATATCTCAATAAATATTTAAAGAATCATATTTAAATAGTCCGAGGATACAATTATATATAAAATGTCCATGTTACAAGTTAAAATATATATTTCAATATAATTCAATTAAAAAAAGATATATATACATAGATATATACATTCTTGATGCGTACTGTTAAACATACTAAAAGTCCTCTATTCTATCTATTGCGTTCGAGCCGCCATCTTGGAAAAATGGCGCTTCGATTCAGTTTTTCTCTTAAATCTCGCTAAATTTAGCAATATCGGAATTATGCTTCATGTAACAAATAAAGCTTTCAAAATTCTCTACAAAACTATAATATACATTTTTTAATATCATCTATTATTAAACTGAAAACAGCCTAGTCAACTGATGATTGAAAATCAAGCTTGGGGATTTGGTGCAACATTTTGTATGGGAATCCTGCCTTTTGTGATTAAAGGCTCATACTTGGCAACTTGCGTTGTCAACTACAACGGGCGAGCCCGTCACCACAGGACGTTTTAACGATTTTCTCGTTCTGTCGCCCTGCAGTGAACGTAGAAGACTTTGGACAGAACAAATCCAACGTCCAGCTACGTCACAACCCGCAAGAAGCCAACGCCTTACCGCGTGATAGCCAGTAATGTTACCTGGCGGGCCGACCCTCGCGCCCTTGCTTCCAATTGAGACCAGATTTCTCCGGTCTCTCGATTGGTTCCGAGTTCGAGGTCGCTTGCGCGGTCCTCTCCCTTACGAAGCGGTGAAACGGAGTGCACCGAATCTATCGCGGACCAAGGCGTCCTTTGCCCGACTCTGAACCGGGATCGGATGGCCAACGGTCATTTCAAGAGCAGTCGCCGTAAGGTAGGCAACCACCCCCGCTCTATAGGAAACAATACAGTTCCCAGACTCCCCCGATTGTTAGTCGGAGAGCACAATCGATTGGCTTGCGCCGCTCGGTGCGCAGACCGTCCAGGAGCGCCAGAGGTTTGATTCCCAGGGGAGACTGGTTGACCCAGTGTCCTACCCAGGTTCGCACCCCATGCGTGGAGGCCATCGGATGGGTGTTGACCCGTGAGTGTGACCGACCCTGAACACATGGGTCATCGTGGCCACCTCATCATGGGCCCATTAGCTCATACTTGGCACAATTATTTCGTAGGTGGTACTGAGTGGATTTATCCCAGGAGCCATCAGTTGCCACCGCGCGGATATCGGGGCAAGTTTGATTCCACCGCGCTTTACTTTGAGCCCTATACCTCGTAAATTATAGGTATTAGTGCAAGTGCGATGGCCTTTTTTGGATTACTCAATGATGAGGAATTCATTTTCGGAGGAAAAAAGACACCTATCCGTGGAAAAAAATTAATAATTGGTAATATTTTACAATTGCTAAAGTTCTTTTCTACATATACGAATTATACTTTTTAATCATAAGAGATATCGATATAGAAAAAGTATATTCTGAAAGCTACACTTACCTTAATTACAGAAACATATTTTATTATACGATCGTTGTAAAAGGTTAGTGAAAAAAAAATCATTGCATGGTAGAGCGGCGTATTTACGTTACGTTACCAGTCAAATAGGATCAAAGTTCGACGTTCGACGGAAATATCTGATAATTATTTGAAACTTGGCAAAGATGTTCTTTAAGGCATACTGTTAAACATACTATAAGTCCGCTACTCTATCTGTTGCGCTCGAGCCGCCATTTTGGAAGAATGGTGCTCCGATTAGGCCTCGATCTGGTGCTGGCGTATTAGGAAAGACGTAATTTTAATTAGGACTTCATTTTTGTGGCATGTATACAGTAATGCTGACGCCACGCATTCCATTTGTTTCGAGTTCTGTATTGCATCCTCTGTCTACTGATGAATTTTCAGCTTTAACAAAACCCTTTAAGGGTACTAATTAAAATTACACCTTTCCTATTAAGGCAGCGCTAGGTGTCCCAGAGTCTGGCCTGCTGACTACCCCAGTATTCTATGGCCAAAATACTGTCTGATCTGAAAGTACCAGCTTATACAAAACTCTTGCAATTTTATGTCACTGCCTCTTGTACTATAACATGGTATATATTTGATAAACCGTTTCTTTGGGTTTATCAATTATTCTATTAACCCCTGGGTGGCTCGTAACGTAACGTAACGCACGCCGATTGGCGTTTTTCGTATTATGCGTGTTATATCCGTATTTATTTAATTATCAGCTCTATTTCTTCCCCCACTGCGGTAAAAGCTTGGCGGTTAATGGACCCTTGCTGGGTTGGCCACGAAGACCCATTCTGTTCAGGGTTGGTCACACTCACGGGTCAACACCTATCCGACGGCCTCCATGCATGAAGTGCGAGCCTGTGGCCGAGTGGAGTCTTGCCGGTCAGTTTCCCCTGGGAATCAACCTTCTGGCGCTCCTGGACGGTCTGCGCACCGTGCGGCGTAAGCCAATCGACTGTGCACTCTGACTAACAGTCGGGGGAGTCTGGAAGCAGTACTGTTTCCTATAGAGCGGGGGTGGTTGCGGACCTTACGGCGACTGCTCTTGAAACGACCATCGGCTACCCAATCCTGGGTGAACAGCCGGGCAAAGCACGCTGTGGTCCGCGATAGATTCGGTAAACACCGTTTCATCGCTTCGTAACCAATCGAGAGACTGGAGTAATCAGGTCACAATTGGAAGTAAGGGCGTGAGTGTAAGCCCGCCGGGTAACACTCCTGGCTATCTCGCGGTTAAGGCGTTGGCCTCTTACGGGTTTGTGGCGGAGCTAGACGGTGGACTGTTTTGTCCAAGTCTTCTGCGCTCACTCCAGGGAGATAGAACGACTAATCGTTAAAACTTCCAGAGGTGACGGGCTCGCCCGCCGTAGTCGACAACCCTAGTTGCGGTAAAAGCCTGCCATTGAAGCCTGCCATTGAATAAGCTACCGTTATATATTGATATGCTTGCACACACCTTCTACAAAAAAAAATTCGAGGGATTCGAAAATTTTGCATGGAATGACTGGCTTCCGAATGGTTAAGGGTGATCATGATTCATGATTATTTTATTATTACAGAGTTCGTTGCTGCAACTGATCCTCGGCGAAATGAATACAGTGGAGATCACAGGCAAAAAGAATACGATTAATATCCAGGGCAGCATGAGCTACGCTTGCCAGGAGCCTTGGGTGTTCGGCGGATCGGTTAAACAAAATATTTTGTTTGGACTACCTTTTGACAAAACGAGGTGAGTGTGGCATCAGAACTGTATCGACCTACCGCGGTTGTAGTAATCTATGCTGGTTGTATCTCCTTTGTTCTCATCCATAGTTAGTCACTAGAGTCTGCTACTTTAGAGTAGTCTTAACCAAACCGTATACACGTCAAACCCCCTCAGGGTTTGACGTGTATACACGTCAATCTAAATCTTTATTTTGGTGCGGTCGACTTGTATAAACGTCGTGTAAAATAAAAAAATAACATTCTATATAAAAACTAAATATTTGAGTATGATAATACTACCTTGGACAGCACGCCCATGGACACGTCCATGGACAATACCCATGGACAGCACGCCGCACCAACAACTCTGTCCTGGAAGAACTCGGCATCCAAGTGAGGCTCTCCACCGTATGCATGAGAAGGGTCCTGCAGTTCTTCGGTCATGTTGCCAGGAGAAATCCAGAGAATCTGGAGAAAATGTTTTCCGGGGGTCAAGTGGAGGGAAGAAGAAGCAGAGGCAGATCACCGGCAAGATGGAATGACCTCATCAAAGAAGTTACAAAAGGGTCAATACAATCTACGACCCGCCATGCAGAAGACAGGTCGAAGTGGAGGAGCCTCGTAGGCAAACTGTTGTCTAGTGGCCACGATCCTCAGTAATGAGGGAACGACGGAGAAGAATACTACCTACTATTCCTTTGCTGCTGTAGCGGCGGCGGTAGCGGTGGCAGAGGCGGCAGTGGCGACGGCAGCGGAAACAGCAACAGCAGCAGCAGTAGTAGTATCTTACTCAAATATGGATTTTTTAATATCGAATGGTATTTTTTAGTACCTTGCTTTGAAAAATACCTTAACCCGTCGAAAGCCAGCCATGGGAATGAAACTCACGACGGCATGTTGTCAACCTTCGATAAATTGTTTGTAAGGGTATTAGTGCACGCATAGTAATAAATATATAACGGTGGCTTATTCAATGACAGGCGAATTTTACCGCAGTGGAGGGAGAAATAGAGTCGATAATTGCAAAAATACAGAGATTGGCCGCCGCGAATTGTCACAACAGAAAAATCACCAAATGATTGTAATGGCGCCCCAGAGGTTAATGAAGTAACTGAATTGTTCTGTTGAGATTTTTTTCTATTTACGAATTTAATTATTTTTTGCAGTTTCTGAGTTTTTAATCATGTATTGTTAGTTTTTTATTGTATAGTAATTTAATCCTTTGTATAATAATAAAATTTATTTTTTTCGTATTTTTTATGGCACTATTTGCAAGGTGGCCTTAGATCAAGGACGGTGCACTTACCGCCACGACAAAGGCCTTGCTGTTATTCGCGAGGTAATTAGCCTCTCAGTGGCTTGTGCTAACAAGGGTTTGACAGTAACCTCCAAACCCGACAGATGGCTCTAAAGGCAAAGAACATTTCACTACAAAACCTTTCTCAATAATCGAGAAAGCTTCAGATTGGATTCTGGAGGTCGATTCGGTCTCTAAGCAGTAAAAATTCCCTGAAAGACTCGGATGCACAGCCCTGCGTCCAGATATAACTCTTTACTCTCTATCTCGAAAGATGGCCCTTATCGTAGAATTAACTGTTCCATAGGAATCAAATATCCCAAAAAACCACGAGTACAAATTAAATTAATACCATGATCTCGCAAATGCCGTCACCCGGAACGGTTTCACTGTTCACCTTCACGCGGTGGAGTTGGCGCTCGTGGCCTGACAGCCAAATCTCTGTTTCACCTTTTTAAAGATTTTGGTCTCTCCAGGAAAATAATCAACTCCTTCTTAGAAAAAATATCTAAAATCAAGATTTCCGCATCTCAAATTCTGTGGCTTCGAAGGGGGAGTGAATGGGTAGTAAGGTTAACGCTCACATGTAGCAAGACAGCTGTCCTAAACCTATCACAGCCGGTCGTTAGTCCGGAATCCACTGCTCGCTCACCCCCCAGAAGTGTTACAATACTATATGATGGACCCGTCTTCGGTCGGTGAATTCCATGGCAGCTCCGTTTGTATATTATTTATTGCGTTCGACGTGTACACACGTCATCGCTTCATTTTAATCAAGCACCCTGTCAGGGACTTTTTAAAATAATGTTTTAAGGCTCCCTTCCGAGTTGACGTGACTAAAAATTTAAATATTTTTGCAATGCCACGCTCGCGCGCTTTCGATATATACATAAAGATGTATAGGTATACCGCGGCGACAAGGGAATACGTCCCACCGTTGGCAGTGGCCAATTACAAATGTCGATTTCGGCTACTCGCGTCATCTAATATAGTCGATTTGGCTTTTCAATTATTTATATAATAATTTATCAAATGAATAGTTTTTTATAAAGTAAAAATTAGATTACAATAATAAAATAACTTAAGATTACTATGTTATTTTTTATATCACCCAATAGTGTCTTTAATCAATAGAAAATTATGTTTGGCCATAACATTTCTGGAAATTACGTAATTTCAAACATTTTTTTCTTATATTTTTTGTATGGAAGTTACAAAAACTGTCTTGGCACTATGCAAATAAACCATACGCTGGTGTAAATAATATTTTTTAATATTAAGAATCATCTCTAGGTTTTTCAAAAACTGAAGACAAATCACGCTCGTTTTTTTTTTGAAAACAGTAACAGAATAAAGATAATTTACAATTATTATGGAGATAATTTACCAATTTCGTTTTGGCGAAATGATAGCTTAAGGACCGGGTTTTTAAAAACCGGCATAATTGTATTAAAATTCTTTTTCGTGTTCCCACAACCAGGCCACAAAAATATACTTCATAGAGCTTTTGGCCGCCACGGCCGGCACGGCCTCTTACCCTTTGTTTCCTGTCATGACGAGGTTTTGAAGGTAAGGCTTGAAATCTCTCAATTTCCTTTCAGATATAATGACGTGATAAGAGTATGCGCCCTACGGAGAGACCTTCAGCTATTTCCACACGGAGACGAAACACTAGTCGGTGATAGGGGAGCATCACTGTCGGGCGGACAAAAGGCCAGGATTAATCTAGCAAGGTTAGTTGTATTGTAACGTTGCAAGTTCAAGAATATGTGGTACATTTTCTTGGTAAACTAATAAAAATCGGCTATGTCACAGCAAGACTTTTTCGGCAATAATTCCAAGAATCAACAGTAACTGCCATAGGAATGTTGGAAGGAGCTCTATATACGATCAAGCATGCTTGTCGCGGCGCGGGCTGGGAAGGGATCGTAAACCACAGGAAATTTTCTTTTATTTACCAAAAATGCCAAATTTTGTAGATTAAACCAGGGAATCACGTCATTTATCAATCAATTACGTCTAATTAACCTGAATCCCTGGCATACAACTACCAACATAGGCATTTTTTTTAAATATTAAAAAAATATATTTGCATATATCCTGCGGTTTACGATCCCCTCCCAGCCCGCGACGCGATGCTTGACAAGCATGCTTGATCCCTTAAGGGGCTCTCTAGACGAAAATATGCAAATATTTTTTTGGAAACCGCAGGAAATATGCAAATATTTTTTTTTAATATTTACCAAAAATGCCTAATTTTGTAGTTTATACCAAGGAGTCACGTTAATTAGACGTAATTGATTGATGAATGATTGACTCTCAGGTATAAAACTACACAATTAGGCATTTTTAGCAAATATTAAAAAAATATTTGCATGTTTCTTGAGGTTTACGATTCCCTCCCAGCCCGCGACGCGATGCTTGACAAGCATGCTTGATCGTCTAGAGAGCCCCTAAGATGCGTTATCTTAGTAAACAATGCTATGCTGTGTTTGATAAAATTAAGTAGCGCCATCTGTTGATTGAAATACATTAGCACTATCTACCGATTAAGGAGGAAGCTATGCCACGTGATTTGCAACGATATGATTTTTCATGCAGTTCGCGTCTTTGCTGCCTGATATTTTTCTCTGAGGGTATTTTCCATTGTTGTTTACAATTAACTAAGATAATCGGGTGTGGCTGTGTCCTGTTTTGTGTTACGTTTAAAATTATGGAAAATACATTTATTCTTCAGGGAAAATCTCGTTTTCAAATACCGTAATACCCCTGCCCTCCTCCCCCATGACCCCCCTCAAATCTCCTCCCCAGCCGACAATGATTGTGTCAAGTGACTATGATAGCAAAAGTAGTATTTTTTTAGTATTTGGTAGTATTTCCATGGTATTAAAATCATATGATACGGAAGCTCCATAGCATGTGTATTCGTAGCACGGGTATTTGGTAGTATTTCCATGGTATTAAAATCGTATGATACGGGAGCTCCACAAGGTCTATCCTTACGACGAGGGATTATTTCAACAGGATCTCGCCCCATGCCATTCTTTGAAAAAAGTGAAACAGGTTTTCACACATATAAGATCCTGACTGCATCGTATGACGTTCCTGGATTGCAGACTATCTACACCATGAGCACTAACACACATCTGCGTGGGCATCGTCTGAAACTCTAGCGTGAATCATTCCATTCAAATCCCAAGAAACATTTCCTCAGCAGTAGAGTGGTAAACGAATGGAATGATCTCCCAAGTGAAGTGATCAATGCCAAAAGTGTTAATGACTTTAAAAATAAACTGGACTTATTCAACAGAAATTGTAATGCAAGCACGGACTCAGGCGCATCAGCTTAAGCTGCCTGCCTGTTAATATATAATAATAATAATAATAATAATAATAACCAAATTACTTTACTTAAATGGCCCGAAAACTCTGCCGATCTCAACCCGATCAAAAACGTCTGGGCCATTTGCAAAAAACGTCTCTCCAAGATGGATTGTGAAATGAAAACTAAGGTGATCACTGATCAGTGCAGTAATTCAAGTCTGAAATGAAGATGTCAAAACCTGGTAATTTCTATGCCTACAAGAGTGAAAGGGGTTATCAACACAAAAGGAGCACACATTCTATATTAAAACTAACAATCTATAACTACCATCAATGTTTTAGTATGTTTATGTCCAATAAAGCACTTTTCGAAGAAAAATACTCTTTGTTCCAATTAATTCATACGGTACTGTAGGTGCATTAGTCCTTTGCTCCTTCCTCGAGATGTCATAAATGTACAGGCTGACTCAGGCAGCATTTGCGCAGAGCAAAAAACCTCTCTCGAGGTACTCAAGGGTCTTTGATTTAATGTTGCGGTTATATAAAGTGCCTGGAATGGCTGTAACGTACAGAAAAATAGGAATAGGTTGTGAGAGTGGCCACCCTTCACTTGACTCCAATTATTCGTGAGCGAAGGGTGGTTCTCATCAAGTAGTTTTCTCCGTATTGAAAGTCGTTGTAGTTGAAGTTGAAGTGTTTATTCAGAAGGTCTGTGATCGGTTGCCAGTTTGTAACGCCTTGATTGATATTTCGCCGGTGTGTAGGTAGTGTGGGCTCGAGGTGATCTCGTGGTTGTGTAGCCGAAGTGTGAAGTTTGAAGATCGCGGATAATATATGACTGATCGATGTATGAGCGCGTACTTAGAGCGGGCGACGGCCGCTGAGAGTTGATGTTCGCGTGTGGCTGACTGGCCAGAGGATGATGATGATGTGTAGTCACGGTAACTGCCCAACAGGGGAATGATAAAATATGTGTCGAATGTACTGCTTTTTATATGGTATGTGATGAGCAATATCCACCGGTGGGGGAGAAAAACTGTGTCAATTCGTATCGATCAGAAGAAATGGCATTAGTCATAGGTTGACTGTGCATAAAGTGCCGAATTTAGTTGAAATTCAATTCCAGTTGACTCGTGTATATTTGAGCGTATTTGCGGTTTCGATTCTATAGAAATTACTTTTTTGTTGTGGGTATGTTGGACGGAGTCTCCAACAAGGTCCAGATATCAGAATGGTTTTTAAAATATATACATATTTTCAGGGCTGTGTACCGCCAGGCAGACATCTACCTATTAGACGATCCGCTCTCTGCAGTAGACGCAGCAGTAGGGCGACAACTCTTCGATACCTGCATATCAAACTATCTAAGAAAACGTACACGAATCCTCGTCACCCATCAACTCCATCACTTGAAGGGGGCTGATCATATTATCGTTCTCATGGATGTGAGTATATTTCCTAAGGGAAGAATATAATAAAATTAAAATACTGGGATTCCAACAATTACGCCATGTAGGATGCGCTGACCTGGTGATGCTCATTCATATAGAAACAAGCAAATGAACTTACATCGCGCACTCGAAAGTTGGTATACGTCTTTAGCGAGCTACGCAACATTCTAGCCAAGACGAAGTTAAAAACAGTGTACATGGCGCTTTGGAAAGCTTATGGGTGCATGGTATCATTGCATGGGGAGAGCCTGTACGAAACAAGCACTCGAAATTGTTATTGCGGGTTACATACTAGAAACGTTCCCGCTATGACTCTGATCTGCTGTTCAGCGACGCAAGCCTTCTGGATATTAGGCAGTTGTTGGTAGAAGAATCCCTAATATATATTTTAAATACATTAGAGAAGCGTCCTCGAAGTCAGCAGCAAATACTAACTAGAATGGCTTAAGAGGCCGTGCCGGCCGTGGCGGCCAAAAACTACATGAAGCATAATTTTGTGGCCTGGTTGTGAGAACACGAAAAAGAATTTCAATACAATTATGCCGGATTTTAAAAACCCGGTCCTTAAGCTTCCTTCCTTAAGGTCCTCTGGCCTTCAATGCCAGAATGATTGGACAACAATTGGGGACTTTTGCATTCCGCCTCCAATGCACTGGAAGGTAATGCTCTATGACTGGACGCCAGAGATGCTGAAATTTTATTTGAATGCCTTTCAGCATACACTTCCAGACCCCAGTAACCTCGCTCGTTGGAGCTTTGCCTAGGATAGTTCTTGTCCCCTCTGTAGCAATACCCCTTGCACAGCTAGACACATTCTAGCTGGCTGCAAGGTGGCCTTAGATCAAGGACGGTACACTTACCGCCATGACAAAGTTCTCGCTGTTATTCGCGAGGTAATTAGTCTCTCAGTGGCTCGTGCCAACAAGGGTTTGACAGTATCCTCCAAACCCCCAATACAGTTTGTGCGGGATGGGTCTAAAGGCAAAAAACATTTAACTACAAAACCTTTCTCAATAATCGAGAAAGCTACAGATTGGATTCTGGAGGTTGATTCGGTCTCTAAGCAGTATAAATTCCCTGAAAGTCTCGGATGCACAGCCCTCCGTCCAGATATAACTCTTTACTCTCTATCTCGGAAGGTGGCTCTTATCGTAGAATTAACTGTTCCATGGGAATCAAATATCCCAAAAGACCACGAGTACAAATTAAATAAATACCATGATCTTGCAAATGCCGTAACCCGGAACGGCTTCACTGTTCACCTTCACGCGGTGGAAGTTGGCGCTCGTGGCCTACCAGCTAAATCTCTATTTCACCTCTTTAAAGATCTTGGCCTTTCCAGAAAAATAATCAACTCTTTCTTAGAAAAATTATCTAAAACTGCGATTTGCGCATCTCAAATTCTATGGCTTCGAAGGGGGAGTGAATGGGTGGCAAGGTGAACGCTCACATGTGGCAAGACAGCTGTCCTAAACCTACCACAGCCGGTTCGTAAGTCCGGAATCCACTGCTCACCCCCCAGAAGTGTAAAAAAATAGTATTATGATGGGCCCGACTCCGGTCGGTGAATTCCATGGCAGCTCCGTTTGTATTTATATTTATTTCCATATTAATTGTAAATTATCTTTATTCTGTTACCGTTTTCCAAAAAAATAAAAACGAGCGAGATTTGTCTTCAGTTTTTGAAAAACCTAGAGACGATTCTCAATATTAAAAAATATTATTTACACCAGCGTATGGTCTATTTGTATAGTACTAAGACAGTTTTTGGAACTTCCATACAAAAAATATTTTAAAAAAATGTTTGAAATTACTTAATTTCCAGAAATGTTATAGCCAAGCATTATTTTTTTTTCTATTTATTAAAGATACTTTTGAGTGATATAAAAAATAACACCGTGATCCTAAGTTATTTTATTATTATAGTCTAATTTTTACTTTATAAAAAACTATTCATTTGATAATTTATTATATTATAATTGAAAAGCCAAATCGCAACTCGGAGTAATTCCTCAAGTAATTAATTACAATGTCTATTAATTAATATATCTATTACATTGTCTATTAAAATGTCAATCAATGTCTATTACAATGTCTATTAATTCATTACAATGTCCATTAACTAATTAATTAATTACAATGTCCAATTAATTACATACAATGTCCAATTAATTACATACAACCTTTGCCCAAAGACAGTTGTAATTCATCGCCCCAAAAAAAAATATTCAATAAAAAATGTTCAAAATGGAAACCGATTTAAGAGAAAAGTAAAAAAATGGCCTCTTGACAGTGTAGGTCGTGTAAACACTGAAATGGAATTGCTTCAAAGAATAACCTAATAGGTACATGTATGAATGTGTATGTGTGTATATGTAAATATATAGTATCTGTTTTACTGTATAATTGTAATATATAACATGTATGTATTTATTTCTTATATAACTAACCCTCATATATCTTGTATATTTATATTAATATGTCTAATATTTTATACCATTGTTTTAGTATTCATATTGAAAGTAGTTAAGTTGTCAAGTAACGTCAGTACTACTTAAAAACTAAGGCAGTATATTTCGTATGCCCAGATACAGGCTGTTCGGTCTAGTTGGGCATTCGTTTAGAATGATCGTATAGGTTGTGTTCATTTCTTTATTGCTTATATAACTAGTTACGAGTACAGTGTATATCTATACGACCACACTGATATCTGGTAACCCTAATATATACAAATAAATAAATAAAAAATAAATATATCTCCGTAGTCATCTTGCCATCATTTCGAATTCCGGAGCACACATTGTCTATCTTCCAGGGATATAAAACCAAATCGAAATTAAAAAGGTAGAATGTAAAAAGCACAAAATGTAAAATGCGATTTATTTCACTTGGAGGTTATATACCACTGATTATATAGTGTATTAGATTGCTCACCGTTGTCCTACGATTTGTCAACTAGGAGTTCCAATGAAACGCAACTTGTTAGGTCGCACTCGTAATTTCAAAAGTTGATTAATCTTCTCTTATTATATTCAATATGGCGACTTTCGTGGTATAACAGTATGGTAGCACACTGTAGATGGCGCTCTAAACACGCCTATAAAATAATAATATAATGACAAACGAATTGTTAAAGCATAGCTCTTAATATTTTATTAATATATAAATAAATATGTCTATTTTTAATTTGGTATACAGGCTTCAATACGTAATAACTACGGACTTTTACGTTCAGATAGGCTAATAGATGGAATTAATAATAATAATAATAATAAACTCTTTATTTGCACTTAATAAGTATACAAAAAAGGCGAGCTTATTGCCACATGGCAATGTCTTACAGTTAACCTAAACATAGTGGTACCTGCGCGCATTGTGAAAATAAAGATTATTACATAACATACAGACAAGTGGAAGAATTTAAGACTAATAGTGCCCGAGGAGAGGAAATTGGGAGAGGAACAGGAGAGAAAGGGAAGAACTGGTTACTTCTTAGAAAGGTAGTAATCCTTAAGGTGAGTCTTGAACGATGGTAAAGAAGGCGAGTTTCGTATATTTGCTGGGAGATCGTTCCAGAGTCTTGCACCATGGACACAGAAAGAATAGGAATAGAAATCACTATTATGACTCGGAATTTTTAATAAACTGTCAGAGGCTGTCCGAAGTACGAGACCGTGGGAACTTAGTGGTTCAAAAAGCTCCTGGAGATAGGATGGTTGTAATTGGGTGAGTACACGATATAGGAGAGCCAGTATATGAACATTTCTTCTTTGGCGTATTGGCAACCACTTTAACTGTGCCCTATAGTCGGACACGTGATCATACTTACGTAGACCGAAGATGAATCGTATGCATACATTTTGCAAACGTTCAAGTTTGTTGAGCAGTTCCTCTGATAAATCGAGATAAGCCACATCTGCATAGTCAAGGAGAGGCAAGAGGAGAGACTGTGCAAGAGATTTTTTTGTGTCCATAGGAAGAAATCTTCTGAGTGTTTGCAGAGGGTGAATTGCATCTCTCCATATTATTTTTGGGACGTGATCAGTCTAAATTTAAAAAAAACTATATCAATGGTTGGTTATCAATGGTTAGATTATTATGTTTTATAATCAATCAATCCTTTATATAACAAACATTCATTATCAATGTTATTATACGTAGCCAAATAAATAGCTATTCCTTTCAAAGTCAATACAATCAGCGCCGCCTGCATTTTGCCGGCGCTTAAGGGTTGCTTAATCATACAATGGAATTAAGCAATATAATAACATATATTGGACCCGATTGCGTTTCTTTGTGAACTAAAACTGAAATTAGTTCAAGCGAACGAGATAGAGCAATACGTTAAAGTGTAATATGAAACGAACTATCGTCGATAAAAACTACCTGTCAAACTTAAACTCGTCCGAATCAATTTGAACACATTTCGTGCGGTGTTAGATTCCGATGCTTTATCTTTGGTGGGTAGTTTTAATGCGAAAAAGTGACAACCGTTCATTTCACATTCCGCTCTAGCGTATTGCCCTGTCTCGTTCACACGAACTAATTTCCGATGTTATAGTAGGGCCAAAATCAACGTGCACCTGGATTCATAAATCATTAGGCCGGACCTCTCGCTCACACTCACTGTCTTTCGCTCGCACTATGGGGATGTGTGTTTTAAAAATAATAATAGCAGTATCGATGGATTATCGACGTATCGATGGAATATCGATGGATTATGATGGATCGATGGTTGGATCGATATAGATGCCAAGAGATATCGATGGATATTATAGATTATGATGAAAATTTTCTATGGATTTATTTGTAATAATTGGTTTAGTTAGTTAAACTCATTTATTAGGAAAAAAATTCGTAAATATGTACAAACTAACGTAGACATGCAACAATAAAGTGAAATAAAAGTTTGAAGAATATTTAAAAAATATTTACATTAACCTAAATTTTATCTTAAAATGTAACATGAAACTAAGTACTATATATTACAAATTACATTTTAACAAAAAATACAATTATAGGTTGGTCAGGCTAAACAAATATATATATTAAAAAAGCTATATTCTACTCGTCATCTGAACTGCTGTCGCTGCTATCTTGTAGAAAAAAAATCCCGATGTATTTTTGTACGACATTCTAAATAATAAATATTTTTCATTTTGTTCGGCAACATTATAGGGAATTCAATAATGTAAGAAGTATAAATGTAAGCAATGATACAATGTCTACGCATAAGTTTTTAAGAGAATAAATTATTTGATTTGATTTGAGTAAATTATCGATAAGCAACGTCGACTTGTTGTACATCCTTACGCGCGTCGACCGGCCTAAGGATTTATGACTCCAGGTGCACGTTGATTTTGGCCCTACAATAGTTCACGAAGAAACGCAATCGAGCCCATTATCAATGGTTATACTAATTTGTTTTCGGTTTCTGTATTCGGTCCAAAACGGAATGATAAGCCGAATGGCGTTTACGGTTTCGTTTGAACAACGAGTGTGTTCGGCCGGACAATACTTAGAATTTAAAACATGCAATCTTCCACAGGGAAAAATAACAACCCAAGGAAGCTTCGCTGAGGTTTCCGAATCGAGCACAGACTTTGCAAAGCTGCTGGTCAGCAAAGAAGAGCACGAGGAAGTGGAAGAAGATCTGATCACAGAAGATGAAGAGTTGCCGCGCGAAAAAACCAGGGCTGGCTCAATTATCAATGTCCGGCAATTTAACAGGTCAATCAGTACTGTATCCCAACGAACTCAACGGGTAAGAAAAACTATTTCTAAATCCCCGTATTCACTGTAAACTTTTGATTATCATGGAAGTTGAATCAACATGTTGCTGAGTTGCTGAATCAAGTTTTTCGCAACATTACGTATTGCGGAGTTTACCACTGCGAGTTAAAAAGTTGTCGCTCGGCGAGCGGCAACTCAGCAACATGTTGATTCAACTTTGTTGATAAACAAAAGTTTACCATGAATACGGGGCTTAACACGAACTTAGTGGCTGATTTGAGGAAGGAGGAGGGGGGGGGGGGGGTCTCCGCCCCGGGTGCCAAGCGACTTGGGGGCGAGTCAATATAATTATTTATTTAATTGTTTATTTATTTACTTATATTTGATGAATGGACCCTTGCTGAGATGGCCACGAAGACCCATTTGTTCATGGTTGTTCACACTGTTAGGGTCAACACCCATCCGGTGGCCTCCACGCATGAAGTGCGAGCCCGGGTAGGACTCTGGCCTTGGGGCTAGTTTCCCCTAGGAGTCAATCTTCTGGCGCTCCTGGACGGTCTGCATACCGTGCGGCGTAAGCCAATCGATTGTGCATTCTGACTAACAGTCGGGTTAGTCTGGAAGCAGTACTGTTTCCTATAGAGCTAATGGACCCATCATGGGAGCTAATGGGCCCATGATGAGGTGGCCACGATGACCCATGTGTTCAGGGTCGGTCACACTCACGGAAGCCTGGGTAGGACACTGGGTCAACCAGTCTCCCCTGGGAATCAAACCTCTGGCGCTCCTGGACGGTCTGCGCACCGAGCGGCGCAAGCCAATCGACTGTGCTCTCCGACTAACAGTCGGGGGAGTCTGGGAACTGTATTGTTTCCTATAGAGTGGGGGTGGTTGTCTACCTTACGGCGACTGCTCTTGAAATGACCATTGGCCATCCGATCCCGGTTCAGAGTCGGGCAAAGGACGCCTTGGTCCGCGATAGATTCGGTGCACACCGTTTCACCGCTTCGTAAGGGAGAGGACCGCGCAAGCGACCTCGAACTCGGAACCAATCGAGAGACCGGAGAAATCTGGTCACAATTGGAAGTGAGGGCGCGAGTATCTCGAGCCCGCCGGGTTTATTCCTGGCTCACTCGCGGTAAGGCGTTGGACTCTCACGGGTTGTGACGTAGCTGGACGTAGGATTGTACTGTCCAAAGTCTTCTACGTTCACTGCAGGGCGACAGAACGACTAATCGTTAAAACGTCCTGTGGTGACGGGCTCGCCCGTTGTAGTCGACACCGCAAGATGTTTCCTATAGAGCGGGGGTGGTTGCTGACCTTACGGAGACTGCTCTTGAAACGACCATCGGCTACCCGATCCCGGGTGAACAGCCGGGCAAAGGACGCCGTGGTCCGCGATAGATTCGGTATTCATTACACCTTTTCACCGCTTCGTAAGAGAGAGGATCGCGCTAACGACCTCGAACTCGTAACCAGTCGAGAGACCGGAGTAATCTGGTCGCAATTAAAAGTAAGGACGTGAGTGTAAGCCCGCTGGGTAACATAGTCTTCTGCGTTTACTTCACGGGAGATAGAACGACCAATCGTTAAAACTTCCTGAGGTGACGAGTTCGCCCGTTGTAGTTGACAGCTCTATTTTGATGAACTTCATTTATATGCTTCACCTACTTTCATTGTAATGTCTTTAACAAAACTATATCTACTTCTTCATTGCTGCTGCTGTAACTTTTGTAACAGCTTGTAATTCAATATTTGTAACCACTTGTAATTTAGGATTTGCTGTAAGATATATGGCACGTCAATAAGTCCGCCTGTTGTAAATAACATCTAATTTCATGATTCGCAAACCCATGTCAATACATAGGCGGCATAATTTCATGGCAGACCGCGGCAATTTATTGGAATTACTTGCAATATCGCCGCGCTCGACAAAAAGTACTATAACTATGAAACTACCATAGCAAGCATAAAAATAATAACTGTTCGATAGTGGCATTGAAATTCCGTATATAGAATATTGGAATCTCATTTTGAAAAACAATTAGATAATTATGAATGAAAATGAGAAAGTCTAAAAAGTGAAAAAAAAACTCGGCACTTCTAACTTATACTTGTCTTACGGAAAAGTACGGAACCCTATTTAGAAATTGCAGATACTGTCGTGATCTATATTAGATTCTCTATCAAAGGTAATATTTCGTTTTGCTTATTTACATACAAAAATATTTAGATATTAACTCATAAAACCAATAAAAATTTTGATGATTTCTCGAGAAAAAAATAATTATGATGTTTGACAATTTGGAATTTTACCAGAAATATCCGCGAAATGACCCACTACATTATTCTAGCGGCCGTCTATGTATCTATGGTAATAATGAGGTATTTGGTATGGATTTTAGGATGCGTTCGAATTAGAAAATAATATTACTGTGCGCTCCGGGAGCAAGCCGCCAATATTGGTCGTTACGTAGCCGAAGGGTTTAACTATTGCTATATTTTATTTCAGAGTGAATCAATAACATCTTCCATATTAGAATTAACAGAACCCGCGTATGAAGAGGGCCATAATACTAGGCAAACTCTTGCCGCTGAAGCAATCTCAAAAGGTATTTAGATCATTTAAATACATTTTATTTTCATTTAGTCATCAAGTATAGATCATTGATCCAGTTATTTTTAATCTTTCGCGCACCGCTATTGATGCATAATTAAAAAAATATGAAAATATCGGCCTCCTTTGCTTTTCTTCGAGATTTCATATCGAAAAATAGTTCATGCGAACGAAGAAGATCAGTGCATTAGAGCCAGGGTTGGCTTGATTTTCCCCGACCCGAAAAAACCCACTGGGTTAAATTGGGTAAAACCCACCTGAAAAAACCCGAGGGTTTTTGACGAATGTGGGTTTTTGAAAAAATACTTGTTTATAATAATTAAATCGATGAACGGATATAGCATTTATATTATATTTTATCAAAAAGAAAAAAAAAGGATGTATTTGTGACACACCCAGTCTGTTCCGTACCATTCCGTACCATTCTGTTCCGTACCAGTCTCCAGACCATTCCAAATGTTGAGAAGTCGTTCAATTGATGCAGAACTGGCCGGACAAGTGTAATGCCGTCTACTTTTAGCATGATTTATAAGATAACTTATGGATAATATTGTTAAGTGGATAGGCAGCAGATGCAAAAACACGGTAGAACACTCAACTTGATTTATTACAAAACTATTACAATACTCTTCAAGCGACAAAGACCCTTATACACACTTCAATATACACTATTTAGTTCTAAAATCGTTTGCACTACTACTCAATACTTTCGCGCCGAAACAGCGCCACTCCGCTAGTGGCGCTGTTTCGGCGGTGAAAATAAAGGGAATCTCCCCGACAACTGACAATAACGATTTTCGGGTGAATTCTCTTCATGGTAGTGTTACAACTTTATTCAGTAGTAAATAGATTTGGATTATGAGAAAAAATGCAATAAAATGGTAATAAAATAAAATAAAATGTAAAATTAAAATATATTAATTTAAAATTCTCATTACCTCCGAAAAAAACCGAAATTCCCCAAAAAAGCCCGAAAATCCCCGAAAAAAACCGAAATAACCCAGTGGGCAGATATTTTTTGATAAAACCCGGGTTTTTGCCAACCCTGATTAGAGCAGAATGTAAAATGAACGATCGTATTGAGATGTATAAGGACGTAGGAGGGAGTTTTCACCCCCTTCTTCGTAGCTCAGACACCCGCTGATAGTTACATACATAAATATATAGATTACGGAAAATATATATGCCTAAAACTGACTGTCCTACGGGGTGTAGGTATAATTTACTCCTCCCCTCTACTCTACTGAGGGATGCTAAGGCTGTGTTCGTTTTTGATACAAGTAAATAATTCATAAATAGATATATACATATATATATATGTATATAGGTAATACTAGGTAATTGAGTGATGTGACGGATTAAAGGCTATGAAAAATGGGGATACTGATAGTCATCCTTGTTAGTTACGAGATGATTAAGGGAAGATATTCCGCTCTGAAAAAGAAAGATAGTTGCACCCTATCGAGATTGGCAGTGTGACTTATTACCCCTACCGACATACTTATTAGCCAAGGATTATTACCCTAAAATGGAGATCCTGAAACACAATTAAATAAAATTACCTGGGCCGGTGATTTGTAGCCGCCGTTTCTTGAGTCGGTACCTGTAATTTACATGTGCATGGGTGTCGCCAGAGTCGGTCGCGGGCAGAAATAGCCGCGCGGCGTCGTGAGTCTCCTCGCCGGGGTCGAGTCGGGTCAGCTGTTCGGGCATTGCGGGGCGCGGAGTGCGCGGGAAGCTCTTGGATGGGAGCGCCCCCCTCCCCCCCCCCCCAGATTGTAAATTAGTCATGTGACATGTCTTTAGTATCGTAATTTAATGGGGAATTGAGTGGTGGGGATTATGATTCTTGGATTTGGATTTAAGAGGGGTTAAGTGCGTCCTCCAACCATCCCCTGTAGACGCCCATCGCCAACACTAATGCCGGAACTTGTGTCGTGCCTTTGGCACGATGATGATTACTGGAATCGATGACTCGTTCCGAAGTGTAATATGGATGTGATTAAGCGACACGATCCGAAACATACCGCTTGGGTGATGTATGGATATCTTGGTCGATTAACCCTGCTGCGTGTGATGAGGAGAATAACTTGGTGCTAACCATATCGACCCGACAGGGTGCGATCTGGGTTTAGAGCTTGCAAGTACCTTCGGTGATGAATCTGCTGCTGGAGGGGGTTCAATCGGTCGATTCGCCCCAAGACCTTACTCGATGTTAGGAATTGAAGGATAGTCGCTGGTCACCATAGAATGCCTGCCTGCTTTGAGGTCGAGGTACAGTGAGAGCTTCTAGGGCTTCGGGCTCATACACCGACCGGTTCACGCCTGTTGGCGATAGTCGAAGGTGCACTCGGCCGAAGGGACATTGGGCGTAGAATTTGAGTTCGTTTGTGTTGTAACATTGTGTAAGTTCTTAGTTCGATCCGTCGCGACGCTTGTCAGCTGATAAGCGTGAGAGTTTACTTGCAGTATAAACACCTTGGGTATACTATGTTGACATACCTTAGCAAATTTCAGTTCGTCTGGATCAGTTATCGATTACCGATAAAATTCTAAATTGCACCCTTGGAATTATATTTGATTTTATTGGACTGTGGATCGATGAGGTAGGAATTGATTTTACGTTAATAAGTTCCATCTATGGCATATTCTAAAGGAATTAGGAGGAGTATGTTTGGGAGGAATTTATAAGGATTATTCCCTATGATTATGTCTGCGGAAATTGTCACTGTCCCTGTCAGAATATTGGTACATGTAAAATGAATCACGTAGAGTATTGTGGCCGCGCGCGCAGTCTATATCAGTGAAGGGTCAATATTTTATTAGACTCGTGGTGTCAGGTCCGCATTCTGGTCCATTCGTAATTCGTCACATAAGTACGTAATTGTAAGGTTGGTATGAAGGTTCTGAAATGTATCGTTCGTCGTAATGTTCATAGCCACTTACCCCTTCCTCAAGATTGTACTTCCTGTATAATGGTGTGTAGCTGCCATCCCCGAATGTCTCGCCAGGATATGTGCTGTGTAGGTGCTGTGTGGCCTCGTTCGAATTGTCGTATATCGCCCCCATGTGGTAACAACCCTTGGCCAATATCTACTCCCCGCCCGTTGATCTAAGCGTCTATATCATTTTATTAAGCTATATTTACATGAATATTATTCCCTTAATCTCCCTTTATTTTAATTCGAGGGATCCGTATAGATGTTTATTTCAATTTTTCGAGTTATTTGGGACCTCGTTTAATTGTTTTTGTATTACAGATGCTACATTACAATTATTTATTCCCTTTTGATTTATCTACATAGACTGTTTAATTATTTGATAATAATATGCTACACGGTAAATATTTATCTTAGGGTCTTATTTGAATATACTATTTGATTATTTTTGCACTAAAAGAAGGTTATCCTGTAAGTATTTATTTTTGGATTTATTTGAGTAGACTCGTTTGATAAGTTGGTTCGATCACGTCACTTTGTTAATTTTTACCTTAATGATTTATTCCCGCTGTCAAGAGATAATTTTTAATATACTGCCCGAGAGGAGAGGACCCCCCCTTTTCAGTCGTTTCCGATATTTAAATCCTTTATTTTATAGACAAGAAGATTTTACTATTTAATTTATTTTTCGAATTTATTCTGAGTAAGTTGTCTTAAATGATTTACTTTGTATTTTTGTCCACTGAATAATTCCCACACTGAGTCTATTTCAAATACACTGTCTTGAGCAGAGCAAGTTCCGCTCGAAGCTGAGTCTAATTTTGAAGTCCTCTTCAGGCCGAGTCTCAGATTGTAATCCCCTTCACTCCCGTCGTCATCCCTCAGGAAACCTCCCCAGGAGTACCCCCACCAATGTCTCCGCCCCAGCGGCGAGCACACACCCCCCGACGTTTGCTGCATTTTCGTCTTTCGGTCCCCTAGCCATTTCTTAAAGTCGTTAGTTTTAATGGTTTCGTAGCCAATTTGGAACTTTTAATATTAATTGCCGTTGTTTGGTATCAATCAGAGCCTCTCAACCTATGGTATTTTAATCTTAGTTATCTATTTGTATTCCTAGATTGAGTGAATTTTTTGGTTTTTCTATCTATCCCCGAGCTCAATTACCGTATATAATACCCTGCTTGCCGGGCCTGTTTTAGGGTATTCCGTTATGGCATGGTTATGACTCATATTTTTAGACATTTTGATAATTTCGTAGGTGTTTGGCCACTTCGTGGTTCATATTATTGTTTTTATGTTGTTTTCGCTCTTATAACTTAACTACCAGCGATCGAATTGGGTATGGTAGGTTTCGTGTGTGTTCGCGGATCCGATAATATAGTTAATTTAGTTCCGGCGTCCTCTGACGTAGATTACTGTCGTCCGGGATTTAGTCTATTTTTAGATACTTGTTATCATTCCAGTGCGTGCTGTTGCCAAAATTCCCCAAATAAGTATACTTTCTTTGTTCAGCTATATTAAACCGTCTATAACTTTATTAATAGCCGCATTCTTCAAATGAATCAACATGTAGTACGTTGCCCTCAACGCGGTACGTCTGTTTTGTTAAATCAATCTCACATGGGTTTTACTTAAGTATGGTCCATGCGTGTGATCGTAATAATTTTACAATTTATATTAAATAGGATTTTAGTGGGCCCCAGTCCGCGCCTTGTGTTGATAATGCTAACTCTCAAAGTCCGTCCCTGTCGGATTCCCTAGTCGCGCCCTTCCCGTTTCCATCTATCCGACTTGCTGCCAATGTGATTCTTACTCGGCGTCGATAGGTCTGCCGGTTGCAGGTATCGATCGCTTATTGGCTAAATCCCCTAGGCCCGCCCCGCGTTTTTCAATATGAACCTGCATGAAACGGTATTGCCAAATGTTCCCGGCCGATGTCGATTTTCATCCCTCATTTTTCCCTTGTATTTTATGCAATTTCGCAAGTTTCCGAGCCCATACCCCTTAGATTCGTGTCTCTCAAGCACGCCCTGGTTTCTGCATACGCATCCTTACACTATACGCACCGTGATTACTGTAATTAACACGTTCAAAGTGCCCATTCAGCCCCCCAATTTATATACGCGCAGCGGCCAAGTTATTTCACACGTGCCGTACTTTCTCGCCACTTTCTTAGGATTATTCGTGGCTAATCTGGGCCACTTCCCGGTTGAGGTTTAATGGAGCATATCTTTGGCTCTGATGCATAACTTTTGCACTTAAATTCGCCGCGCTTGATAATAATTTGCCATCGGAATATTATTTTCCCGGTATTGGCCAAAATTTCATTTCCTCCGATTGGTCTCACCTAAATTAATGGTCTTTCTGAGTGTTCCATTTCTCAGTAGTGATAGATTCCAGTTTTCTCAAACTTCGCATAATTTTCAACCCCTAGTTGCAAGGTTGCTAGTTCACTAAGGCTTTTGAGTATAACGATTCACCCCGCCTTATAGCTATCCTTATAGGTGGACGCTCCAGTACATATCTTCCCCTTCCTTCAGGTTGATTCCACCCCGCTCCCTTCTGTCGCTTCGTTAGCCCCCAAGGTAGTGATTTTCCTCACATGTTCCGTAGTCAGTTGGTTATATTTCCTTGCAGTGGGTCAGGGTCATCACAGTATCTTTTTCTAATACCTGCCGAATATAGAAGCCATCTGAATCAGTTTAAAGCCATTTCCTCCGATCTGGATTACGCCATTTTATGTTCGATTGGTGGTTTTATACTAGGAAAGTGACAGCCGTTCATTATATATTATTCATTTTATCTTTTTATAGTATTGCCCTGTTTCGCTGGCATGAACTAATTCCGATTTTAGTTCACGAAGAAATGCATTCAGGTCCAATAAACACATTGGGCTCGATTGCGTTTCTCTTGAACTAAAATCGCAAATTAGTTCGTGTGAAAGAGACAGAGCAGTACGTCAGAGCTGAATGTGAAATGAACGGTTGTCACTTTTCCTCAATAAAACTACCCACCGAAGGACAAAGCAGCTAAATCTAATACCCCACGAAATGTGTTCAAATTTATTCAGACGTATATAAGTTCGACAGGTAGTTTTGGTGTGGGAAAACGGCAATCGCTCATTTCATATTCAGCTCTAACGTATTTCTAAGTTTAGTTCGGTTGAAATAACTTCCAAATTAAATTTACGCAGAAACGCAATCAGCCCCATTGATATCCAATTTTATAAGTTACGTCCTTGCCCTAATAATTTGTTTCTATATTTATCCAAATTGTATGTTGATATACTGACTCATCCGATATATCTAATAACATTTATAAAAGGAATATAATACGTAAAATCTTTAAATCTTTATATAAAAATTCTAGTTTCCTACAAGATAAAAGAAATACATGTTGTCATTCCAAGACTTTCCCGACAAGCAGATAACCCCCCCCCCCCCCCCCCCGTTCGCCTAAATCCCTATACCCCCTTTCAAACCCCCTGCCATACTCAGGAAGCCTGGTCAATGGGCCCGGCGTGCGTAAAGCCCTGCTAAAGGGCGATTTCCACGCAGAAGACTTGAAGCAGAAGATTCACGAGCCTTGGACGATGCCCGTCGACTGACTCACATATCGCGCTATCGTCTTTAAGCACTGGATGTTTACAGAGATAACATGCGTCAACCGTAACGGAGCTTCTGTGAATTGAATTTTGTTTCAGAAAATATCATTTCAACGAAGAACTTAATTCCCTAAACCACGTGGTTTCCAGCGCGAACAAACTGTTTATAATATTTATTTACAAGTAAAGTACTACAAATGATTCTAGAAGCTAACGGAAAATCGGGTACCTCAATGAAATATATATTTTTGAATAGCTTAGACCTTCAGGATAATAATTGATTGTGGGCAAAAATCGCTCAATACATGGGAAGGGGGCCAAATCGCTCAATACATGGGAAGGGGGTCAAATCGCTCTCATCACTTTTGTTTACACTAATAAACACTAAATTACATCAAGCGACCAGAAATGGTACTAATGTAAAAAGATAGTTCGAAAGAGTACATACAAATGAGTATAGAGGGCGTTAAATTTTATATAATTATTTGAGGTTTCAATCAAATGTCAGATAATGAAAAATGCATAGCATCAATGTATCAAATACTAGCTGACCCGTGCCCACTTCGTTGGGCGGTAAAACTATTTACTTGTGATGAAATTATGAGTGTGGTTCGGTTAGTACTGAGTGCTATGATTTATTTCCTGACTGCCAAAAGAAGGGTTATATTTTTACTGCATATGTATGTATGTATTTGCATGCCAATTTGAATATATTACCGTTATTTGTGAGTGTCTTCTTGTGAGTGTCTTATCTCTTTAACCATCTATGCAGTAAAAGGGAAATTATATGCAGTAAAATGGAAAAGTCTTTTGTTTTAAACACTTGAGACGATAAATTTACTTATTTTGATATGAATTCATAATTGTTGACAATATAAAAAAATACTTTTTGTGACTTAAATATAAAATTTAGACATATGCTGTCGCTGACTTTTTTATAGGCATTACCAAGCTCTACAACTTTTCTCTAGAACTTAATCATATATCTCTCATCGTTAAAGCAGCGTTAGTTAGAATTTTTGTTCGATCGTTTTTTCTCCGACTTACTTTGCAAATCCGACTACCACGAAAAAGTCTTTTCATTTTTCGGATTAATATATAGCCTATAACACTCAGAAATAATGTGGCTTTCTATTGGTAAAAGAATTTTCAAAATCGGTTCAGTAGATCCAGAGATTACTTCCTACAACCTCACAAACTTTACCTCTTTATAATAATATAATAGTATAGATAAAGATGATATTTAATATTAGTCTTATTTTGTTGTTATGTTCAATACTTTACTCGTCCTCTCTACCTTGTAATAAATACAAAAGATCATTTTTTGTAAGGGAAGTCGTTATTTTTATAACAGTCATCAAAATAACTAGACACACTCGCCAAACTTATGACAAATGTGAAATATCTTTATTTTCCCAGGTGCCGTGGATGGATCAGTATTTGGTCATTATTTGAAAGCGGGTGGCGGTTGCTGTTTTCTATTTACCATTTTCGTTTTATACGCTTTAACGCAAGTCATAGCATCTGGATTCGACTACTTCGTATCCTATTGGTGAGTAAACACATTATTTGCTTATATGTACTTTTAACCATTGATTATATAATAGGGTATTTGTTTCTGTGATGTAATCAGCCTATAAAAAATGCGATAGAATAATAATTGTTTGTTTGTTTCTTTGTTTATACTATTTATTGTGAAAATGTCACAATGGGCGGGTTTATTGTCATTTGTCATTTGACAATCAACCCTACTATGACGTGTTATATGTATGTGTGCATTCGATTGACATAATTGAAAATGCAATTCCGTTAATTTGATCCCAACCGAAAATGGTGACCCAGCCGGGAATCGAACCCGGGACCTTACAATGTAAGATCAGGCGACCTAACCACTATGCCACCGGGCCGTGTAATTGTATGTCATTATCGTTATCATTAGTTAAATACTGGGTTTTATAATCAACCAGTACTTTTAAAAAACATTAAATATCAATGTTATTACAGATAGCCGAATAAATTGCTATTATTTTCGCCGGACAATGCTATTAACGCCACCTGCATGTCGCCGGCGCAGAAGGGTTGCAAAAACATACCATGGCATATAGCGGTAGCGAACGGTTTCGTGCAGCTTGTGCCATGGATCCACTGTGTTTTCGGATCGGTCCCACTCACGATTCAGTTCCTATTCAGTAGCCTCCTCTAGTGGAAGACTACCCCGGGTCTCAGGACTCACAGCTAGTGGATCGGTTCCCCCCGGGGATTGCCCCTCGGCGTTTCTGAACGGTTGCGCACTGTGCGGTGAAATTCATTCGGTATGTGCACTCTGACTAACTACTGAACGAGTCGGGAGACAAAGAAATATACTGATTTACTACGCAGCGGGGCTAATGTTCACCTGTCGTCAACCACTCACGAAATGACCGGCTCAGAGCCGGCCAAAAGATGCCAATGGTCCGCAATAGATTCAAACTGAATCACCGCTGAATATACGGTAGGTAGAGATCGCGCAAGCGACTTGGAACTCGTAACCAGCCGGGAGGTTGGAGGTATCCTGATAGCCAGACGGATATATCCTTCTAAAACTGGTAGTCAGGGGGCGAGGCTGCCTGCTTAGTACCTTTCCCGGTGCCTCGCCGTAAGACGTTGAACTCTGATGAGCATGTTTGCTTAGCTACATAGATGTTAGATGTGTATTCGTCTCTCAGTCTTCTACACTCATTTCATTGAAAAATGCAAATTATTACTGAAATGTATGCTTAAGTATAATAATTTGACCACCCCCTGTAAATACATTAATAAATACTGTGAATAAATCAGTAAATAAACTGCCAAAAATCATATTTCTACTGTATCATTATTATAAAATTGTTTAATTTTATAAATATTAATATATATTCTTTATTTTCTTCCCTAGGACATCTCAAGAGACGCTGCGTGTATATTACAACAGCCTAAATAGTTCAGCAGTTTCTGCTTACAATGGATCTGAGGGAATTTTTAACCAAAGTTTGGTTGAGAATGTTACCATGACTCCACTCATATTTGATTCCCAAAATGGCAACATGAATCTTGAGAGTGGTAAGTTTTTCAATCTAATAACAGTAGTAAGTCTTTATATAATAAATTTCATTCGAAGAGGGGGGGGGGGCAGTTTAGAAAGCCAAAAAAAAACATTCTTTTAACTTGAACTTTTCCAAGAATTTAAAAAAAAACAACGGATGTGTCGCCCAAAGACTTTGCCGGCAAGTAGATAAGCCCTCTTCCGAAAAAACCCTTCCCCCTTCTCCCCCCTATGGGTAGGGGCGACCCCCCCCCCTCTTGCGCGATAATTTGCAGTATATTTGTTGTTTTTTCCGTGGTCTTATAATGGTATTTTTCCAAAAATTATGTAGTATGTTCTTTAATATGGCAGACTTTAAATATTATTTGTGGTAATATATTAATTTAACGATGTGGTTTCGGCCCTACGATGCATCTATGTACCGAATTTCAAGTGTCTGAGTCCAATCTCACTTCCAGGGAGATAGAATGACTAATCGTTAAAACTTCCTGAGGTGACGGGCTCGCCCGCTGTAGTCGACAACCAAAGTTGTCTGAGTCCAATATTTGGAGGTTAAAGTATGACTAGCACGCCCCCTGACTGACCGATTTCAACCACAATATTTTCAACTCTTGCCATGCTCAATCCAATGAAGCGTTTCAGCGTTATCGTGGAGGAGCATGCACACACACAAACAAACACACAGACAGATTTCACTCTGGGAATGGTCTTAAACGTCTCAGGGTGTGCCAAAATGGATAATTCCGTCTTCACATCGATTTTTTTTTGCAGCTGGTGCCGCCCCAATTTTACCACCACTTGAAAGTCTATTGAGCAGCCACTGGTGTATGTCGATACATGGTGCAATGGTCCTGTCTTTGCTGATTGTAGCTCTGACCAGGTCCTTCGTCTTCTTCAACATGTGCATAAAAGCGTCTTTCATTTTGCACAATCTCATGTTCAGAGGTAAGTGGTTACTCAACGAAGTCTTTAGATCCATACATAGGTATGAATATGTATACAGGTATATAGGTATAGTCCGGGAGCATATTCTTGAAAAATGTATTTTTGAAGTTTATAGGAGTTTTCTCTTAGTCGCCGAACTGCAACAGGGCCCATTAGCTCCTAAAGTATTGAGCATTAATGTCTAAACAACTATGTATAAGGTTCTGAAGACAATAAACTTCATTTGAAGATTGATAATAATAGTCAATCGCCGATAGTGAGATTTTTTTTTACAATGATACAATAGTCAATAATATAATAATAATAATAAACTCTTTATTTGCACTTAAAAAGTATACAAAAAAGGCGAGCTTATTGCCACATGGCAATGTCTTACAGCTAACCTAAACATAGTGGTACATGCGCGCATTGTGAAAATAAAGATTATTACATAACATACAGACAAGTGGAAGAATTTAAGACTAATAGACTTTAAGACTAATATAACGAATGAAGAACAAAGAAGGATAGTTAAACAGGTCAAGAGAACTGAGAAAATTCTATTATTATTAACATTTCCGCTCACGGTGCTTAATCCACATAGTCGCTAATTACTACGTAGGTACAAACACCGACGGCCATGTAGACGCCAAAACCCATCCCGATGTTTTTAATTAGATAATGTTGTTTTCGTAGGCGTCGTTCGATCTCCAATGAAGTTCTTCGACCACAATCCATCTGGTCGCATTATCAATCGCTTCTCCAAAGACGTGGGATCTGTGGATGAACTACTGCCAAAGGCGCTCATGGATGCATCGCAGGTATGGATACACATTTTATTGTAGAAGCCGCCTTAGAGTTTGTAAAAACTCGGTATTAGTCAAATGAAACTGTTGACCATCAATGGCAGAATGACTGTTTATTTTATTTTATTTATTTATTTGGTAATTTACAATTATCTACAGTACATATATACTATTATAATGATATACAATGGAAACAAAAGGAAGCTGCATGATCATTTGCCGTCGCAAACATGCAATTCCTAATGGCTTGTAATGGCCCTTAAGTACCATTACATGCGATCAACAAATGCATCGATTTCCAGTGAAATACACTGACACAATTCAGCTATTATTTTAACTCGTGCAGCGATGAATTAGCACGATGAGACAATACTTTTACTAGGAATATTTTGTATTGCATCATTTCCCGGCTTATATAAACCGGCGAAAAAGCAACCAAAGTATCATTCCTCGAGTGATCACTTTCCACCAAGGTTGCGACGGCATACTCGGTACCCCTCTCATGAGGTCGCTCAACGAGTCCGGCTCCTTGGTTTCCTTTCCTTATCTTTCCCAGTCACGAAGCATCAGTCTGCAATCCCACAGACTCGAGCCGTGACCAGTACAAGATACTAGGAGCACAAATACAATCCTCATCCATATATCCTCGTAACCGCAGTCGCGCATCAATACACTCGCGACAACATAACCTATTCGGGAAGCGTTATAACTGGCAATATCAAACTTTCAATCAATAAATACCTTCTACTTCATTCAAAACCGCCTTTCGATACGGAGATAACTTGTAAGTTGATACCACCACCTCACACCGCACAACTTCTAGTCTAGTCAACTTCGAGTCTAGTGAGGGGTGGTCTCTCACAGTGGTGACCCCGACGTGATATATTTTATTGACTTCAAAATGATTGTATTGCAGTTTATTACACCAAGTTCTCTTGCGGACATCATTTCATCGACAATATTACTAAACATATTTACAAAATTTTTGCGTGCCTTCAAAATATTAATATTTTAACTCAATTTTTATTCATATTTATAATTTAAAGTGAATTGTAAATTAATTTAATTTTTCGCAGTAAAAAAGAACACTTGCTGGGTATCTTCACATTCTTTGAAATAGGATTTACCTATATAATTGTGTATTTTATGACTTAAAATGCCTTAAAAATTATAATAAAAAAAATAGGTTAGGTTAGGTTTGGGAGGGTAGAGGGTGGTGGTTTAGGGGGTAGGGGGGTTCAAAGGGGGGGGGGTTAAAAGGATATTACGGTTGTTAAAAGGGACAAACGTAATACAAAACGGAACACGACCACACCCGAATATCTCAGTTAATTGTAAACAACAATGGAAAGTCCGGTCAGAGAAAAACATCAGGCAGCAAAGACGCGAACCGCATGCAAATCACTTGGACACAAATCATGCCGCATACCTTCCTCTTTAGTTGGTTGATGGCACTACTGTTTTTTAATTAACAGATGGCGCTACTTGATTTTCAAAACAGATGGCATTGTTTACTAAGATAACGCATCTCACACGGCCCCGGTGGCACAGTGGTTAGCACGCCTCCGTAAGGTTCCGGGTTCGATTTCCGGCTGGGTCACCATTTTCCGTTGGGATAAAATAAACGAAATTACATTTCAATTCTGTCGATCGAATGCAAAAACAAGACACATACTTGCACACATCCATATGAACACTTCATAGTAGAGTTGGTTGAAAGGGATTGTCGTATAATACGGGACATATTACACTCATCATTAATATAATACGGGACATATTACACTCATCAAAAACCTCTTATAAGAACTCAATAAAAAAAAATCTAGAGTCAACAATATAGATGATCACAAAACATTTATACATAGGTATTATATGTATTTCATTTAATTTAGTTCAAGGACATAATTTTATCTCAAGTATATTCATTATAATAACTATATATCATACCTAAAATTAAATATAAATAATATATTTATATACATACATAATATATTTTTATCTATTTTGTCTCTCCCTTTCACCTCACTTCCCATCCTGATTCCCCTCATTCTCAAGCGGAAACAATATAAAATTATATTGCGTTCATTTTGTATACTTTATATTCGGAATCACACGGATTTTTGTCACTATTAAATAGGTTTTTATTGCATTGTATGTAGTTCTGTTTAGTTCCAGAATAAAATAAAATAAAATAAAATAAAAAATAAATAAAATAATAATAAACCCGCCCATTGTGAAGTTTCGCAATAAAGAGTATAAACAAACAAACAAACGCATCTTTCAACATTCCTATTCCAGTTACTGTTGATTCTTCGAAGTCTTGCCATGGAAGTCTTGGGGTTACACAACCGATTTTTTTTACCGTTTTCACCCATGGAATTGACAATGTTTTCTTTGAATGTAATTCCCAGTCGCTCTGTCCTGTGTCCGTATATGAAGCAACAATGAAATTGAAATATATTTTCATTGTCACTGCGATCTTATCTCAACACAGCTATAAAAATCCGCGATGCATTTTAATATTTATCATGACTTTTATTGCGAAAGCACTTGAGTTGGGTATTATTACGAGATGATTTTATTACGGTATATATTTTTCAGGTGATTTTAAACATGGTCGGTGTGATAGTAGTTGCTGCCATAGTGAATCCCATGTTCCTGGCTGTTCTGGCCGTTTTGAGCATCATTTTTTGGTTCATGAGGAAAGGTTATCTCAAGACTTCGAAGGCTGTCAAGAGACTCGAAGGGGTTGGTGAGTAGATATTTTAGTTATCGGATAGACTAGATATTTTGACTGACTACCGGATAGACTGACTACCAGTTTTGGAAGGATACCTCTGTCTGGACATTTAGACAATTACTTGTATGATATTTGGACAGTTTAGGTACCATATGACACTCGGGGCGACCTAACGATTCTAAAAATGCCACACACTTCTAAATCGGTTCAAGCGTTTATAAGTTATTGTGGAGTAAAGAAACGGAAAACATACAATCATGAATCCTGAACACATTACACTACTTTTTGTTGGGCAGTCATGTAAAAAGGGGTAGAAATGCTTGAAATATTTTGGACTTCTATTCATTTTTGGCTTGTGCATTGGTGTTCAATAGATGCCAATACGTGTGATCTGAGCATGTGTGCGAGAGACCGAGAAATTTGGCACGGCCAGTACAGACGCGAAACTTACCATGTTCATGGAACAGAGTCCTTTCACGATTTTGAGAGTGTCCAAGATTAGTTTTGATGTGACTTTTCTTTGTCTTTGGTGGTCAGGGCCGCTTTGCTGTTTGTAAATGTATCTACTTATACAATCAAAGTGATAGTTTTCTTTCAAGACGAAAGCTCGCAAAACTCGCTTTTGAAGAAGGTAGGCACATGAATCGGGACCAAACTTATACCAGGAGAATTTGTATGGCCCCATCCTATTCTAACGTATTTATTCTTCTCGCTAATGGCACACGAGTAGACACGGAACAGAGACAAAGCTTCATACAATCGCGATTTGATAGGTACACTACTGCAAGCTTGAGACGTGTGCGTGTATATGTCAACCGGGCGGCTTCGTGGGTACGTACGCGGAGAAACCGGTCTACATATATTGGCTTCGCCGGTTGACAAAGCTCAGGGCCCCCAGCCGCGGCGGACGTACGCATCTCACGTGTTGTTTATTTTTCTCCTTACGTTTTCTACTTTCCTGTCAAGGAAAGTCCCTCAACAGTCATTAGCAGAGACCCAAAATGTTGTATAAGTACGCATTAAATTATGATAGCCCCTTCCAAGTTCTACCATGACATCGCTGATGTACCCTGGGTTGGCTCCCGATGAGGGAACTCCTCAACGGTCAACAGCAGAGACCCAAAATTTTGTATACGCATTCAATTACGATAGCCCTTCCATGTTCCACCATGACATGGCTGATGAACCCTGGGTTGACTCCCGATGAGGGAACTCCTCAACGGTCAACAGCAGAGACCCAAAATTTTGTATACGCATTCAGTTACGATAGATCTTCCATGTTCCACCATGACATGGCTGATGAACCCTGGGTTGACTCCCGATGAGGGAACTCCTCAACGGTCAACAGCAGAGACCCAAAATTTTGTATACGCATTCAATTATGATAGCCCCTTACAAGTTTCACGATGACATCGCTGACGTACCCTGGGTTGGCTTCCGATGAGGGAACTCCTCAACGGTCAACAGCAGAGACCCAAAATTTTGTATACGCATATAATTACGATAGCCCTTCCATGTTCCACCATGACATGGCTGATGAACACTGGGTTGGCTCCCGATGAGGGAACTTCTCAACGGTCAACAGCAGAGACCCAAAAATTTTGTATATGCATTCAATTATGATAGCCCCTTCCAAGTTCCATTATGACATGGCTGATGTACCCTGGGTTGGCTCCAGATGAGGGAACTCCTCAACGGTCAACAGCAGAGACCCAAAATTTTGTATACGAGTTTCGATTTCGTTTTCAATAGTTTTCGATTTCGGTTTCGTTGTAGATTTCGATTTTTATTTCGATTTCGATTTTGATTTCGATTTCATCATCATCATCATCATCATAATCGGGGGGGGGGGGGGTGAAGTTGCATAGCGCCATCAGAAGCATGGCGCTAGGTTGGGGGGTTTAGTGTAATTTATGAAATGAATATTCAGAATAATTAAGTTCCTGGCTACTTTTCAGGAAAGTCTTGGGGTGACACAACCGGTTTTTTTTTTATGTGGTGGAAAGATATACCTATTAGTAATTAGGTATTAATGTATTAAAGGAACCTTTTTTACATTATTGATTTTGTAACATCACCCGACTATATTGACCACGATGGCACAGGAGTAACGTGTCTACTCGTGTGACGCTGGTTCCGAATCTGTAATAATCTTTATTCGGTTTCAATAAATAAGCGAGATATAGGCATTCTAAAAAGGGTCAAACCCATACATTTCGGTAGGTTGTTAGTTATTTTTAATAATACATAAACACCTATTTGACGGTAGGTTAGATTAGTTTTTTAAGACAATCTTAAAAACTGAGTTTCATTTTTTTTTTTTTGTTTGTTCATTTGTTTTTAACTTTAAACTAAATTTGGTTGTTAATTTGTTAAAGCTTTTTTCTTTCACATTTAGCATTACAATGATCGAATCTAGTAGTATTTCATTATTTTTTCGATTTTTGAGAAAGGTCCCTATACTGCAGTAATTCCATTAACATCGAAAGATAACTCAACCCGGCGGTGCAAAAATCGTTTTGGTATATCGTAATTAGATAGTGTAACTGAAGGAGACTTTTTAAAATTATGTATAATAAAAAGTTAACAAATGTTTAGTTTATTTAATTTTATTCTTCTGTGCCAACCCTAACAAAGTAGGTAAAAATTGTGTACGCTATTCAGAAGCTTTGCCTCTGTTCCGTGTATTTACTCCTGTGCTAATGAGCTGTCTTTTCCTAGAATTCACTAAGAGTTTCTGTGTAGGAGAGAGACAACTATTATTCTCATGTTTGTGTCTGTAAGCAGACATCTGAGAAAAAGACGCACGAACAGCTAGCGGCCTCTCGAGTGGCAACTAGGGTTGTCGACTACAGCGGGCGAACCCGTCACCTCAGGAAGTTTTAACGATTAGTCGTTCTATCTCCCTGGAGTGAGCGCAGAAGACTTGGACAAAACAGTCCACCGTCTAGCTCCGCCACAAACCCGTAATACGCCAACGCCTTAACCGCGAGATAGCCAGGAGTGTTACCCGGCGGGCTTACACTCACGCCCTTACTCTCAATTGCGACCAGATTACTCCAGTCTCTCAATTGGTTACGAGTTCGAGGTCGCTTGCGCAGTTCTCTCCCTTACGAAGCGGTGAAACGGTGTATACCGAATCTATCGCGGTAGCCGATGTTCGTTTCAAGAGCAGTCGCCGTATGGTCCGCAACCAACCCCGCTCTATAGGAAACAGTACTGCTTCCAAACTCCCCCGACTGTTAGTCAGAGTGCGCAATCGATTGGCTTACGCCACACGGTGCGCAGACCGTCCAGGAGCGCCAGAAAGTTGATTCCTAGGGGAAATAGTCCTACCCAGGCTCGCACTGCATGCGTGGAGGCCGTCGGATGGGTGTTGACCCGTGAGTAAAGACCAACCCTGAACAGAATGGGTCTTCGTGGCCAACTCAGCAAGGGCTCCTTAGCTCCCTAAGGGATATGTACGGCAGCTCGTATTGAACAAAGCTTAGGCCACGTGTGAAACGTACGCTTAACAGATGATTGCGTTCGGCGGTTCGATGCGGTTTTCGTCCCAGTCTTCTCTCGTCGAATGGTTTTAAGGTGATGACATCCCACTCACTGTCTATTAACCACTACATATTATTTTATTTACAGCTCGCAGTCCAGTCTACACACATCTCAACGCGACGTTACAAGGCTTACCAACAATAAGAGCCCACAAGGCACAGGCAGTTTTGACCACTGAATTTGATACCATACAGGTAGGCAGCGGTTCACATGTAAAACTCCTTCTTTTACCAGCCTATAGCCCGGCTTCTGCCATTTCTGCCACTCAAGTCCAAGTTCTTCAAGCTTCAAGACCCAGATCTGCTATTTTTTCCGAGCCGGGACAGCTAGAGCTGTCAACTACAACTGGCGCAATAATCATATATCAATCCCGAAATATTAATTGGACAGACTTGACATTTGAAATTTGTTTGATTGCCTTTTTGACCGAAACGTAGTGTTCATATAATAGTGAATTTTTTGTTGGAATATCTCATAGTAATATACAAGTTGCACTAATAAAATTCCGCCATACAAATATCAAATATTAACGCCGAGTCGCATGAGGCTAGACAGAGTAACAGGACCCACACGGGTTCATCCGCGGGCCGAGAGAGGGAGCGCATGGATTTTATTTATGTAATTAATATTTAGACTATATCAGTCCTTGGCTACTTGCCGGGAAAGTCTTGGGGTGACACAACTGATTTCCTTTACTTATCGTTAATTTGATTAAAAAGTTTAATCATAATATTACTTATAGGTTTACTTCGCATGTTTTTTGATAATAATTTACGGTACCTTTGTGTTGTTATATTATTACAAGCTTTTATTTACCTTGCGATGTCTGTTAGTTTGTTTAGGTTAAATCTTGCAAACTAAATTAGACCCACTTCTTCTTATACTATGAAGTTTAAATTTTAAATGTTGGCTCAGTTCCAATGTAAGCATGACCTAGGATCGGCTCCTAACGATGAAACTCTTCCATTGTCAACAGCACAGATATAGGTATAATTTTGTATACGCATTCAATTATGATAGCCCGTTTTAAATTTTACCATGACATGGCTGCTGCACCCATGGGGTTGGCTCCCGACGAGGAGACTCCTCAATTAAATGCGTATACAAACAGAAATTTTGTATACGCATTAAATTATGATAGCCCGTTCTAAGTTTCACTGCAACAGGGCTGCTGCACCTAGGGTTGACTTCTAACGAGGGGACTCCTCAACGGTCAACAGAACAAAAAATAAAATTTTGTATACGCATTAAATTATGATAGTCCGTTCTAAGTTTCACCGCGATAGGGCTGCTGCACCCAGGGTTGGCTTCCAACGAGGGAACTCCTCAGCGGTCAACAGCACAAACACAAAATTCTGTATAGCATTCAATTACGATAGCCCGTTCTAAGCTCCACTATGATATGGTTGCGACACCCAGGATTGGCTAGGGATAGAGCATTTTAACAACAGCTTATTTTAAAAAATGTGTTTTTCTATTAACTTATTAGAAAAATATGGAAGGTGTTCATATGGACATCTTTTTCATTAAATATTGTTTTCTCCTTTTAAGATTGTTTTATACACATTTTTTATTTCAAAAATATATACCGCAGTAACGGTTTAAAAAAATGCTATATTAAGATTAGTTTAAAGAACCAGCACTTCCAAACCACATCCAAATCACAAACTACTTCCAAACCAGTACCAGTAAAACCAGAACCTTGCTTCTGAACTCTTACCCCATAAGAATAACTATTATTCCATATAATTTAGTAGATTGTCATAAATTTTAATTTAGTTACATAATTTTATTGATGTTTTTAAATTTACCTTAAATTTTTAAATTGTACTCAAGTATTAGATAAGACTTGCCCTCTCGTCTCAAAATAATTTACCGATGTTAGTACCACCTCAACACAGGTTCATACATAGTGAGGTGGTAAACCGTTATGTCAAAAGATGAATTTCCTTTCTAAGCTAGGTATAATATATACACTTATTATAAAATGTGTTTTTGTTAGAATAAGGATTTTCATGTAATTTGTAACTTGAATTATGGAAATAAATAAATTAAAAAAAAAATATATATCTAAAAATATGCGAGGATCAATTTTCATGTATCCTGCGGATAACTTCCGGCATCAACTGACTACGGAACCTGTGTTGCCACAGGATCAGCTAATGACCTTTGAAAGATTTGAGAGCCTTGTCAGGCAACTGATTTACAAAACCACAACGTAAACAGTAATCATCATCATCATCATCATCAAATAAATATATATCAGTATCTTAATCTCCATTCCAGAATGGACACACATCAGCCTGGTACACATACATCGCAAGTAGTGCTGCCTTCGGGTTGGCTTTGGACTTACTATGCGTAATATTCGTCGCCATTGTCACCTTCAGTTTTCTACTGATGCCGGCTGGTAAGCCATTCCATTCTAATCATCGAAGCCCCCAAAATCTATCTGTCTGACTGATTAATTGCGATAAACTCAAGAACCGCTGGACAGATTCTACTTTTTTTTTGATTCACTGTTGGTTAGGTTATTTTTCAAAGAAGTTTAAACTGTAAAGAAAATAATAATAACAATTATAATAGAATCTTTATTTGCAATAAAACAAGTAAATATATTAAAAGGAATAAAAAACACGACTTCCTTTACAGAAAGTGAACTATTGTATTTATAATTATTTTAATTAGGGTTTTTATGAAATATTTGTGGTCTATGTATTTATTCATTTGGATACATATATATTTTCGTAATGTATTCAATCAGACCTTTAATTTGAAACTAAACACGATATATGTATAAAGTGACCATTTATTTTTTTCGTCAAACCGGGACACCTGCAGAATTTTGAAAAAAAAACATATTGGTCTTTTACTACTTTTTATTTAAAAATGAAAAACATGACAACAGTATTACTAATAATAAGTAGATATCTACGCAGTTGTTTTATATTTGTCGGAGGAGCAAATTTTTTTCAAAATATCAGGTCTTGTTTTTAAGTAAGAATGGAGCTGATTACTTGATTTATTAATGTTATTCTTGGTAATCAAAATGGCGTTCAAAACTGCGACACTTAACTGTGTTTCTTCGCATGTCCATATTTTATTCATTAGAGAAAAAACTCTTTCGACAGGTGCGTTTCTTCCAGGCAGACATAAAAAGTACTCAATAATTATACGAAAGTTAGTACAGTTGCGATTGTTATCGCGGAAGTGTTTGAACAACTCCACCAATGGTCTTCAGCAGCAACATTCTCAGAATTCCAGCTTGTGATTTTGTCATCTTTTGGGCTTAAATTATCTTTTGGTGTGTTTGCGAAAGCGGCACATTTTTGCTCTCGCTGGTGACAGCGGGACAGACAGCCTGAAAGCGGGGCTGTCCCGCCCAAAGCGGGACGTATGGTCACTTTATATATGTATGTTTATTTATTGACATTTGGAGATTTGGACATTTAGACAACTATTTACTTGATATTTGAACAGTTAAGTCACTAAAACTTTTGTGGAGTGTAATAATGAAACATTTTATATAATTTATTTTACTAAATTAATATTCCAAAAACTTCTATTCGTTACTAGGCTTTATTCCTGGCATCTGCAAAGAAGAAGAGTAAAAAAAACTGTTAAACGATGACTCTCATAACACAATCAAGCCGCAGCACGACGAATTATATTAAAGATGCTGCTTTCTCCTTATATGAGAGCAAGGGGTCGTTGCATGTACCCTACACTTCGGATGACATAACGATTCTAACAATACCACACACTTCTAAATTTCAAAATTCTGATTGTATTGATTCCTTGTTCGTGGGCCCATAGGCCAGGGCCTACCTAGCCTTATGGCTAATCCGGCACTGTTAACACCCCGAACAGGACCCATCCGCCATGTCACTTGTAAAAACGGAATACCAAAAAGAGTCTAGACGTCAATTTAAGCACCTGACAAGCTCTACATAAGCACCCTCCAGTTAGGACCCATTAAAGGAAATACCAAAACTTCAGTTCAAAATTAGGCGTCGTTTTAGCGCGTTTTTAGACTCCAAGTTAGACTTATGCGAGAGACGGAATACGGGCCATAAATGATCTTATTAAACAAAAGGTCTTGAAAACAAGTTCTTGTACAGTGCTACTATTTTCTATGTTAACCTACAATATATGTTAACTATAGGTTACCATAGCTAACTATAGCTAACTATATAACAATAAGCTCGCCTTTTCATACGAATAAAGTGTTTTATTATGATTATATGCGAACTCTACAGGGTTTTTTGGGGACAAAGTCGGTTTGGCTATTACTCAAGCGATGGGCATGACGTTCCTGCTTCAGTGGGGCATTAGGCAGTCGGCGGAAGTCGAAAACCAGCTGATGGCAGTCGAAAGAGTTGTGGAGTACACTCAGCTACCCGCAGAGAATGTGAGTACTATTTAGATTGTTTCTTTGCCTGATGTTACGTTATTAGCGTTTGTAGATGTAGTTTGTCCATTGCTGGAGGCGAGCCCGCTATCTCAGGATGTTATAACGGTTACTGTCTTCTTGTCACCGGGAGCTAATGGGCCCAGTGCAGTTGAGCCATTATAATCCATGTGTTAGGGTCGGCCGAACTCACAGGTCAACACCCATCCGGCAGCCTCCAAGCAGAAGAATGATCCCGGGTAGGACTCTGTGCCTGCGGGACAGTTCCCCTGGGAATTGTACTTCGGGCGTTCCTGCGCGGTTTGCTCACCGTTCGGCGTTAGCCAATCGACCGTGCATTCCGACAGATAGCCGGGGGAGTCTGGAAACAGCTTTGTTTTCTAAAGAGCGGGGGCGGTTGTTTACCTTGTGGCAGCCGCTCTTGAAACGACCACTCAGCCGTCCCCGTGGGTGCGTGCCTTCTTGCAGGCTCTTCCGATGTAGATGCCCCCGACGGAACCCCTGCCGTTTGCAGCCGGAACCCGGGACCACTCAGTAGCTCATCGCCTACCATTCATTCTACTAAATAATTTTTTTTTCCTTACTCTGTTGATAACTTTAGTACGTAAGCTAAAACTTGTATATTTTATAATGTTAGATAGTAAGTGAATTGTTGATATTTCTTTGATTAAATAAACGGTTCACGGGGTGCCGGAGGGGGTAGAAACCAGGAAAATCTTCCTCCATATCTCCGTTCGTCCACCCCTCACGTAATACCCTTCTGGTACGCGTGAGGTTGTCGATGCACGATATCCCGGACAGATAAAACGACCCATGTCATTAGAACTGCCCGGGTGGTGGGCGGGGTTTCTACCCCCGCCTGTCACCGCGTAGCCTAATAATAAAAAAAACTCGATAGGTAACAACAGGTCAGTACCTACCCCGCTTCTTATAAAATATACGTTTCCAGACCTTCAGTACTGTCCGGCGTACGCGGCTGCGTACGCTCTGTGCGCACGACTGTTTGCAGATCACAACTGTATGCAACTGCTGGCTATTTATATGATCAGTGCTGCTGGCAAGTTTCACTAGGGCTTTCCAAAGTAGTTCTCTACTGAAATAGGCTACCGGATGGGGGGCACGCACCCTCCCTGAATTTAGGGCTGGGCCCCATATGCTTTCAGCGTTCTTTTCGGAATATATAAAGAACAAGTAAATATATTAAAAATAATAAAAAACACGACTGCCAGTTCAGAAAATGAAGATTGTATTTATAATTATTTTTATTACGGTTTTTATGAAATATTTGTGTTATATGTATTTATCCACATAGGTACATGTATATTTCCTGAATGCATTTTTTATTTATTTATTTATTGTATTGGAATTATCAAATTAACCATTTACAATAAGTATAATATTAAAACAAATGACAAAAACTTTCCTCTTTCATTCACTGGCTAGTGCTGCCCAACTGGGATATACCCGTTCCAGGGCAAGCAATTATTTTTTTACATTTAAAACGAGGGTCGATGAACCAACCAAACACGATAAGTAATAATAATAATAATAAAAAAATATGTATAATAATAATAAATATATATATATAATAATGAAAATTACAATATTATATAGGAAATAGAAATACTAAATACATTTGAATACACATATACACACATACATACCTATAAACACAATATAACAGAAGTCAACTTCAACTTATTCTACTACATCGACCATGGCATGGATAGATAAACGCTCTTCTTGCAACAGCCATTTATTTATTTTGCTTTTAAACAAGTGACATTTGGGGCTGGATTTTATGTCACAAAACCTTTCAATCAGACCTTTCATTTGACACTAAACACGATATCTATGTTAATTTATGTTAATTATTGCCATCTATATTAATTTATTGCCAATTATTGCCATCTATGTTAATTTATTGCTATTTGAATATTTCATCATTTAGACAACTATTTACATGGTATTTGGACAGTGTAGGTAGGTACTCTATGATACTCGGCGTGGCATAACGATTCTAATAATATCACACACTTCTAAATCGGTTCAGGAGTTTAGAAGTTATGGTGGCATAAAGCAACAGAACACATACATAGATGAACCCTGAACTCATTACACTCCTTTTATTTTGGGCAGTCGTCTAAAAAGCGAAACGAACTCCACGTAGAAGCAACAACAACAACGGTGCGAGGTCTAACAGTAATCTCTCCATGGTCCTACAGTGTCCATCAGTCAATCCTGAAAATATAATTGATTAAAATGTTTGTTTCCATAGGGTGTAGAACCGGACGACGTAGATCGAAGGCGAGTTGGTCGCAAGCCTCTGAAGAGTCACAAGCAGCCGCCACGCGACTGGCCTGAACACGGAAAGATCGTCTTCGATAACCTCGCATTGAAATACTCCGACGATCCAGATGCTTCTGATGTGTTGAAAGGACTCAACTTTACCATCAAATCTAAGCAGAAGGTAAGATCATTGATTATATAGCGTATTAGATTGCTCAACGACGTACTACGATTTGGAAACCAGTATATTACTACAAAACGCATCGTGTAGATTGCACTCATAATTAATTATTTTGTTTAATATGCCAACTTTCGTAGTATAACAGTATGGCGGAGCACTGTAGATGGCCCTTTAGGCACGCATATACGGTATAAAATAATAATATTGGGTCCTTACCTATGTAATTACTGTTTTCTTCACACTGGCCATTTTGAACTTGGATAACTTGGGTTTGATTTGGAATTTCAAATCTATATATATCAGGTTAGTTGTAAGATATTGCCATGTGGCAATAAGCTCGCCTTTTTGTATAACAATTAAGTGCAAATAAAGAGTTTATTATTATTATTATTATTATATAAAACAAAGCCGAGTTTGTTTGAACACTTATAACTCTAGAACGGCTGGACCGATTTTCATGGTTTTTGATTTGTTGTATTTGTCTCCGTCCCGAATAGCAGAATAACTATTAAAAACGAAAATTGGTAAATTGACGAAAAATTAAAATAAAAGAAAAAACATTTTCCCATACAAAATGTAAATCCGTGTTTTTCTCATCATCCGCTTTATTTATTCTTGAACCTGATAAAAACACAAAAAATGACGTATATCACAAGGTGCTTCAATGAAGAGAATTAAACCGAGTGCATCCCATGCTGCACAATATGTAAATTGTTTAATTCAATCATGTCTTGCTGACACGCGATTGACATACTTAATTTTTGTACTTTTATATTTCTTTTTGTGTTATTATCTTAATAAAGTAGTGAACTTAATATTTATTTTGTATTCATTGTATTACTTTCATAAAATCATAAATTAAGTTCAGCTAATCTGTAACACGACATTCATTGACTGTTAGGCGGTACGAAGTTCGCCGGGTCAGCTAGTTCTAAATAAATTTTAATTCAAGGCCATTTTATTCTTTTTTAAGAATCAGCCTTTTATTTGTATTTCCGTCGTTGTTTTGCTCAAAATGTTTTTCCGTGTTTTTGCTCAAATATTTTCGTTTGTGCAACCATAGTAATGTTGAAAATTTGCATTTTTAACAAATATGAGATGCTGTGCCGGTGTTTTCTATTACATCTTTTTGCAGTCTGGCTATACAGTTACCGTAAATGTGTACTGTCAAGAACTGCAAACAATGATGGAGAAGCTCGTGGTTAAATAACGAAGCCTGGTCAATCGCTCATCGCCACTGCTTCTGCATGACAACTTATGACCACAGATTTCACTGCAAACGTCGCAAAGTTGCAGGAGTTGCATCTGGAGACTCTTGGTCACCCACCATACTTGCCAGACCTTGCTCCAATTGAATTGAATATTATTTCAGAATTTAGATAACTTTTTATAACAGAAAAAAATCAACGTTGAGTCGGTGAAAATCGCCTTTAAAGCATTCATTGGTTCCTGTCCACGAGAGTTTTTTAGCAGAGGAATTACGAAACTCCTATTAAAATGACAAATCTGCATAGATATAGGGTTTATAGGGTAATAGGGGTTTATATTTCTATTAATTAAATATATATTTTCCATACAAACTTTTTTCCTTAAATTTCCTTTATGGAACAGACACTTCATAGGTTATAATAACAAAGTTATAATAGCAAACGAATTTTTAAATCATAGCTCTTATTATTTTAATATTATTTACATAAATATGTCAATTAAAATGTGGATACAGGTTTCAATACGTAATAATAGCGCACTTTAAGTTTAGATTGACTAATATATGACATTCTATCTCTTCGTGTTATTTCATAAAATAATGGGATAGATTGCACCAATAATTGAATGTTAATATTGTAACCATTGGTTAAATTATTGGGTTTCTATTATCAATAAAAAAAACATTTTTTTATTTATAAAAAAAAACATTTTTTGTCAATGTTACTACAGATGGCCAAATAAATTACTATTAGTTTGGCTGCCATTGCTATCAGCGCCACCTGCATTTCGCCGACACAGAAAGGTTGCCAAATCTTTCGGGTTGCGCAATATAATAGCTTATATAATCAATAGTAAGATCTATATTTATTCATTTATTTATTTTATTAACGTGAAAACGTCTGTATAACCGATTCGCTAGTCAGGTCAAAATTGTAATAGTTTTCATGAAACGATAACTTGTTGAGTAATCATCCTATAGCAACTAACTGACTAAGTCTAGATATCTTACACGTGTAAAATCTAGCTAATGGGGAGATCTAGCTATTGGGGCAGCAGACGTGGTCTCTGGTGTGGCGGGTGAGAAAGAGAGAGACGGAAATATCAGGTAGTTATACCTCGCGAATGCATAGAGAAAATATAGGGGTGTGCAGTCAGTATACCTCGCGAATGCGTAAAGCTATAATGTCATCGTAAAGCGATTGATAAACTCTACCAGAACCTGAAGCTATATAGGCTTCAACAATACTAACCACGTTTTTTATTTATTTACATATTTGAACATTTTAAATTCTTCAAGAATGTCAGCATAAAATGGGACTTCATTATTTTCTAATCCTAATTATGATGCAATAATTGTGAGATGACGAAATGCTGTGAAACGATTGCATCATCCTTTTATACTATAAACGAGTTAACTTGCTGCCCCAACTTCGAGAGGCCATAATGAAAAAACTCCGTGGGAAACTCATTAGGAAAGTATAGCTTTTGCACGACAAGATGTTTTTATATTATAAAAACGAGTTAACTTTGTCCCCACCCACGCTAATCACCAGGCCTGGCACCGAGTGACTTTCTCCTGTTTCAAAAACTGAAGAAACACGTGCGTGGACGACGACAATGATGAAGTCAAGGAGGCCGTTCAGGCCTGGACAAGAAAGTTTTTCACACTTATCAAGGGTGTGAGAATACTTTTTTCTCTAATGGAGTCCGACGCCTCACCAATCGAAGTATTAAGTTTATAGCGGTCCAGGGAAACTACGCCGATAAATGAGTATTAGACATTTATGACCTAAAAGTAGGCTTATACCTACAAGTAGGCAAGTTAGGCTAAGAACACAATGAACTGCCCTGGTATATGAAATCAAAATTAGGTCAGAATCGAAGGAAATGACAATCATAAGAAAGGGCGGCTTGAGAGGACCACGTAGAGCCCCCCAAAGTACAGCAGTTTTCTTAAAATGGGCATCTTTAAGTCACCTACGCTCAATGGTATCTTACAGTAGATTAAGATGATTTGGTAAAGGAAACGACTTCGCGCTTTCTTCTTTTTATCTGCAAGTCTTCTTTGCATCTGGTACAGTGGAACCTGACATAACGAGTAACTCGCTGTAATTCCTCATAACGAGTAATTCTCACCTCTCATAATGACTATGAGAAAATTGTTTCGCTTGAGTGTTTTGCTTAACTAGTCTGGAACGAATTATGCTCGTTATAAGAGGTTCTACTGTATTATGTGAGTGGATATCTGAGTTATTCCGAATTAATAGGGGAGAGAAAATATGCTTACCTCGATAGAATTAATTTCACAAATATATTTGATAATTTCTGATAACAACATAAATTTTAAGAAATGCATAATTGATGTAGATACAGCGCAGACCAGATATTTTTTCAAAAATATTTTTTTTACCAATAACATGATATTTCAATAGTTTCATGGTTACGCTAAAAATCTCTAAGAATTCATTACCTGTTTGTATTACGCTAAATAATACTCGTAAATACCTAGCCGTTTCCAACCTTCCAACCTTCCGAAAACAAAACAAAATATTGAAAAAAAAAATGAATCTGTTTTTTTACGATAACTGTATAACCTGTATAACGGTCTCATTGTATAAAAATAAAATTTCAGGTACACTTTCAGATTCTCTGTCTTAATCAATTACATGCAAACTATTGAACAGAAAAAAATATTTTTGTATGTGATAAATAAGTACAGTCCGCGCGCGAGCTCCGAAGAATCGGGAGCTGTTTAATTGACATCCTCGTTTATCCATAAATAAAATATTACCTACGTAAAATATGGTTTTGTCCTCAGGTTGGCATAGTTGGTCGCACAGGGGCTGGAAAATCATCATTGATCCAAGCGCTCTTCCGACTTGCTTACAACAGCGGACTCATACAAATAGATGGAGTGGATACATCGGAAATATCTTTAGAGGTAAAAATATCCTATGTTACTATTTTTTATTTTTTTCTATTGTATTTCAACTAAGATAACGGAAAAAAACGGTTGTGTCAGTCCAAGACTTCCCAGAATCAACACTGTCATTACGATATTGGAAGATGCGTTATCTTAAGAAACAAGAAATTTATGACATGGTCATAAATTTCTCGGCCAGGACCTTGAAGTCACCTCTCAAGAATTCTGGATTTTGGGAGTACACTAATAGATGACCATATCCACAAATATGTTTAAAAAAACATAATATTTTTATTCATATATGTATGTAAAAAAACTTATTTGAGTGTGCTTAATGATTTAAATTAGGTACCAGGTACATGAGTCCAGGACAAGTTTGTATAATATTATGTATCTAGTAGTTTAAAAATATGGCACGCTTTCACATGCAACACACAAATTCACTGTTGTGAGAGCTGTCGAATACTTCCACAATACTAATATATATACATTTTTTTAATAAAATGTTTTTTAAAATGCTATTTTAATTTTTGTTATAGAACCTTCGTCAAAAGATCTCCATCATTCCGCAAGATCCGATGCTGTTCTCTGGAACAATTCGAAAAAATCTTGACCCCTTCGACGAGTACTCGGACCAGATGCTGTGGGAAGCTCTAGAAGAGGTACTTTTTCATATTTTCATAATGTCACCATTCCGTCCGACATACACGTTCAGATACCAAAACATGATGTATACAAAAAAATATCGGGACTACTTCAACTAACTCGAATTTGCAAAAGAACTTTATTTTAAAGTGCGACTGAGTATGTTTCTAAATAGCTTTCTTTGTCAATCTAAAGTATTTTACAATAAATTGCCCTTATTCATCAGTGGACTTATGGAGGTCCCCTTTGAGAAAAAGGTTCAGTGTATTTTTAATAAAAACCTAATTATGGCGTTAAGGATATTGACAATATCGATTTTAATCAAATCTCTTATATATCTTCATTTAATATTATATCATTGTGAATTTTGTGAGTTTTGTGAAGAAGAAGAAGATCGAGGATCTTTGCCACTAGACAACAGTTTGCCTACGAGACTCCTCCAATTCGACCTGTCTTCTGCATGGCGAGTCGCAGATTGTATTGACCCTTTTGTAACTTCTTTGATGAGGTCGTTCCATCTGGCCGGTGATCTGCCTCTGCGTCTTCTTCCCTCCACTTGACCCCGGAAAGCATTTTCTCCAGATTCTCTAGGTTTCTCCTAGCAACATGACCGAAGTACTGCAGGACCCTTCTCATGCATACGGTGGAGAGCCTCACTTGGATGCCGAGTTCTTCCAGGACAGATTTGTTGGTGCGGCGTGCTGTCCATTGCATTCCTAGCATTTTACGCCAATACCACATCTCCAGTGCATCGATTTTGGTGCATATCCGAGCCTTCAGGGTCCATGACTCCGATTCATAGAGAAAGATCGAAAAAACCAGAGCTCGAACCAGCCTGACCTTAGTCCGCTTACTTATACCCTGATTCTTCCACAGCCTTTCTAGCTTGCTCATGGCCGATCTTCCCATCTGGCTTCTGCGTGAGACCTCATTTTTTAAGAGATTACACGCGTAGTCAATAAATCCACCCAATCTACCTATATTATGTACAATGAATATATATACAATACCATATTCTTAAATATAATTTTAATAGTAATCAAACTCTTTATTTCAATAAAAAAGGCGAGCTTATTGCCTTTTGGCAATATCTATACGCTAACCTATAACTTAAGTTTATATTACAAGTTTTGCATTGTCTACACAAATAAAATTAAATTCAAACAGACATTAAAGCACTGGCTCAAAAATAAATGTAATTACAGCGTTAATGAGTTTTTAAACTATAATGACAAATAAATATTATAACATATTCCTATTGTAATACTCCCTCAGACATGTTAAATTTTAAACATTTAGGTATTTTCATTCTAGCTCTAAATTTGACAAACCGTAGATAACCTAATAATTCCACGATAACATTTTAATTTAAACACAAACTGACACTTTATCTAATATATAGTAATGGAAATTTAATATAATAATTTCTAGATAATAGTTCTGATTATAATTGTTATTCTTGTTAATACACCGAAGCCTTAATACGTTTCGGATTTGTTTTCCTTCAACTTGCGAAGTGAAAATATATTCAATTATAGTAAAATAAATATTGTACCCCTTATAGGTAAACTGTATAGCAAATAAACTAGTAACTATCGATTTTGTACGACCTACTTACAGTTCACATTAAAGAAATTATTATTATTATTACTGAAACGATAAAATATGAAAAAAGCTAGAAAAAAATATAAAAATAAAAACTAATTAAACAACCTAAATAAAGACGCAGAGGAAAGGAAAGAAACGAAAGAAGAAAAGGGAAGCTAGAAGGAAGGGGAGGAAGAGGTTTGGTTATGTTAATGGTTTTAGGTTTGTGGACCTTGAGCCTGGCCTTGAATGATGTGATGCTGCAATGGTGGTGATGGTGATTAAGCAAAGCAAGTAACGTTTTTAACACGCTTTTATTAGGTCGACCTGTATGTAACTATGTAATGGAATCTAAGGTAACTAATTTAACCATTTTCCAAGGATCGTAGCGTCATGAAAATTGGCAGCTGTATGTAGTTCTGATGACAATACAATAATATGGTACTGTCGAACTGATCTGATGATGGAGTCGGAAGATATGAACTGGAACTTCTTGATGGAACATCGTATCATAGCTGTGTTTGGACTTGTTAGAAAAGTCTTGGAATGAACTTTGACCACGATTAGGTTTCAAGGTCTGATGATGAAGCCGGAAGATAGGCACTGGCATTCCATGATGGAATATCGTATCATAGCCGTGTGTATGTGAATATCGTATCATAGCCCAAAAGCGTGTTTTTAATGTTTTTTTTTAAACTATTAATTTATTTCGTCGACAGGTGGAATTGAAGGAATCGATTGTGAGCGGAGGAGCCGGTCTAGCAGGTCGCGTCTTAGACGGAGGCTCCAATTTCTCTGTTGGACAGAAGCAGTTGGTATGCCTGGCTAGAGCGCTGCTGCGGAAGAACACTATCCTGCTTATGGACGAAGCCACAGCCAACGTCGATCCTCAGTGAGTACTCAAATTAGGGGAGCAAAGCAAACCTTTGCAAAGCCAATAACTGCAGACGTGGTGCGCGTGCTCAGTGCCGAGCCGCCGGGCCGCTGTGTGCAATGTCTACAGTGCACATAGCCTCCACGTACAGACGAGGCGCCATCGCTCACCGCTCCAAGCCGAGCCGTGAGTCGTTCATTCCATGACTCGAAAGCTTCTTTTGGGTGTCGGTTCCTATAGAATCGATCATCCAGTTTATTTTCAATTTATCCTTCGCTTGGTATTAGATTGGTATCAGATTTTTCTATTAAACTTGCATTTTACCAACCATCTATCACCGTTTTTGTGTATATAAACTGTAGAGGTATTATATGGTATTTTTGTTGTTAATTTATCAATCATTCAATGCTCGAATGCGTTTTTCTTGCTAAGATTTCTTAGTTCAGGCATAACAGCGAAAATTTTGTTTTTTGTTGTGGGAATATGGAAACGACTTTTACTCAGTATAAAATCGGGACAATCCCGCTTTTTAACTGTGTATAGAAACCCTGTTACATGGAGAGTGTTGATCGTCGCTCTATATGTGAAACTCATACTCGCCAACGAGGAAACTTTTCTGGACATAAACAAAATACTTCGTTCATGAGATGTTTTTTTAGTTGTGTAAATAGTACATTTTTAGTTTGTGTTAATAGTTATGTAAATAGTACATTTTTTAGTTTGTGCTAATAGTTGTGTAAATAGTACATTTTTAGTTTGTGTTAATAGTTGTGTAAATAGTACATTTTTAGTTTCTGTTAGAAGTTGTGTAAATAGTACCTACATTACTAACTAAGCATGTAAGATGAGCACCCAACGAGTAAGTACATCGGCATGACACCAGAAATAAAACCCATTACCTTGAACCGATCGTAGCATATACTGCCAAGTTCTAGGCGACTAGTCGATACATAGGCCTCAAACTTTTAAATAAATTCTGATAGATTAACCCGGATGATGTGGTACAAAAAGGGGACGTTAAGAATTTGGAGGGTAATGATGACCCTGTACTTAATTTTTTTATATATATTTATTGGTACGTAATGAAAATCAACGGGAATGAGACATACGAATACGTTACTAAATATTTTTTTTTTGAAAAAAAAAACATTATGCGTAGATAAGTTTTATTATTTTGAACATACAAAAAAACTAAAAAATAATCAACTTAAACAGTACTCTCCGTTATATATTTTTAAAAAAACAATAAAAAAAACATAAAACGAATATTTTGTTTTTATGCACTGTATAAGAGATCAGTCATTTCTCATTGCAAAATAACTATTTCAGTATTTTAATATATTAACATTGATTATAAAGTGTATTACCTCTATGAAGTAATACCTCTATAATCAATGATATTAATCATCACTCAAAAAAATAAAGTGCTCACTACGGACGGTTCGAAGACCAGCGTTTACCTCGATGGAACCCAAATCGAACAGGTCCCACAATTCAAGTATTTAGGATCGTTGGTTACGGAAAAGAAAGTGGCATCGACAACCGATGTCCATAGCCGGATAGGTCAGGCAACAGCAACATTCGCCTCGCTCAAGTGGTGCATATGGAAGCGAACGAATATTACAATCAAAACCAAAGTTAGACTATACCGAACGTTGGTTATTCCTATTCTTCTTTATGGATCGGAAACGTGGACGTTACTACAATCGGACCTCAACAAGTTCGAGTCTTCCAAATGCGATGCTTGAGGCAGATTCTCGGTGTCTCACTCTGCGACCGAATTCGAAACAAGATGCGATCTGCTAACAACGATCGAAGAAGAAGTACAAAAACGTCGGCTACGATGGTTCGGCCATGTTTGCCGAATGAACGATAATCGCTTGCCACGTAAACTTCTTTGGCGAGACCGTCCGACAGAATAAAGAATTCAGCGATCGGCACCGAAGAAAACCTGGCTAAATAACATCAAAGACGACCTTAAAAATCAACGATTATCGGCTAGGGATGCTCGAGACGTGGCAAAAAATCGTCAAGAATGGAAGCGAATCGTGAATGGAGTGCGAGATCCAGCGGCACCCACAGCAGCGTATTGGCTGCGAGGGCGACCCTCTCCCGAATCGCCGGCTACGGAATAAATAATAATAATAATCATCATCACTCGCCGGTAGCACAATGACACCTTTCTCAAACGTTCATATATATATAGTCATCATAAACATACATATTCCTCATTGCATGGAACGCTATCAGAGGCCATTTTTTGAAAAATAATGCCTTGAAAAATGGCACAAAATTGCTACATCGTGGTTGTGGAAGGGGCATAAATACCATTTTTGGGTTCGCTCTCTTCTATCTCCATCCGCAGGCAGCAGCGGACTCAGTGGTAGCTTACAGAGAAAAGAAAAATTCAATAGCTCCAGCTACTGAGAAGTTTGCCAACGTGCGACCGCTGTACAAAACACTGTACACAAAACAAAATTAGCAGGGTCAAATTGACCCCTCTACATCCTCGCCGGGTTAAAGGCGATTGAAAACTCCTGTATTTTCAAGAGATCTATCCGAGTTTGTCCGCTTAAAATTAATATGTATGCGGATAACGACTTATTAAAATTTTGTGAAAATACATAGCACCGTAACATAGTAAAATTAGAACAGTATAACATCTCCATAGTACGCACCGATTTTGCACTCATACAAGCGCCTGTTGTCCGTATGCTACCACTACATAGATTCTCGGGCGCCTCGGTGCTAGCCAGTCAGGGCTGTCGCGCGACAGCTAAATATCCAAATTACGTTGGAATGGCGTTTTACAATAAACTGCCTGAGAATATCAAAATTATATGTAGAAACGGAAAAATAACCCAATTTAAATCGAAATTAAAAGGCTACCTTATTGCTAGAGAATTATATAATATTAACGAATTATAATTAGATTACTGACAATTTCCATCTCGATTTTTTTTTTTTTTTTTATTTAACTTGACATTTGTACCATTTTATTGATTATTATATTATTACTACTATTTCTAATTGTCTCCCATAATCAATTGTATTTCTTATTTATAGGACCATTTAATTTCAATATTATAATTTCATGACTATCTGTAGTTATAAATATCTAATATAACTCAATTGCGTGGTGAGTCTCGAATGAAATATATAATATACATTTTAAAGTTATTTTAATAGCGGCTATAAAAAATGTCTAAACAACTAGGTATGTGAAAGTTTTTGAAGACAATAAATGCGATTTGATTTGATTTGATACACAAATGTGGAATGTTTTCTGTACAGGCTGTAATGCAACCTATCAGAAATTACATTTACGAGTATTTACATTTACGTTACGAAGTTACATTTACGAGGTAACGTTTATTGTTCATTTGCCTAGGTAAGTATGTGTCTAGGTAAGTAGGTGCATAGGTAGGTAGGTAGATGCGTTTTTGTCAAGTACCTACTTTAACTTACTAAAATGTAGGTATTTTGAACACATGAAACAAGTGATGAATGCTGTCACACAAAGTCAGCACTAACTCATATATTCTGTTACAGTACAATTTTGGGAACTGTCTCTTGATCTATTAACCAGAAATAGATAAACGTTCATAATAATTATAAAGAATTGCATTTCTGCTTTAATGGGATCACAACTTGTCAATTGTGTATTTGTTGTGGCAACCCTGGTGGTTCGGCGAAGCGTAGGTACTTATTTCGAAAACGGGCTCGAGATGTCCTACTGATATTATTTTACTATGACTGTACCTACCCATTTAAACTAATGTAAACTTTTTAAATGTCAATTATTTTATTGTAAATCGTTATGTTATAGTCTTTGATTTTGTAAACTGGAAAGTAGGTAATTTACTGTCTATCATTTCTTGGCTATATTGAGTAAGTAGTCTAAGATTAATTTAACGTCATTTCTATACATTTGTAATGGTTGTATTGGAAATAAATACTCTTTATCTTTATCTTAAAGAGGTAACGTCGGAGAAAATCATAAAGTCATGCCTACGAAATGCTACTGTAATGAAAATTACAAGAACACTAAGCAATGTATGCCCTCAATACATGGACCGAACGATCCGAAGCGTTACTTCACACCAATGACAATAAAAAACACAGATTCGAAATTTTGGCCCATACGAGTTCTCACATATAGGTCGACGTGATGTGTCCGAATAGACTAGAAATCTATTTCTTATTCAGAAAAATGCTAGACATGTCTGGGTGCACCACTATCTAGGTGGATATACTTACAAATTTATTTATTTATTCCTACAGCACTGATGCTCTGATTCAGCAAACTATCAGGATCAAATTTGCTGATTGCACGGTTCTCACCATCGCTCATCGGCTCAATACTATCATCGATTCTGATCTAGTAAGTACAACCTTTTTATAGTAGGGACCCCAGAGCAAAAATGAATCAGTCGTTTAGACCACATATAGTCACATTTTGCACAACATCACTTTTCTTTTGATTCGGGTACTAAAAACCGTCAAAAATAGCATAAAAGTTGGCTTTTTTATAGTACAGGTGCCACCGCAATTTTCAAGTCATTTCGATAACACCACAACTCGCATTGATTATAAGTTTTAGGAATATAGTTTCAATTTATTATTTTCTCAAAAACCAACCTAGCCTAATCTACCCTGTAAGGGGGCCCTCCAAATATTACGTAATCACGGTTTTGGGATTTTCGACCTTCCCCCTCCCCCATGTCAACAGACGTAATGAGCAGCCTTCTTCTTAAATATGGATAATTATATGATAACCCAATGTTACTAAGTTGTCAATTATTTATTTAAAATATATTATTCGCAGTGAATATCCATAAAAGATAGTACCTATCCATGGGCGGTAGTGACCACACACCCTAATATACTATATTTGGCACCATTGTCTAACATGGTGTGCCCAGTGGGGCACAACATCTTGGACAGTTGACCCTAAGGGGCTCTTTAGACGATCAAGCATGCTTCCTCAAGCATCGCGTCGCGGGCCGGGAGGGGATAGTAAACCGCAGGAATAATGCAAATATTTTTTTCAAATGTTTACTAAAAATGCCTAATTTTGTAGTTTATACCAGGGAGTTACGTGAATTAAACGTAATTGATTGATGAATGACGTGACTCCCTGGTATAAAACTACAAATATAGGCATTTTTAGTTAATATTGAAAAAAATATTTGCAGTTTATGATCCCTACCCAGCCCGTGACGCAATGCTTGACAATCATGCTTGATCGTCTAGAGAGCCCCTAACATATTACTGTATACGTCAGTAAACTGAGCGGCAATGACATCATGAAACACATTAGGTACAAAGTTTAAGCAACATATCCTATCCGAATCGTTCCTCTCTATATGTTGCTGATTAACTCGATCATTCTTAGGAATATATAGTTTGTACTTACGCAGCATATGTACTATCGCTTCATGTATTCTTCGACGGTTTTCATTTAAACCGTTATTAAAAATACAATGCCTGGACGTGGTAGGTGCCGGTACGTTGCGTGTGCGCAAACATTCACGCAGAGACCATAGACCGTATAACTACTAGACCCCGTGACCAGCCTGAGAATGCGTCAGCCGAAAAGAAAGAGACAGCAGCCTATAGTACCCCCTCCATCCTTGTCTAGTCGTGCATTCACGGAGACTCGTACATATATCACTATGGCAACGCTTCGACGCCATAAGTCTGCTATGCTATGGATAAACGCACATGCGCAACTGCACAAGGATAGAGGGAATCTCATATGCCCTATCTCTTTCTATTCGGTGAACGCATTCACTCAAGGGGCAATCATCTTATCGGACGCGTCCGCAAGCCGCGGTTTATAGACGCGACTGAACAGTATGCACAGTCGTTTGGGACGCGGCTTGCCAGATCTCTATCGGACGTCCGAAGCCTCAAGGTGACGTCCGATAATGTGCACGGCTCAATAGAAATTCATTACACAGATAACCTTTCAGTCACGTCCATAAGCCGCGGCTTACGAACGCGTCCGATAATATGATTGCCCCTTTACAGTCCGCCTTCGCACTCCCGTTCTCTATTTCTGTTACCCCTCTGGCAGAGACTCAGCATCTTAGAGTATACATAAGCAATTATACTCTAAGCTCAGCATAGACTAAAAGGAAGGGAAATGAGGATGGGTGGCCACTGTGTGTCTTTACACAATCAGAGATTTGGAATGCAACCGATAATAAAATGTACGAAATATACAAAAAACAAGCATTGGGATATTAGGCAATTAGCTATATTTAAGAAGACATAACTCCGAAAGGGCTCATAATTGAAATGGGTCGTTCTAGTAATAAATGTTCTACATAGAGAAATCCTCCCAGTGGTATATTAGATATTTATAGCTATTGGAGAGGTTGAAAGGTACACACCTTTCAACCTGGTTATTCTTTCAACCTGGCCATTTCAACTTGGTCATTCAACCTGGTAATTCATTCAACGAAACTGGTCATTCTCTTTTATTACTTGACTGCCCAACAAAAAAGTAAGTGTAATGTGCTCAGGGTTCATTTATTTATGTTTTCCGTATCTTAATTCCACTATAACTTCTAATCGCTCTAACCGATTTAGAAGTGTGTGGTATTGTTAGAATCGTTATATCCCAAGGATCATAGGGTAGGTGCCCTCTTGCAGTCATAGAAGGAGAAAACAGCGTCTTCAATATACTCGTAAATCGCCTTGTACGCAATGGCATGTTGTCAGTCATCAATTGACAGTTTAGTTTCTTTTTTCGTTCTTCCTCTTCGCGGCGGTCATAATAAACCCGGCAGGCCGAGTACAATGAGAAGTATTAAAAATATTCATTTAGAAAATATATATATAAAAACTTTTTGAACACAAACACAAAATATTACCGATTTTTAAATAACTGTCGTGCATACGAATACGGTGCATACGAATTTATTAAAAGACTACCAAAATAAAAGAGTATTTTGTTTGTACACAACTGCTTAACAAAAAAGGATTGTAATGTGTTCAGGGTTCATCTGTATTTTCCATTTTATTTCCACAATAACTTCTAAACGCTAGAACCGATTTAGAAGTATGTAATATTAGAAGTATGTAATATTAGAACCCTTATGTCATTCCGAGTGTCATAGGGTACCTTAAATGTGAAAATATCAAGTAAATAGTTGTCTAAATGTCTAAATCTCCAAATGGCAATAGATTAACACAAATATATCGTGTTTAGTGTGTATCTATATGGATAAATGTTGTGTCTATATGGATTAATACATAAACTTGAAATATTTTGTAAGAAACCCACTTTTTGTAATGGGAGTCGTGTTTTTTATTCCTTTTAATATATTTACTTGTGAAATAAATTGTAATGTCTCGTTGCAGGTGATAGTAATGGATGCTGGAGTCGTAGCTGAAATAGGACCACCGGATGAACTCTTGAAGAATCCCGAAGGCCACTTCACCAGCATGCTCAATGAAACTAAACAATCGAAATCTAAAAATACAAAGAATACACCAAAGAATAAATAATATTTTACGAGAGATATAAATGTATAATGTTATTATTGTGTTATGAATTCAAACACTGTCGTGGTTGTTTGTATTAATAAATTGAGAAAATAGAGTATTCCTGTAAACTTTAGTGGTAATTCTTTCCCATAATTGATATAGGTGAAAATATTTTTTGCTGCGGCCACACCTAAATTATCGCCATAATTAATGGCATTTCGCGTTAGTGTGTCCCGGGCATAAAGGATGCTTGCTCGATGGTGCGTTGTTTACTTCACACTGTTTCAGGAACAGCCGCCGCTGACACCACTTTCAAAAAGTTTTCATGCACATTAAGGGGATCGTTTTCTTTTCTTCAGAATTTCAAAACCTCTCTCTATTTAGAAAGTGCTATGGTATATAGACCAAGGGAAAAATAAAATTTTAAAAATATTTCTTGGGTAGTACTGCCGCAAGGGGGGTGAAAGGAGGATGGGCGGTTTTGCCCTAGAGACCAATAACGATGAGTGATGCGTCACTGGAATGGTTTTTATATGTTCTAAAACTTTTTCTATTGAGAGCAATCTCAAATCGCTGTGGGGAAAAAATATGGATAAAAAAAGAAATAATTTTTTATCGCCTTTGGGTGTTGATACATGATAAACAATATTTTTTTCAAGGATAAGGAAAAGTTTTCAAGGTCCTTAATAATACCTACTTAAATACTCTTATAAAAACAATTATATTGATTTTATATGGACAAAACTTTTAAAACTATTATTTATCCTTGTAAAATCATATACAACACCTAAAGGCGATTAAAAAAATATCTTTTTTATTTTTATCCATAACTTGTTTCCCTAAGCGATTCGAGATTTTCCGTCCTAGAAATAGGTGTAGAACATATAAATATCTTTCTAATGACGTATCACTCATCGTTATTGGTCTCTAGGTCAGGGTCCATAAATTTTTTCCTATCGTCCTTTAGGTGTTCGAGTCTTTTTATAGTAAAAAGTGAAAATGATTTCGGTTACAAGGAAATAGGCATTTAGTACTTTATACCGTTTATATAAGATGAAACATACTTATAACCATTTGGTTAAAGTAAAAAAATCTAATATATTTAGTAGCTTCTTTTTAGAATAAAAACAAGAAACACCTAAAAACTGTCCAAATTACAGTGGACGGTAATCACGAACATTCGTTGTAGTTCTGTGTGGCAGGGACACCCTTTGATAGTGGGTATTATTGCCGCCAGATGATCGGGTTTTTTCACATGGTCGAGTGGTATCACGTGGGGAAGACTTCAAACGTACCGCTTCCGTCTTTTGAAAGGGTGGCAGGTAAAAAAGGGGTTCGGAAAAATTAGACAGTGGAATTCGACAGGAAGGTGTGGGGGAGCTGCAATGAATGTATGTTGTTTTATTCGCCACTCACTATTCATCAATCATCATTTTGGTTATTAATTAATATTTATATTACAGAAAAAACAATTATTTTGAGTCTATAATCATCTAACAAAAATATGGACTTACCATAGACCATATCATAGACCTTTTTTTCCGCATAAGGAGGTTTCGATAAATAACATTTTTTTTCTTCTTTCTTCTTCACCCTAATGCATATCCTCATTACTTATTAAAAAAGAGATTATTATCATGCTTTAAAATATTATTCTACAAGTATAGACTACATATTATGAGTTATAATTACTTTACTTAAAATGGGGATATTCTCGAGACAGCGGGATTACAGTCTGGCCAAAAAGAGTAGACCTTACTTTATGGGAAAAATATTTATATTGCCACACAGTAATTGAAAATAGTAGACTAAATAATCCAAGGACATGTTTACAATGTAGAGATCGATTGAAAACTCAAATCGATCGAATATGGTAAGAGCCGGATAGTGCCTCAGTCGGATACATGCCCCGGTTTTGAATATTGGGGATATTGGTAGCTTTAGCGCTTTACTATAATTAGAAGTGCCCCTCCCGCAGGCCTCAGTGCCATGTAAGCCATCGGAGTAGGCGCACGCGTTTTGTCCATGTGAGCAAAATTCTTCCTCGGCGAACATTTGACGGGCGTCGAAATTATTTTGGTAAGTAATTTCTATCGAATATTTTTATTACTAATTTTGGTTTCAGTTAACTTTTTGTTTTTTTATTTTGCATACATTACTGTTTATATTATACTGTTTATTACGTTTTATTGTTAAATAGTTTTTATTTATTTCACAGATAAGAAAGGTAACTATCGGTATCGAAAAGGATAGAAGCACTATTTACGTTAGATTTCCTTAGACCTTTTTTATGAAGGGCTGAGTAAATATTTTATTCCACTCAAGCCGCCAGAAAATGTTTTACTGATTTTAGATGGCCATTCATTGCACTCAAGTTCTTTCAATATACTAGAAACTGCTCGGAACAATGATGTGGTATTACTTTCTTTACTCAATCACACTACTTCTGCTTTGCAACCGTCAGACACATCAGTATTTGGAACGTTTAAAAAATATTATTATGCTGGACAAACAGTTTTATGCGAACCAATGCACAAAAGCATTTTTAACATTAGTGATTAGGCTACTATCCGCTACAGTAGGCGACTATCCCTTTTTTGAGGTTAAAATTCAAATAAAACAGGATTTACTCAAAACCAATATTAATTATGTTCGCAAAAATAGGCTACTATTAAAAATCAAAGACCTCTGTTTTGATATACATGATGCATTATTCTTACTAAGTACCTATATATTTTTTTAATAATGGAACTTTTTTGAAAAGCGGGGAAACTATCCGGCTCTTATCCTACTGTCCAAAGTAATAAAATAAATACTGTCATTAACAACCAACGAATCAACTGGCCTCCGATATTTGACGTTTGTACCTGGTCGAATAGAAATAATCCCAATGGCTTGCAGAAAAAAGCACCCGGAATCCATTGCTTGATATGCGACGAGAACTCCCCTGTTTTTAAATTTCATTTCGTTACTCTTCCGGCAGCTGTGTAGCCGCATTTGGTATTTTTCGTATTTTATGTCGCTCTACAATTTGGGCGGAAGTATTTTTTTATAGTAGTAAATTTGGGCATTGAAGAAATCGACACAATGTATTTTTTTAAATATGGTTTTTAATTGCATGGCAAATGTAATCAAGAGCGAGGTATCTTAAAAATAGGTAACAGTTTAGAAAAATATATCACAACAGGTAACTGCAGATTTAATTTTAATACTCAAAAATAAAAACGAACACACAGGCAATTTACAAGTTTCATAAAAAGACATATTTAGGTTATATTAGGTTATGTAACCTCCTTGGTCAAACGTCCTAGATATTATTTACTTATTGACTAACATGATGATATTCTTATTTAGTTAACTGGAGTAACGTTGTTCCCTTGTTCTTCCTTGCAACCATCGATTTTTTTCAAAAATTTTCCCTGCGTGAATAGATCTGCGTGGTATCTAATCTTTCTCATCGGCTCTTTCCGTTGACAATTTAAACAGTTCAGTGAAAAACAAAACAAAATCGGCCACCCGTTTTTTGGTATTCTTAAGGACACGCGTTCTTGTGCATGCGTTTACGTACACACATGAGTTTTTTCGTTGTTTCGTATCTATGCATATATGATACAAAACCGCGCGAAAAGTGATTTAAACATTAACATATTAGAATAGACCACGCGACCAGCCTGAGAAATCGAGAGAGGAATAGAAAGAGAACGCTGCATATACGGCCCCCTCTATCCTTGTTTAGTCGCGTATGGGCGGGACACACGTAAATATAAACTGAGTGCAACGAGCGCGACCATAATATGTCTGCTGTGTGTGTTTGAGCTTTCGTTGTATTTTAGTTTTTGTTTTAGCTGTGTTTCAATCTAAAATTGTATGTAAAATAATTCGGAATTAAAGAATTCCGAATTATTATACTCAATTAAAGAATGATAAACGCGCACGCGCGACTAGTCAAGGATAGAGGGTGTCCATACGCAGATATTTCTTTCTGTTCCGCTATCGCATTCACTCACAGTCCTCATTCGTACTTCCGCGATCTATTCTAGTTTCCTTTGATTTTAAAGCGCCTTGGCTTGCAGGGCGGCGCGCCGGCGTCTGCGTAACGTCAGGCACGCACTGCGTTGGGTACGTTTTTTTCTACGCTGGACGGAATAAACACCGTTTTTTGTAGTCCGCGCACTACGTTGGAATTTTTGGATCTGTGGAATCATTTCTGCAGAACGCGGTTTTCTATATAACTGTAGTAGAAAAAATCCGTCTGGTGACGCACCGCACCGAATCGGCAGCAATCCACACAATTTAAATCTGGACTGTATTTTCCGCAGCGTACGCACTACCATGTGATTCTATATTTCATATTTTTCCGTTCGTTTTAATCTGTGAATTATAGAATGCCATGGTAACGTGCACTGCTTAAAAAATGAGTCCGGATTTAAATTTTGTGGATTGCTACGGATTTTCTGCGGTGGATCGCCGGACAAATTTCTCCATACTATAGAAAAATATATACGAGACTTGCGTAATTGTAGACACCGCACACCGCTGGAATTTTCGAACGTATTCGTCATTCGTTGTCTAAGCCAGTCTGCTTTCGATCTGCGGAATAACTTCCGCAGTGCGAGGGGTTCTATATGGGAAAAAACCATCCAGTAACGTACCGCACCAAATCTGCCGCAATGCACAGAATTTACATCTGGACCGATTTTTTTCCCTAGTGCTCGCGCTTGTATGTGATTCTAAAGTTCACAAATTATCCGAAAATACAACGGACGAAATGGAGAATGTTACTGGGTCTGCAAATTCGCTTGAAACTTCGTCATATTAGAGCTTATATGTATACAATTACATTACCTAGTTTTTGTTTCATTCAAAAATACCAAGTAGTTTTTGTTTTGCACACATTTAACACTCCCGTAAATATCGAATCCGGCGCTCGGGCGGCCGGCTACTGTGTAACGTCATTTTCCAACACTCCGATCGCTCGCGCGCTCTCGTTATTAAAGCACTGCCGGTTATCAGCGGTTGCACTGTGTATTTTGCTATGAATTAACGAAATCTACTCGTCAATAGATTTCATTTTGTTTTGTTTCGTCCGAGCATTATACTGTTACGTTCATAGAGTGTATTCAATTAATTAAGTGCGGTACATTGGACGAAGGATTTGAAAAAGGGCTATCGGATAATCTACCTAAAATAGATGGATTTATGTTGCCTATTATTTTTCGAATAATAGTGATTTTTTTGCCACCGAAATGCGAGGAGTAATAATGCAAAAGTAAGTTAATATACCTGTCGGCCGCTTAACATGGCTATTTTGAAAATCTAATTTAACGAATACCATATAATAACCAATTTCGCAAACGCAGCGCAAGTACCAAATCTTTTAAGTTTTGTGTAATATATAAATAGTAAAATGTTAATACCTACATACCTAATTATTCTTTTTAATAAAATTTTACTAAAATAATTTGACTTATTGCGAATACAGTGAAACGGACAGATGTAAGTACTAAACGTTTTTTCGCATTTTGACATCCATTGGAACAAGAAAAAACAACTTTCTCGATTCATTGGTGGTTGTGGTTTTACATTTTGGCACAAAACACAATTTTCTACTATTTGGAATAGACATTAGACATCTCCAAAACTAATGGACGTATCGAAATAATTTTTTCACACATTTTTTTTATATTTAGAAGACAATACGGAGAGCTAAAAATAAAAATTAGTGAACATTCTCCATTCTACCGCAGTGCGCGGATCCGAACATTCCGCCGTAGTGCGTGAACTACAAAAATGCGATGTTTTTCCGTCCGGCGTTAAAAATACGTAGCTCAACGCACCGCACCGCAGTGCGCGCCTGCCGTAAAATACCTACATCAAATCAAAGTATACAAATGCTAAGTGATACACAGGATATAATAGGCGTATTCTTTTTTGTTGTGTAATTTTGTTTGTTTCGTAATAATGTACTTATTTTGTTAAATCTTAACTAAAAACATATTTATGTTTTATTAAAATTTTATTCCTAATACTCAACAATATGAGTTAATTATATTATTATGCTAAATAAATGACAAATTTTAATTAAAAATACAGACAATGTATGTTAGTATGTTAGTAGTAATTTTGACCATTTCAAAACCACACGGTGGCACTTTTTCTTCTAGCTGGTGGTATTTTTCCGTTTGGCTGATGGGGCGTTTGTTTACACTCTCGCGCGTGGCGCGGCAGTGGCGCGACACAGTGATTTCCATTCTACCACCGGACAGGGCTCGGGCTGTTTCGTCGTTCTTTTCTCTGCGTCAATTTTGGAAATTGCAGTAAGTACCTACGTTTTCATGTTGTTTTGCTATTTCATCGTGGTATGCTTGATTCACAAATGCATGCCTACTTTTTCTCTGAAATATCTGTGGCTTCCATCCTCAACAATTCACGGGAATTCAATTCAGGGTCAATGGTTAGGGTTCAATTCTGATTTTTGGTACCTAGTAGAGGTACCTTTATAATTTAAGGTCTCTACAAAACGTATAATTTATATATAGTTATCATGGAGTATATTAGATGTTGCTACCCCGCTTATTAAAAAAGAAAAACCTAGTCGATCATTTTAATGCTATATCTAAGAGAAAATCGCTTCGGATTTATTATTATTTTTTAAAATTAGTTTTTATGATTGTTTTGGTTTTAATGATAATTTTAATGATGGTATTGCAGTATAGGAACCTATTCCGTCACTAGATTATATTCACCACGATGTTTATGTATAATCTTTATTCGGTCTCATAAATGAGCGAGGTATTCAAAGAAGCGCCAAACCCATACATTTAGGTAGGTTAAGTTAGTTTTATATTTAAATAATACATAAATACCTATTTGTCGGTAGGTTAGATGTTTTTTAAAACAACCTTAAAAGCTGATTTAAAACATATATTTTTTGTATGTAAATTTGGTTTCGAAATTTTACGCGTCCGAAGCTTTTTTCTTTCACATTTAGCATTAGAATAATCGAATCTAGTAGTATTTCTTCATTTTTTCGATTTTTCAGAAAGGTTCCTATACTGCAATAATTCCTCTTAAAAACTAATCTAACCTACTCTCAAATAGGTTTTTTTTAAATTGATTAACCCCTCTCCTCGCGGAATAAAATTCAGCCGTCCCATTCGCGCGCGACCTTTTTGCGCGCAAAATCGACGGCCTTGATAAAAACGACCATAACTTGTAAACCACTATACAGATCATAAAAAGAAGAACTGTAAAATGATCGCATTGAAATTTGACATATAAAACATTATAACCTTATCTCGTAAATCAATTAAGATAATAATGGCGACAAATTACAAATTTGGCGAAGTGAAAAAACTCGCCTATTTATCATTTCGATGTTTTTATCACAAAATATGAAAGTCTATGCGGAAATTGTATTTACAGTTATGTTCTTTATTAAATGCTTTACCAAAACCATTATTTTGTTTTACTTCTTTGCATACAAAAATATTTAGTTTTTCAGTCATAATAACCAAGAAAAATTTGATGTCTCCTCGTAAAAATTTTTTTTTTTAATTTTGTATTTCTGACTACTTAGGGACTTTATTTATATGAAATTCTTTCATAATAACTTTTCCACTACACTACACTTCTTATAAAATCATACCAGTTCTTTCAGCTTTGTCTGATATTACAGAAAAATCCAAACTTTTGCGAGTCGGTGACGAAAACTTGGCATTAACTTTGACAGGTCATAATACAAAAGTGGATAAAGTTTTTCAAATATATTGTGTTATTATGTGCTTATTATATGTCTAATAACTAATTATTATACTCTAAAGAGTCACATTTCATAGAAAAACTATAGGAAATCACACTCAAAATATGGTAATTCTTCTATACTAATTACGTAAACAAATAGGTATGCGCACCCCGCGATTTCGCGAATATCGATAAAATTAGGCAGCGCGCCTGTCTATGCAATACGCCGCGGTGCGATCTCATTTGTTTAGGCAAATTCGGAGTGTGATTTTCTAGTTTCTTCTATGAAATGTGACTGGAGTATAATAATTAGTTATTGGACATCTAATAAGCGTCAAGTTTTCAATACATTCGAAAAACTTCTAACCACTTTTGTATGCCTTTGCAATTATTATGAAATCAGACTATCGCGGTTGCTTCACATTATAGCTTTATAAACGAATTTACCGCGTGAAGTGTGTAGCACCCGACGTTTCGGCGACGTTGCCCAGGGTAGACTGGACAGCGGCGGCTGCAACGTCGCCGAAACGTTGGTGTCCAAACTTTACGTGGTAAATTCGTTTTTTAACCACATTTGTATCATGCCTTTGCAATTATTATGAAATCAAGGATTATCGCGGTTGTTTGACATTATAAATAGCTTTATAAACGAATTTACCGCGTGAACTTTGTAGCACCCGACGTTTCGGCGACGTTGCAGCCGCCGTTGTCCAGGGTAGACTGGACAGCGGCGGCTGCAACGTCACCGAAACGTCGGCTGCTATAAATTTCTGTTCGACCATTCGGCTACCCGATACCAGGAGATAGCCGGACAAAGGATGCCATGGTCCGCGATAGATTCGGTACACCGATCCATCATTAAAATTTCGTAGAAGAAAACTCAACAAACCATTTTTTTTTATTTACTAAATTTCCAGTACAAAAATTTTACAGTAACAGTCATTTGATAAAAATAAAACAAACATGTCATAAAAACAAACAAAACAATTGAACCGACTAAAATAAAAACTTTTATTAGTTGGTAGGTATATTCGGTATACAATTATACGTTTCTTTATTTTTTATGCGACTTATGCTTTTTATTGGTACTAAATTTCTAGTACAAAATAGTATTTACTAAATTTCCAGTACAAAAATTATACAGTAACAGTCATTTGATAAAAATAAAACAAACATGTCATAAAAATAAAGCCGCCCTATCGCGTACATAGCCGCGTACATAGCCGCCCTATCGCCACCGAACAGTTCCCGCGCTATGACGGATTCCGCGTCTAACGACAACTCATTCTCGTCGCCTTCGTCCGCATTCGTGCCGACGTCCCGCTGTCGACGTCTTGCTGACTCCCTAGCGCGACAATCACGACGAACCCTCTCAGTTTCATCCACCATCTCTTTCAATACAGCGGGGACGTCTTCATCGGTCTTACATACTTCTACAATTTCACGACCTTGACACCAGACATTCTCACCGACCACAGCTCGCATGGCGGCGTGCCTACCGCGTCTATATGCCCCCGGCCGTCCACCTCTGCCCGCGCCCCGCCGTGCCCCGCCGGCTACCCTCCCCCGTCGTCCGCGGCCTGCCGCGCGGCCTCCTCGGCCGGCCGTCGCGCCGCCTCCTTCGCCGCCTGGCTCGCCGCCTGCCGCGCTGCCCGGCAAGCCGCGCGTCGCTCTTCGTCGCGCGCCGGCTCTCCCGCGTCCGCTGCCCGCTGCTAGTCGCCCCGCCGCCGCCAGAGGTTGCCTGAAAATTAAAACAATATTGAATTTCAATATTGAAAGTCTGAATTTCAATTCAATTTCAAAAACCTAATTCTGTTGTAGTGATCGAAAATTTCCCCTGACCGCAAATTTCTGTTTCTTTATTCCATCATAACTTCTAAACGCTTAGACCGATTTAGAAGTCTGCGGTATTACTAGAATCGTTATGTCATCCCGTAACAGTCCAGTGAAAAATGAATCCCCTTAGGGAATATAAAATCAATTGATACGTAGTAAAATTATTCATAAGTAGTAGAAAAGATATGTAGTAAAATTATTCATCGTAATATTCAAATTGTCAAACGGTACGCAAACCGTCCAGTAGCGCCCGGGGAAATCCACCAGGAGAAACCGATCCACTAGCCGTGAGGCCTGAGACGCAAGAGCCTTACCTGGGGTAGCCTTTCACACGAGGAGGCTACTGAATTGAGTTTCACAGAATCAAGGATCAGCAGACAAGAAGCCAACAAACTAAAAACACAAGGCAAGCTACTGGGTCGAATTATAATATTCCGATTGTAAAGTCCTCATTTGCCCAAAGGCATTTTTACTTCCTTGCGCCGAGATTTTATAATAATTTAAATGAGAGTTATAAGAATGCAAACAACATTCATTCAAAATACTTATAAAGAAGTACCTGCTTGAAAGGGGTCCAATGTATGCGGAGTCTCAATTGCTCTCGCTAATAATTTAAGTTGTTTTATTAAATTATATATTACTACCTAAACCAAATCTCGTGTATTATTTCCTATGTATACTATATGTACTAATATATATGTAATAATATATATATGTACTAATATATGTATAAAGATATTCAAAGTATGCAGATAATTGAGATTTCAAGTGAAATAGCCCTGTTTTCTCTTGTATGAGCTCCTTCATATACGAAATTCTGCTATCCTGACTATAATGTATTCTCCAAAAGAAAAAGAAGAATAATAATGAGTATTCTATGTATCTAGACCCATTTGTTAGGTCCTTATGCACTTGGTTTTAGCTAGTTTGAATCAATTTAAGGTTTATAAGTTAGAATCGGCTGGTAACATACACTTTTAAAATCTCGTCTCGGTGAATAATATTGATTTTTGATGTACTATGACACAATTCCTATATAGTGGATTATCAAAGGTGTTCTATAGTTAGAGACTTCCAGATCAATGTATGCTAATAGTTTTAAGTCACTTTTCCAATATCGGATGATGATTGCCCTGTTTTCACTTGTACGAGAGCTCCTTCATATATGAAATTCTCCTATCCTGACTAAAATGTATTCTCCAAAAGAAGAAGAAGAATAATAATGAGTATTCTATGTGTCTAGACCCATTTGTTAGGTCCTTATGCACTTGGTTTTAGCTAGTTTGAATCAATTTGAGGTTTATAAGTTAGAATCGGCTGGTAACATACACTTTTAAAATCTCGTCTCGGTGAATAATATTGATTTTTGATGTACTATGACACAATTCCTATATAGTGGATTATCAAAGGTGTTCTATAGTTAGAGACTTCCAGATCAATGTATGCTAATAGTTTTAAGTCACTTTTCCAATATCGGATGATGATTGCCCTGTTTTCACTTGTACGAGAGCTCCTTCATATATGAAATTCTCCTATCCTGACTAAAATGTATTCTCCAAAAGAAGAAGAATAATAATGAGTATTCTATGTGTCTAGACCCATTTGTTAGGTCCTTATGCACTTGGTTTTAGCTAGTTTGAATCAATTTGAGGTTTATAAGTTAGAATCGGCTGGTAACATACACTTTTAAAATCTCGTCTCGGTGAATATTATTGATTTTTGATGTACTATGACACAATTCCTATATAGTGGATTATCAAAGGTGTTCTATAGTTAGAGACTTCCAGATCAATGTATATAGTGGATTATCTATATATAGTGGATTATCAAAGGTGTTCTATAGTTAGAGACTTCCAGAAAAATGAATAAATACAGACCTTAGAGTGCTAGGCGGCGAAAGGCAGACAGGGGAAGCAGAGCGCGTACGCAGCGGCGATGTCTGAAAAGTAACAAAATACTGCTTAGTAGGATCGTCGATAATCTGACCGTCCTTAGAAGAATTGGTGTATTTGTACCCGCCGAAGACCGAGATTGAGAGAACGGGTGACTCTATAAATATCTCGGTCTCTCCGGGAAAATTTCAAACTCCTTCCTGGAAAAATTATCTAAAACCGCAATTTCCGCATCTCACATTCTTCGGCTTCGAAGGGGGAGCGAATGGGCGGTACGGTAAACGTTCACATGCGGCAAGGCAGCTGTCCTAAACCTACCTAAACTAGCGATTAGCGATTCGAAACTGGTTACAGGTTCGAAGTCGCTCGAGTGATCCTCTCCCTTGTCTTGCGGTGATCGGTGTGTACCGAATCTATCGCGGACCATGGCATCCTTTGTCCGGCTATCTCCTGGTATCGGGTAGCCGAATGGTCGAATAGAGTCGTCTTCGGATACTTTTAAACGCAATTTTGCTACTTAAATCTATGGTTTTAATGATATTGAGTATTCATGTGAGTTATTAGGAAGATAAAGTACTCGTACCGAAAAGTTTTGGAAAATAAATAAATATTTGTATTTTATACCTCTCTGTAGTTGGGCGAAAAATAGGCGTCGGGTGGGCGGCCCGGCGGGCGAGCGCTGGGTTCTAGGCGGCGGCGGGTGGCGGATGCTGGGCCGGAACGGGCAGTCGCCCGCGCTGCTGGACGCGGCTCGGGCGCCGCTGTGCCCGCGCTGGCCAAGGGCTGCAACCGGCCCGCGTGGTGGAGGCAGCGGCGCAGCCGACAACCGGGATGATGACAGCGGCCACTCACTATTGAAAGACAAAAATACAATAAATTGACGATAAATTCTGAAAATAACATGGAATTCTTTATATACTTACTAATTACCCAGAGTTCCGCCGGGGCTTTGAAAATCGATCGACATTTTCACGATATCTGCGTCGTCATCGTCATATCCAACGTCATCATCCCAGAACGCCGGCGCTGCACCCTCATCTATTTCATCCGAATTGGACCCCGACTCCTCCAGGAGATCTAGGAACGCCTGGGGCGGCGTCCGATCCGGATCTCGATTAAAAGACATCTAAAAAACAAAAATACATTTTTCAAAAAAAAAACAAAATAGTTAGTAACCCAATCGTGTCTGTGCTGTTGACCGTTGAGAAAGTTAATGGGCCCTCGCTGAGGTAGCCACGAAGACCCATTCTGTTCAGGGTTGGTCACACTCACGGGTCGACACCTATCCGACGGCCTCCACGCATGAAATGCGAGCCCGGGTAGGACTCTGGCCTTATGGTCAGTTTCCCCTAGGAATCAAACTTCTGGCGCTCCTGGACGGTCTGCGCACCGTGCGGCATAAGCCAATCGACTGTGCACTCTGACTAACAACTTGGGTTGTCGACTACAACGGGCGAACCCGTCACCCCAGGCTGGTATAACGATCTTACACCGCATGGTGAGACACAGTCTAGATTTCCTCAGTAAATAAGCCCAAATTGAAAAAAAGTTGTATGTTATTTTAAGCTGCATTTTAGTTTTCCTATAAAACCCGATATTCAAATAACCAAATTTCTCAAAAATAAATATATCGAAAAAAAAAATTTTTTTTCCGTATTTTTTTGTTGTTTCATATCGATAGAAATCCAAGCCTTCTCTACAAACATTGAAAAATCTCGGTTTTTGCCGCCAAGATATAAACTATGAAAACGTGGTTGCATTTGTAAACGACGTGTAAATATCAAAATACATCTAATTCCTTGAGTATATACCTCCTATATTGAATAATAACGATTTTATAAGCGAAATAAACCAATATTATTACTACATTCGCCTGATATCATTCGTTTCGAAAATATTTTCGCTGCGACGCCATCGAGAATGCGATACGTCACTTCACAAATTTACTAAAAACTAAGTGAAAAAAAGGAAATGGCCTGCTCCAATCGGTAATTATCATTCCTACACAATTTTAGAATGCATATAACTCACTTTTACGGGTAAAATCCAACTAAAAACACTTAAAATCACAATAATTGTAGCGCGCCGCGTAGCACTCGTTCGGCGCTTTGTGTCGCTGTCAACAGTGGAAAGTTCCACGACGTTTGGAGTGTTGCAATATCTCATACAGCTTTTATCGCATGATACTATCGTAGAATTTAATAGTAACGAATCTTTGGCTATTTTCTGGCATCATACGATAAAATAAAGAAGCCCGTTCTATTTTTAAATGGATTTTTTCGCAAACGGCCCCCATCGCGTCCCCAAATGGACGCCCTTCATTTCAGTGTATTAAAACTTGCATCCCCAAAAGGACGCCTTTCATTTGAAGGGTTAACTAGCTTTACAAATAATATTAATACTTGCTTAATTAAGCTACTAATTAAGATATTATTACAATTAGTATTAATGTTGTTTAGTTAAGCCATTAAGCAACGTTTTCTTAAGCTAATCGATTTGTCTATTTTTAGTGAAAAGTTAAATGTCTTACAGTTGTGTTTGTGTGTCTGTTATATTAAACAAATAAAATATTGCATTGTCCTCTTTTTCTTATATTGTGTGAGTGACCTAAACATCATTATCAAAAACAGTTTTTTGGCAAAATGACAATTAGTTGATTAATTAGGCAGGCCCCCAAGTAAAATTAGCCCAGGGCCCCACAAACGCACGGTTCGCCCCTGGCTGTACCTGTGTAGTACGTATCATACGGCATATCTAAGGGTTGTTTTCTTGTTGTTATGTAATAAATGCTATTAATATAATCTAGGCAAGGTAAATTCCTGTAAACCATTGTCAAGGCGCAACGGACTACGGAATGCAAATTAGACCTGTTTGTGGCAATCCTGAAAATACCAAGATTAGCCAAGTCCCGGGATTGTATTCCCTACCTCCTCCAACTCACAGAAACTTGCAAAGTTGGGCTTTACATTTAAACCCTTAAAAAACTTTCTGTGAACCGTTTGGTGAATGACTAGAATGGACTGCCGCAAAAAGTCAAAAGGACAGTTGATAAATATTGGCATATCAGCAAACTGCTGTTCGTCCAATAGTAATATAACTATTTCAGCAAAAAAAAATAGGCTCTTTTTTATTTAGGAGAAAAATACTATAAATAATATCAAAGAAATCCAAATATTTCATCAAATAGCAATCGCACACGAAACTGAATGAACACGAAACTGCTTTTGTCCACACTAGATTTCTACTGCCAAAAGTGGGCAATAATATTAGCTTGCAAAATTGAAGAACAACGGCGACATGCAAAACATCTCAAAATCGAGCAAGCATATACATATGGCATGCTAAATATTTCATAAATGGGCACGCTGTTATAAGTAGCTAACCAAGACTTTAATTTACTGGCTAGGATCTGTACTGGCTAGGCTTTAAAATTTGACATCAATAGTAGACCATATTTAATTACTTTACAAACTCGGAAAATAAGTCCTAAAATATTCACTGCCTCCTAAAGTAAATTGTTTTACAAAGAAGTGCATTGAATCTCAAGTAGCACAAATTGACTATATAACGGTCATGGCAACGTTATCGCTACAGCTTTTAGTCGATTCTTTGTTGTCGCGGTGTCGATGTGCGACCTTCATTATCAAAATGATTCCGACCAATCCGAAACCGCGATCACTATTTGCAGCTCATTATATTATGCCCGGGCCACACTAACGGGAAATGCCGTTAATTATTGCGATATAGGTGTGGCCACAACATAAACGCCCATCATCGCGATAATTAATAATGGCATTTCCCGGTAGTGTAGACCGGGCATTATGTATTCCCCGGATAGAGGATAAAATATGGTTAATTTAAGTAGATGTCAAACAAATATTTGTAGGAAAGTATCTCAGATCTATTACAGCGTAGTCCCGAAGTGAATTGTACGCTGAACAACAACGCATACAGTGAATTCATTGGCTGCTTCTTTTGTATTACATTTGTTATTTCTCTGTTTCAGGCATTACGAAGCATTTCCCGTGCTGGGATTTGGCTTTGAATATGAGTATTTTGGCTTAACTGGCAATAACGCTTTGCTTCAGTTGGCAGCCATTGACGGAGAGTGCATTTTGATTAGACTCTGCAAGGTAACGCGTATCCCCGAAAACTTACAAGTTAGTGTGTACCTACTTTAACTAAAGTATATGTTGATTCCTGTAAACCAGTGGTTCTCAACCTTTTAATATCTACCTAAGATACCTACAGAAGGGGCCGCCCACATATTACGTAATCACGTTTTGGGGATTTTCGACCTCCCCCTCCCCCATTTCAACAGACGTAATCAGCGGCCTGATCCCCCCCCCCTCCAAGATTATGTAATCAACCGAAATTGCTGAAAATGTGAAGAATCCAGCGTTTGTAAAGTGTTTGAAGACGGTAAATGGAAAACATTCTTTTAAAAATGTACTTTATTAATTCAAAGTAATCACAAAATCTCAAACTCTTTCGTTTATTTTAGAGATCCCAATCTTTAGATTGCGGTAGTGACTGCGGTAGTGACTGTAAAGACAGTATTAAAAAAAATATATATTTAGGAATGCACATTTAATTTGCAGGTTTTGACCAAAAAATTGCGTAAATAAACGTAATCAAGACGCCCCCCCCTCCCCCTTTGTGATTATGTAATATGTGGACGGCTCCTAAGATATTTTTAATACCTACCTATTTTAACCGCACTACCTTTGGGCTATTATTCAAAAAGTAGATAAAAAAATTATAGGTTTTTTTCATTAGATTTTTAATAACAATAATTGTTTACAATATACCAGACTTTTTTTTTCACAAGATACCCATTTATTGTATTTAGAATCATAGGAGCAATTTGGCATATAACGTACGCTTGGTGGGTTTTGAGTTTTTTGTATTTTTTTTTTTTTTACTTGAGCATACTCGAACATAAGTGATACATAATATGGATTGGTGTGTTCGGGCGATAATGTATTGGCCATATCACATAACTTCGTATAGGTAGGGCGGTTACCCTTTTGATACCTAAACTAACTGATTTTGTACTTTTTTTTTGTAACAGTTTTTTTTTAATTTGAATCAATATCTTTACGCAATCTGGTTTTAAAAAAATGTATGCCTAAAGGGCAGGTTGTTCCGCACTGAATTATTGTAATACTTCATGTTACTACACCACAATCACAATAAAATAAATTGAAAAATTGAATTTTAAAAAAATAGTTTCATACGCACACGATCTAATACAAACGAAACTCAGAAACCGAGCAGATCAAGAGCATTCTTACCATATGTCAAGGGCTTGACAGATCGAATAAGTAAGATGCTAAACAGATTCGATATAAAAACGATCTTCAAACCGACCCAAAATATAGCTCGATTTTAGACCTATAAAGGATGTAATTATTATTATTATTATATTATACACTAGCAGCTTAAGGCTGATGCGTGTGTATCACATGCACTTGTGACTGTTTTGCACTAAGAAAATTGTCCAGTTTATTTTTAAAGCTATTGACAGAGATAGCTCTGATCACATTCTCTGGCAACGCATTCCAAGCATCCACTACACGATTTGTCAAAAAATATTTCCTGGGGTTCGATGCTGCAATTGTCTTATTTAGCTTCAACGAGTGTTCACGCAGTTGCTTATTGGTGTTCAGGGTATACATGCTCTCGAGGTTGGGCACACTGTAATAACCGTGAAGCATTTTGTAGCTTTCTATTAAGTCTCCTCGCTGCCTATGTTCCTCTAATGTTGTCAGGCGAAGTTCTTTCAGTCGTACTTCGTATGGTTTGTTCCTCAGCGATAGCACCAACTTTGTTGCTCTTCTCTGAACTCTTTCCAGGTGCTCTATATCCTTCCGAAAGTGAGGATTCCATACCTGGTAGGAGTATTCGAGGAGCGGGCGAATGTAGGTTTTATAGAGCTTGAGGAAAAGTTCACTGGTGATAGTGGAAAAAGCTTTTCTTTTTAAATATAGAAGTGAGTTTGCTCTCTTAACTATTTCGATTATGTGGGTTTCCCATTTGAGGTCCCAGGAGATAGTGATGCCGAGGTCTTTCTGGGTCATAACTGACTAATGTTTTCCCCTCAATCGTATATGCTAGCCGTGGATTTCTAGATCCGATATGTAGGACATTGCATTTATCTGCATTGAGAGAAAGCAGCCATTCCTTGGTCCACTGCACTGTAGAGTTAAGGCTGTCTTGGATGTTCTGGTGAGCTATGAGTGGGTTTGCGAAAAACTTGGTGTCGTCGGCAAATAGAGCAAAATCTAATTCCATAATTGCTTTTAGGTCAGTCAGGAATATACCAAATGCGGACCCAGCACTGAACCTTGGGGGACTCCACTGAGGACTTTGTGCGGTTCAGAATGACATTCTCCAACTCTCACTGTAAACGTCCTACCAGTTAAAAAGTCTTGCATCCACGCCAGTAGCTTTCCACGGATTCCGAAGTGTTCCATCTTGCGAGTCAGACGTTTTATAGGTACACGGTCAAATGCCTTCTCGTAATCTAAATAAACATCAGTCGGGCATCCCTCGTTCCAGTCGCTTGTCCATTTATCGAGGCATGTCAAGAGATTTGTCACAGTGGACCGTCGTTGCGTGAACCCATGCTGTTCATCAATTATTACCATTTCTTGGCTCAGGAATGATCTGATTTCTTGAGCAATGATTTTTTCCATGGTTTTGCAAATGATACTAGTCAAACTTATAGGTCGATAGTTTGCAGCACATAACTTGTCGCCTTTTTTATATATCGGGGTAACAGTTGCTATTTTCCAATCTTGTGGTAATTTTCCATTGCTAAATGATATGTTCATAATATGAGACAACTGGTTACATATGTCGGACGCACATTTTTTTTTAGAAATATTGCTGGAATTTCATCTGGTCCCATTGAAGTCGTGTCGTCAAATGTTTTCAAGAATTCTGAAACTTTTTCCGGGGTAAATTTTATATCTTCGATGAAATTCAGTACCTTCTGTACCTTTACCTGCGGCATTGGGGTGTCTGGTTCTCTGACATAGGACTTTTGGAATTGCTTAGCAAAAGTATCGGCAACCAAGTATGGATCTGTTGTAGCGGCAGCTAAAACACGAAAACATATGTATTCTATCGGACAGCAGGTCAGTGCTACAGGCACTGGGAAGCGATAGATTTACATCTGGGCTCATATACGAATGCCACCAAAGCCTCCTCGAGGTATGCGGAAAAGGCAATAAGGTGACACTGAAATGGATCAAGGGACACAGTAACTCAAGAGGAAACGATGCTGCGGATGAACTAGCCCGTAAGGGCTCAGACACACCGGCATACGGACCCGAACCTATCGTGCCCCTACCCTACTCGCACATAAACAACCAACTTGACAACCACTACAAACAACTACATCAAACACACTGGAAAGAGATAGACACCTGCAGACAAACCAAAGAAATAGTAGTGGAATACAACCACAAACTTACCAAAACACTTCTAAGGACAAAAAGGCCCCAACTACGCAAACTAGTGGGACTGATAACAGGACACAACACACTAAACAAACACCTCTTCAACATGGGCGGAACGAATAGCCCTATGTGCAGAGCATGCATGGAGGCGGAAGAAACCACAAAACACATTCTGCTAGATTGTAAACAGGTAGAAGTATACAGGACAAAACACCTTGGGACTCCAGGCACCCTGCGCGAGGCAGCAGGAAACCTGAAAGCCCTGCTGGCTTTCGTCGAGGAGCTGGGGTGGGTGGAATAGCGCTACCCCCGTTACACGCAAAATAGGCACACTGGATGTCGACTTGCGGAGGAACGCCCAGTACAACTAACTAACTAACTAATGGATCTGTTGTGATGTCAGTGGACGATTCAGGTTTTAGTGCAATGGGCACTGACACTTTTGAGGACACTTGCTTTCGAACATAACTGTAGAAAGTTTTTTGACCACTGTTTACTTTATTCATTTCAAAATCTTGTCTTGTTCGTCTAGTGACATTTATGATTTTTATTATTGAGTTTGCAATATTTTTGGTAAGATTCATCGGATTTATTCAGCTGGTACATGCTCCAGAGGTGTTTTTTCTCTGAGATCATTTTTAATATGTTATTGCATATCCAAGGCTTATTATAACGCTTTCTATTAGTTTTAGCTTTCGGTACTTGGTCATGTATGACCTTTTGCGTGATCGCCTTAAATTCGCTCCAAGCACAATCAATTTCGGTATGGTATGATATGATATGAAAATATGGTTAATTATATTTTCCTTTACAAGTTCAGCGCTTATTTCCGAATAATCTGCCTTGAAAAAATCTCATCGCGGCGTGCTCGACTGATGAGTTTTGGCATCATCTTGGCATATCTGAACTCTTGAAAGCAAAACTAAATGATCACTTTTAGCAATGTTAGCGTGATGTTCTATTTTTGTACATAGGCTACTCTCATTACACATTATAAGATCGATGAGGGACTTGATGATTTCTTTTACGTGTGATCTCGGTTATACCACTGCAAACCCCGGGTGTGTATGAAGTTGAATGCAGTTGCGGTCTAGCCTATGTTGGACAAACGAAACGGCCCATAGCCACGCGACTGACAGAACACATCAAAGCTGTTAATGTTCAGTGAGAAAATCGGCGATCTGCGAACATATATTGAATAGCGGAAGTAACCACTGGATGCAGTTTCAAAATCCCATTATGCTATCCAAGGAACAATTCTACTTTCCTTGCATGATCCGGGAAGCCATTGAAATAAAGAAGAACCACGAACTTCAATAGAGACGATGGTTACAAACTCTTCTACTTGGAACCCTCTTCTTAAAATGTTCCCGCCGCCGAACGCAAGGACGTAATACAGGATACAGTGAGTGTTGTATGCAAGACGGATTTTCGAAATTCGTGCGCTCCGAGTTTGGACCCCAACACCGTTATAACCTACGCAGTGTTGGAAGCGGTATGCGGCCTACCCGCAAAACAACGGATTGACAGATCTTTCAGTCTACCCTGGACAACGACGGCTGCAACGTCAACGAAACGTCGGGTGCTACAATTTTCACACGTTGAATTCGTTTTTATCCTATATATAATGACAAACAACCGCGATAGTCTTCGTTATAGTTTCATATTGTTACATAATTATAAAGAAAGAAAAATCACACTTTACGTTATACAAATAAAGTCTATTAGGTCGGTATACCTACTGCCACAACAAAGTCCTACTGTAATTAGCCTCTCAGTGGCTCGTGCCAACAAGGGTCTGACAGTACCCTCCGAACCCCCAATACAGTTTATGCGGGATGGCTTCAAAGGCAAAAAACATTTCACTGCAAAACCTTTCTCAATAATCGAGAAAGCTTCAGACTCGATTTTGGAGGTTGATTTGGTCTATAAGCAGTATAAGTTCCCTGAAAGTCTCGCATGCTCAGCCCTCCGTCCGGATATAATTCTTTGCTCTCTATCTCGGAAAATGGCCCTTATTGTAGAATTAACTGTTCCATGGGTATCAAATATTCCAAAAGACCACGAGTCGAGTACAAACTAAATAAATACCATGATCTCGCAAATGACATCACCCGGAATGGCTTCACTGTTCACCTTCACGCTGTGGAAGTTGGCACTTGTGTCCTGCCAGCCAAATCTCTGTTTCACCTCAGATCTTGGCCTCTCCAGGGAAATAATCAACACCTTCCTAGAAGAAATATCTAAAACTGCAATTTCTGCATTTCAAATTCTTTGGCTTCGAAGTGAATGGGTGGTAAGGTTCACATGTGGCAAGACAGCTGTTCTGAGTCCACCACTCACGCCCCAGAAGTGTAATGATAGTATAATGATGGGCCCGACTCCCGGTCAGTGAATTCCTCGGCAACTCTGTTTGTATTTCGTTATCTATGTAATTGCTATTACGAAGTGGCTGGTCGAAATGGTCTATGTTTATCGGTCCATTGTTTTCTCATTTTTCTTGGTCAGAACAGTGGTTGTATTAATATTTGTTGTTCATTATTTGTTCACAGTGTATTCTCGAGAATGAATTCATTTTGAAAGTTGGTGTAGATACTCTCAGAGAGGCAAACGACCTTTACCAAAGCTGTGGTTTCACGGGCAGTTATAATATCGGCAGAGTGCGTGGGACCTTGGACCTGCGATTTCTTGCGACTAAACATGACGCCAAGTATTTTGGAAACCTGGAAGTTCTCGCCTGGAAATATGTAGCTGTGTTGATCGAGGAGGATTGGTATGCTGTTAAAAAACCTCGCTACGATGACTTCGCCACAAGGCAATCTGGTTTACGGAATCTTCAGGTCGACTATGCCACGAGGAAAACTCAGGTTATGATTATATTACTTATTACATTATATTACTTAACGTCCATAGATGAATAGAGATGTTGTTGGCAAGGGAGCAATGTCGCATTATTATTGTACTTGTCTCAACGGGGCGACGGACAGTGGGGGTTGTGCACATATAGTTTCAATAGTCTGGTATCTGGGTGTAGGTAGGCACAAAGAATTCAATCCGCCAGCTGGCCATTTAATGGATGGCTGGCCAATTAACGATCCATAGTTCTAACAGCAGATTTGTTTTTATAAGAGTGATTATTATTAAGAACCTTGAAAACTATTATTTATCATTGTAAAATATTGTTTATCATGTCATCCAAAGGCGATAAAAAATATATCTTTATTATTTTTTTCCCACTGCAATTTAACATTTTCCGCCCTAGAAAAAGTTGTAGAACTTAAAAATACCTTTCTAATGACGTATCACTCATCCTTATTGATCTCTAGGTCAGGGTCTATATACTCTTGCCCATCGTCCTTTAAAAATACGGCTTTCCAAACTTGCCGAAATAGACGAAAATATTTTTCCATTTATAATCGCTTATGAGTACCTGTTTTCTTTTGAGTTATGATAGTATGTGATTTATATTGAAACCTGTGAAAGAGTAAGTGAACAACTGGTTCCCGTCAGATTGCCGAAGTTAACCAGCTTCGGGCGTGGTCAGTAACTGAATGGGTGACTGCCTGAGTGCTGCCATGTGATGTTATAAAAACCGGCCGCCTGTAAATATAATTGTCAATAGAAATAAGGTACATTTATATCTACAGACACAGTGTCTGCCAGACACATACCGTGGCAGACACCGACAGACATTGTTTATTTACATCTAGCGTGCCAGAAGCGTGCCGTGTCAGACACCAGCAGACACCGTCGTCGGCATCAGATGCGGCCGCTCACCGGGAGTTACTGAATAGTTTTAGTAGAAAAAGCACATCTACTATTTTTGATAATTTTCTACTTCAATTTTCTTACATATTACTTAATATCTTTTCAACTTAGTAAAAACGCATTCTTTAAAACAAGCTTTTATTAAAATTCTCTGTCCCGAGCCAAGCCTGGGTGCAGCAGCCATGCCATGGTGGAACTTAGAACCTATCATAATTGAATGCGTATACAAAATTTCGTGTCTGTGCTGTTTACCGTTGAGGATTTCCCTCGTCGGGAGCCAACCCTGGGTGTAAAATAAATTGGTGCAAAAAAGTCGGATATAAATAAATAGACTTGGGAACAATATGAGTATTTAAATAAAATATGTACTTACCATTCCTATTTAGTTTTTTTTCCTACTTCGTTCCACGCTTGGGCCTTGTTCTGATTATCACTGTTTTTTGACGCTTAAATCATAAAGGAATTTATATTCCCTTACAACTTCTATCAGTTTTTCCTTATGCATTTGCGTAAAAAGAAAACAAAAGAAGTCTGCACGGGCCCGATGCTCTTTTTACACTGCCTGGCAAATATTCTTTTGACAGACATGTGCCGGGCACGGCACGTGTCTGCGTCAGTGTCTGCGCCGCCACGTTACGATAGATATATATATATATATATATATATATATATATATATATATATATATATATATATATATATATATATATATATATATATATATATATATATATATATATATATATATATATATATATATATATATATATATATATATATATATATATATATATATATATATATATATATATATATATATATATATATATATATATATATATATATATATATATATATATATATATATATATATATATATATATATATATATATATATATATATATATATATATATATATACGTTAATGCCCACTGTATAGAAGAATATTATTTTGTCTGCCACGGTACATGTCTGGCACGCAGTGTGTCTGTAGATATAAATGTACCTTTAAGGGTGAGCCTTTACCCTAAGGGGTTAAAGTATACAAAAATAAAATATATACATATATTGATTAGCCAGTAAATTTTACAGCCAGTAGATACGTAATAGTAGGTTAACTTGAGCCCGTCCTCAAAACAAGTACTTTAAACCTACGCTGCGCCGAACTACCAGGGCTGACATAACCTATACAAAGGTGATCAGGCCATCATAGTAGAAATGCAATTAAAGAAATGGGATTTATCTATTTTTGGTTTATAGACCAAGAGACAGTTCCCAAAATTTTATTTTAACAATACATATATGAAGTGGTGCTGACTTTGCATGACAGTATTCATCACTTGTAACACGTGTTCGAAATATCTATATTTAAGAAGAAAACGCATTCAAAGCAAAGCTCCGTAGGCAGAAGCGGCTACTTCGTCGCCAGCTACGAGAAGCCAAGAAAGCCGGAGATAAGGCCCTCTGTCACAACTCAACGCGTACCGCTCTATACTCAAATGATACAGAGCGTAGCAACACAAATCAACAAGAGCAAGGCAGCTTTTCTCAAGTCCAAAGAGGAATCCTGGTTTGACAAAAACCATTTTAACTACAGCTAAAAGGTTTTGTCTGTCGCCAAGGGTACAATCCAAATCCTGGAAGAAATTGCCACGGAATACTTTTCGACCACTTATGAGGATCCAATGCGGCTCCATACGTACAGCCCTCCTCAGGGCATTACACCTCCGCACCTGCCTACGGTAGCTTTTGCCTCTCAATCCCCATCTCTAGAAGAGATTTTAATTCAAATAAAAAGGAAGCCGTCGGGCTCTACTCCGGGTCCCGATGGTATTCCCTACTTAGTATATAAAAAGTGCCCCTGCCTTCTGCAATATTTAGGATCCATCTTCCGACATATATGGAATAGTGGTGTAGTCCCACAGAATTTCGGCCGAGCGACAGTCATCTTAATTCCGAAGGTCCCAGTTTGCACCAGACCAAAAGACGCTCGGCCCATTGCTCTGACAGATACTGTGGCCAAAATCTTTTTCAGCATAGTCCACACGAGGATGAGCGAATTCATGCACCGGAATGAGTACCTTGGAGTGTCAGTTCAAAAAGGCTTCATGCGTGGCGTCTCAGGCTGCCTCGAGCACAATTCTCTCCTGGCTGCTGCCATCAAGGATGCGAGACAGCACGAGCGCCAAATCAACGTACTCTGGCTCGACCTAGAGAACGCTTTTGGGTCAGTCCGACACAGTCTTCTCCACTTTGCACTCCGCTGGTACAACTTCCCACCTGTGGTGCGTGACATTGTAACCTCCTATTACAACTGTCTGACGCTCCATGCCAAAACTCAAGAATGGACTAACCGCTCCATATCATATTCAATTGGACTGTTTCAGGGTTGTTACCTCTCCCCGACGATGTTTAATATCGTTTTCAATAAACTGTTGGAAAGCCTGACCCAGTTCGACAAGAAGTGGGGTTACCGTTTCAAATCAGACGGCCAATACACCTCGTCGTGCCTTGCTTTTGCCGACGACCTAACTTTTATCACCAGGAGCCCCAAGCAGCTTTCCCTGCTATTACAGAAAGTGGAGCTGTTCTGCAACTGGTCAGGCTGTATAAAAGTGAAACCCTCCAAATGTTTTTGCCTTGGACTCGCCCGCATAGACACAAAATTTACGTCCTATGATCCCAAATTGGTCTATAAGGGCTCTTTTATCTCCCTTATACACCCAAATATCCACTTCAAATTCCTTGGCAGGAAAATCACCTGTCAAGGAAAAGACCTCTCTGGCGATCATGTTATATATATATATATATATATATATATATATATATATATATATATATATATATATATATATATATATATATATATATATATATATATGTATGTATGTATGTATGTATGTATGTATGTATGTATGTATGTATGTATGTATGTATGTATGTATGTATGTATGTATGTATGTATGTATGTATGTATGTATGTATGTATGTATGTATGTATGTATGTATGTATATATACTTTTTTAATGAAAATTTTGTATTTTTATACACTTTAGGGTTTTTGGTTAGTAAAAGGGATAGAGTTGAGTACCTTAGCCGAACGTTTCGGAGCCCGTGGCTCCTTCCTCAGCGGCGAGAAGAATACTGGCATCCGCTGCTGTCACCAACGGCTATCCGCTTTTCTTCTGTGGCACTGGGAGAATAATGATTTGGCAGGATGATAATGTGAATTTAAATTAAAATGGTTTAATTTTGAATTTAAAAAAAAACATATTTTTTTAAATTTTATTAAAAAAAATAAAAAAAATAGTTGTAGTGCATGTGTGTTAAAAGTGTTTGAACTACATATGTGTGGGGAGGTGAGTGTGTGTGAGTATGTGTGTTGGATTGTGTGTGTGTGTGTATGCGATGAATATGTTAATTTCGTTTTGATATGTGTTAATAATGGAACACTCAGTGTTGGACGTTTAGTCCGCACCCCTGGCAAGCTCCTAGTACCCATATATGTCCAAGTTCCCACGTTTTAAGATTTATTTCCGGTGTATTTTCCGGAAATGCCCTAATAACTTTCACAGTGAAACACTCATCGAAGCTTTTGCCATGCGATCGCGCGTGGGTAGGGATTGGAAGACTTGATACGCCTCCTTTGGCTGAGCAACGATGATTATTCATGCGAAGATTGAGTCTATTGGTAGTTTCACCTACATAAAATGCATCACAAAATCTGCATTGTAGGTGGTAAATGCAGTTTTGCGAAGCGCAGTCCGCATGTGTGCTGATTTTGTAGACTTCAGTAGTGTTAGGGCTAGTGAACTCGGTGGCGGGAAAATGAATACGACACGTTTTACATCGGCTCTTATTACAAGGGAAGGAGCCTGGCGGTGATGGGCTGCTGATGCTGGCGCTAGTGGCAGTGCGGGACAGAATATCACGGAGGTTGGGAGGTCTCCGGTACACGATGTTGGGTGGGGCCGATAAGAGGCTTTTAGTAAGCGGGCTGGAAGAAATAATGGGGAATAAATCTTTAAGAATGGGTCTCAATTTTTCCACCCCAGGGAAGTACGTAGTACATAAGCGCAGGGATTCCATCGTTGAAGAACTTTTGGGGGGCGTTCTGCTGGAAGCGTCTGTGGCTCGGAATTATCTGTTTATTCAGTAATGCAGTGGGATAATCCCTTTTCAGCAGAGCTGATTCGAGCGAGTCCAGAAATTCCTTCCGACCGGAATCCTCATTGCAAATGCGATGTCCACGAATAGAAAGTGAATGGGGAATCGCGCGCTTAGTGTGTGGAGGGTGACAACTGCTGTAGTGAAGGTACAACTGGTGGTTGGTAGGTTTAATGTAAACCGAAGTTTGAAAATGGCCTCCCGAAAGAGTCAGGTTCACATCAAGATACGTTACCCTATGGTCAGACACGTTCCATGTGAAATTGAGGGAAGAAAAATTATTGAGGCTTTCTAAAAAGACAGTTAACTCCTTCTTTCCGTGTGTCCACAGAAGAAAGATATCGTCAATGTATCGCAGCCATACATATGGTTGCAGTTGCTGCGTACAGAGGAACGATTCTTCCAGACAACCCATGTACAGATTGGCGTAAGCAGGTGCCATTTTGGACCCCATCGCTACACCTTTTTTTTGGATGAAGAAATCCCCGTTGAAATTGAAGGCATTACGGTTCAATACGAATTTTGCTAATTCGACTAAGAAACCGGTGGAGGGTGAGTGAGGCAATGGCCGCAGATCTAAATAGTGCCTTATGCCGCTCAGGCCTTCAGAATGTGGGATGCTCGTGTATAATGACACGACATCGACTGTGGCGAGTAAAAGGTTCGAATGAGGAGCCAGATCTATATTTTGTATTATTTCAAGGAAGTGATACGTATCCTTGATATGCGATGGTAGCGAAGAGACAAACGGTTGCAGAAATGAATCTAGGTATATATATATATATATATATATATATATATATATATATATATATATATATATATATATATATATATATATATATGTATATGTATATGTATATGTATATGTATATGTATATGTATATGTATATGTATATGTATATGTATATGTATATGTATATGTATATGTATATGTATATGTATATGTATATGTATATGTATATGTATATGTATATGTATATGTATATGTATATGTATATGTATATGTATATATATATATATATATATATATATATATATATATATGTATATATACATACACACATTTTAGTAGTTGTCTGGCAAAGATCCTTGCTAATTTCTGGCCCTCGTAAGGCCTATGACAATTATTTAACTTCACATTTGTCATGGCCCTTTCTTATTTACGATTTCCAAAACCCAACTGTCTCGTCTGGATGCAAAGGTGACAGCTAGTTTAAAATCCTGGTTGTCCTTAGCCATCTGACCCCTCGACTCTCTTCAGGTCCAAACACAATTTTGGGCTAGCTCTAAAACTGCCCTCTCTGCTCTACGCCAACTCCAGAATAACCAAAAATTCGATTCTAAGCAATTCCAAGGATCCGGCAATATCGAAGCACGTAACAAGTGGCCGTAGTGAGTCAAATGATCTACAAGCCCGCGTAGTTCCTTGCTGGAATCAGCTAGAACGGCAATGGTCTGGGGTATGGCAGTACAACCATGAGCGATGTGGACTTGAAGAAGTCTTTCTTGCGGGGAGATTACGACAGCAATAGTATGCCAGAATGATTGGACAACAATTGGAGACTTTTGCATTCCTCCTCCAATGCACTGGAAAGTAATGTTGTATGACTGGACGCCAGAGATGCTGAAATTTTATTTAAATGCCTTTCAGCATACGCTTCCAGACCCCAGTAACCTCGCTCGTTGGAGCTATGCCGAGGATAGTTCATGCCCCCTTTGTAGCAATACCCCTTGCACAGCCAGGCATATTCTAACTGGCTGCAAGGTGGCCTTAGATCAAGGACGGTACACTTACCGCCACGACAAAGTCCTCGCTGTTATTCGCGAAGTAATTAGCCTCTCAGTGGCTCGTGCCAACAAGGGTTTGACAGTACCCTCCAAACCCCCAATACAGTTTGGCGGGATTGCTCTAAAGGCAAGAAACATTTCACTACAAAACCTTTCTCAATAATCGAGAAAGCTTCAGATTGGATTCTGGGGGTCGATTCGGTCTCTAAGCAGTATAAATTCCCTGAAAGTCTCGGATGCACAGCCCTGCGTTCAGATATAACTCTTTACTCTCTATCTCGGAAGATGGCCCTTATCGTAGAATTAACTGTTCCATGGATCAAATATCCCCAAAGACCTCGAGTACAAATTAAATAAATACCATGATCTCGCAAATGCCATCACCAGGAACGGCTTCACTGTTCACCTTCACTCGGTGGAAGTTGGCGCTCGTGGCCTGCCAGCTAAATCTCTGTTTTACCTTTTTAAAGATCTTGGTCTCTCCAGGAAAATAATCAACTCCTTTCTAGAAAAAATATCTAAAACCGCAATTTTCGCATCTCAAATTCTATGGCTTCGAAGGGGGAGTGAATGGGTGGTAAGGTGAACGCTCACATGTGGCAAGACAGCTGTCCTAAACCTACCACAGCCGGTCGTCTTCGGTCGGTGAATTCCGTGGCAGCTCTGTTTGTATTTCATTTACTAAGTTTAACCCTTCAGGCCTCGGCCGCTCAGCCGATTAACAAGTTGATGTTCCAAAAAAATTTAGTAAAAATTAGTAAAAAAAATGAATTATGGCTCTGTTTCACCAAAACATTATTTTACTGCCAAACCGCTGTACCCATAATTAAAATGAAACATATTAACATAATAAAATATAATAAAATAAAACAAATTAAATTAAAATAAAATTAAAACGGGCCCGTCACGCTGAATCGTGTTGTGGCCGATATCGGCCAATCGGGGCTTGAGGGGTTAAGTAGGTACTTTACAGTCTAACGATTGTAAATTACCTACTTAAAGTGGACGGCGCACCCTATGTGATCCCGGCGCATTTGTCATTTTAGGGTTGGTTATAAAATGTTATAAAAATCATGTTTCCATATAGAAGGTAAATATGGTCATAAATATGTCATTTAAATATGGTCCCGCACCAGCATATTTGTTTTTAGTCTGCTGCTCCACCCAACAGAATCGAAGGTTGGAGTTTAAAATGGCACATGTTTTGTCACTGGATTCCGATGATAATTCTGTCAGCCTCTTTGGGAAGTTTAGTCTACCAAGCTGGATGTTTTGGCCGAAGACATTTTCCTCAACCACTTCTAGGATAGCATTCCTTATAGACACTGGAGCTGGACATGCGCTTTTGGTACATAATCTCGATTTTGTACATGTTTATCAACCATCATATTTGTCTTGGAGTCGTTGAAGCTGTTTAGTATTTCCAGAAGTTCCTGCAGTTTCTCTGCCGCGATAATGATTAGCAACTGCAAATCTGATATACAAGATGACTTCTCCATAAATACTGAGTCACCATACTAATTTTATTTTCGCTTTGAGGGTATCAGCGAATAATTTCTTAGAAATAATAATATATTGTTAATGTGTAAACTTATTAATAGTATGGCAATACCTAACTCTTTTGCTCTTTAACAGGCTGCCGCTAGCATTTTCAAAAAGCTGATATCGCTGCTGTGGCCGGAGACTACTGATTGGGCGATGATTTATCATCATTGCACCAAATTGAACTGTTTAGACCAAAATTTTACCTATCGTAGGTCTAACTAGGAGTAGAAGAGGAGAGCGTGGTGTGGGGGTGGGGAGGTGTTTCCTTATTTGATTGTATAACAACGCTGTTATTACATCGTTCGGATCAAACCCGCCCGCAGAAAATATTAAATAAAAGATGTCATGTCTTAATCCATGTACTCAAGGATCGACTAGATGTAATAACCCTGCGAATGTATAACTGCTTGCCAGCGCTCAGGTAGCTTTCTCACTGACTGGTGCCTTCCACGTTTGATGATGTCCGTTATTTCTTTATTCAAAGCTTTTTGCAATGCATTGACATCAGGGTAAGGAACTTCACCAATATTCTCTTCAGTTGATGAAAGCAACCATAATTGCAGGGATTTGAGTCAGGGGAATATGGTGGCTGGATCCAACGCTCAATATTATGTTGATCCATTCAGTCTTCTATCATCTCTAGGCCCTTCTCAGTTTTGGATATTTGTGATCGCCTCCACGATGCTCCCCAAAATTGAAATGCCCAATATTAAAGCGGTTGTACCATTTTTTAACTGTCGTTTGAGAGAGTGCATCAGAAGTCACCACGTTGCCTAGTCTTCGATGGGCTTCGGTCACTGAGTATCCTTCAAGGTACACAAACTTGATTATTTGACGCTGCGAAAATGCATCGATACTTACGACCTTCTAATTATGTGTTTGCAGCCATAGCGCAGTCATCGTTACCAAGGATAAATAACAAACTGAGTGCTCTATTTAGTGACAAAATAACAATACGCAATAGCGATTAAATATTGCTTAATGATTTTTCAAAACCAGTCGGGTTTGATCCGAACGATATATTATAAAAATAAAATAAACATTATTTAGCTTTAAAAGGTAATGACAAATTTTCCTCCTGGGGTAAACTCTCCCACCCCCATGTTTTGTTTTTGCTGATTTAGTTTATAATGTTTTCAGTTTGCTTTGTATGCACTTACATACTAGTTTATAATGTTTTCAGTTTGCTTTGTATGCACCTACATACTCATACGTAGATACCTAGTTTGCTTATTACGTATTTTGTTAAAAAATAAAACCATACCTAGACTTTAAATGGTTTTTTATTGACACACTGTAGTACTGATTACTAGTCTACTATGTAAACCACTGCGATATCCAACGATCGAAGAATACTGCAAAATTTTCAACGCCATGTTTGGCTTTTTTTTTTTTGCCAATTACCGTCTTAACCCTATACAAGAATACTTAGTGCAAATTTTATGTAGAATCATTTAGTATATAATAACCCATCGGATGCCAACAGTGCCTATAGGCACTTTGCGTCGTTTGACAGATCCGCTATTATAATTGAATGTGTATACAAAATGTTGTAACTGCTGTTGACCGTTGAGGAGTCCCCTCTGCGAGAGCCAACCCTGGGCTCAGCAGCCATGTCATAATAAAACATAACGGGCTATCAAAATTGAATGCTTATACAAAATTTCGTGGCTGCTGTTGACCGTCCTCGTCGGGAGCCAATCCTGGGAGCAGAATCAGGTCATGCTCACCATAAAAATGCATCGTCATCGGAGCTGAACCAACATGTTAAATTTCAACTTCATAGGATAAGAGAGAGTGGTTCTAATTCAGCTTGCAAGATTTGCCCTAAATAAACATACTGACAAACATTGCAAGGTAAATAAAAGCTTGTTATTATAAAATACAGTACTGCATAGTAAAATTGAAGTAGGGGGGGGGGGGGTGTCATGTGGGTAAAAACATGGCCTGGCCGTGGCCTTTTCGACCTCGGTTTATTGGGGTTTAGATATTGGGGGCACACATTCAGTTTTTTCGAGAAAACTGACCCTCCCGATCTACATGTAAATAAAAATGTGAGTAGGTAAGCTTATACATAGAACATCGAATACAATCAGCACAGATAACATCCATAGTGGCACATCCAATAGAACGCAAAATAAAAGTACCGTTAGTATATTTCACCTTAATGTGGAGTCTTCAAATGGAAATCATTTCAGAAAAGTACGGAATAGACATAATCTGTTTAACAGAACACTGGTTGCATTATTACAATATATAAAAGATTTTAGACTTACGAGCTACTTCTGTCGACAAACACACATACACGGTTGCTGTATACTGACAAAGGAAACAGTTGAAGCAAAAAGTAGACCAGATATTGTGGACTTATCGGTCGAAAAGATCATCGAAATATCATGCATTTAGGTTAAAACAACTAGATACATCATTGTATGTATATATCGAAGCCCAAATAGCGATTTCAACATATTCTTATGCCAAATGGACAACATCGTAAGTATCATCATTGATTTTATAGTGTCTATAAAATCAATGGTATCATTAGCAAGCGCAAGGATGAAGCATTTGTTATTACCGGGGGACTTCTACGTGGATTTATTGAAGCTATCATCGCAAGCAAACTCACTAAAAGATCTCTTTATGTCATATGGACTGCAGACGATGGTCGATTTTCCCACCAGAATCAACAAAACAACGGACAGTGCGACTTGCATTGACAATATCTTCACTAATGTTTCAACAGACCATTCTTATATTCATAATGTCGTTATTACTTTTTCTGCAATGCACAGATATTAGAGACATTATGTATTTAAAAAATGTCATGTAAAGGGCATGTTTGGAAACGGCAGATAACTGATACGAATAAGGCTATATTTTATAAGCAAGTAGCAAATGTGAAACTAGATTTAAACTTAGGGCCTGATAATGTTTTTACAAATTTCATTAGAAAATTCAATCTTATTTTTGAGTCAAGTTTACCAAAACCCCTATGTACATCTGAACAATGCAAGAAACCATCTTGGATCACACTTGGACTTCAAATATCACAAAATAAACTACAGCTTCTACAAGATGTACTAAAATCGCTAAGAAAGCGGCTCCCTAAGATGCTACTACAATAAATATAAACAAGTTTACAGGATGACTTATATCCGCAAAGAGACTATCAATTAAAAATTAAATTCTTAATTCTAAAAACCAAAGTCGGACGACATGGGACATTATAATAGAGCATTATATCACCGCTCTAGGGCACCTAACACATCCAGGTATTGTATTTTTAATAACTATTTAAACGAAAACCATCGCAGAATACCCGAAACAATAAACTACATAATTATGCTGTGTGAGTACGAACTAAATATTCCTAAGAATGCTCAAGTTTGTCAGTAGTACATGGAGGAAATACTGGGGATATGATGTTGCTCAAACTCTGTTATGCGTCTCATGATTTCATTCCAACTCTGTTTCCTGATGTATGTTATACGCTAAGGTCAGTTGTTTAACATGGTGTGCCCAATGATGGTACATCATAATATGCTATCTTTTATGGATCTTTGCAAATATGTTTTTGGGTTTTCTTGTAATTAGCCATATTAAAGATTCCGAACATCAAAACTCCGATACGGCTCATAATTGAGGTAACTTGTAGTAATAAATATTCTAGATAAATAGATCTTTCCAATGTTAAATACGTTATTGTTATCGGAGAGGTGGGACACATTGTCCTTTTGACCATTGTCCTCTGCTATATTGATAATAAAAACATTGTTTCTCAAATCTCAAAACGTTTAATAGTAAAATACTTTCAACAATCAATAACACTTGCAGAATTCTTTTGAAAAAAAATATACTTGTCGAGTAGCGAATAAAACTATGGTAACTTGAGCTTATGACATTTTTTTTTTTAATATATCTAAGAAGTTGTGTTCCATGAGAAAACTACTGACTTGGTTTGGACTAAATGTTAATTTTTTCAAGAAAGACCATCGATTTCTTATGTTACCATTGACTTTACAGTCATTCCTATTTTTTTGTTGACTTGTCAATAAAATAAAAAAATAGGTACATAATTAATTAAAAAATGAATATGCAGAATAGCAATTAGCTATCCTTTATTCGGTTTGTCAATCAGCATTTCCAAGACCCAGGTAATGGCTCAGTCTCCGCAAGGAAGTCCACCTGAAAAACCTAACATTTTCCTGGGTAACGGTGTCTTAGAGTTAGTATCTCACTTTTGCTACCCTGGCAGTGAGATTAGGAATGATAACCATCTGGACGCTGAAATCCCAGTATGCATAGCCAGAGCTGTCTCCGCCTTCGGCAAACTAAAACGTATCTGAAAATCGCATGATCTGAAACTGAAAACAAAACTGGCCGTCTACAAAGCGATTGTCTTACCCATCTTGTTATGCCTCCGAAACGAGGTGCCTCTACAGGAAAGAGATCTCCGAAACATCCTGAGGATAACATGGAAAGACCGTGTGTCAAACACAGAAGTGTTAAGACGGACGAAAATGCAGGGCATGGAGAGGCTATGCGTGTGAAAGCTCAGCTGAGGTGGTGTGGGCTTGTTACTGCGTATGAAAGACGACCGCCTCCCGAAAGCCGTGTTTTATGCCCAACTCTCAAAAGGCGCATGCAATGTCGGCGGACAGCATCTATGCTATAAAGATGTCTTGAAAAGGCACCTAACCGCCACCTGTGGTATTCCACCTGAGAGCTGCTCACAAACGCAGCGAGTGGCGCTCCACGGTGACCACAAAAGTGGGTACTATATGCTGCTGTCTCTTTCTATTCGGCTGACGCATTCTCAGGCTGGTCATGGGGTCTAGTAGTTATACGTCAATCAATGCATGAAACACAAGTCTTCTCATAGATAACAAAATAAAATAAAAAAACATTTCAAAATATTTAAGTATTTGGTCTGACACTTATGTTAATAAGTACTAGATTAAGAGTGGGCACCATGTAAACCTGAAATACATCTTTTCATGGGATCACAATTACTGAAATATTACAAATTATATAACCAACCTTAAATTATATTTGAATATATAAAGGTCTTACGTAAAATCTGATTAAGTCTTGATAAAATCCTTAAATACAATGAGAATCATGTTATGCCATAGTGTAAACCAAAGAAAGGTCAAAAATAGTGTTGCTGGGATCATATTCTCACATGTTTGAAACATTTGCTGATTTTACTGAAAAACTATTGAAACAAAGATTTCAAGTCTATTAGAGGGTTTGTCAACAGACTGACTTAGAAATTGAAACAGATATGTTATTTTTAAAACATTTTGATATTTGAACTTTTTCTTGATATTTCTTTACGCATTACTTACTCATATAATATAGAAGATTATTAAATAAAACTTTTAATCACAGGAAACTTTAGATCAAAATATTCATATAAACTTTAGAGTAGAAACATTTGTAATTATACCTCTTACTATAGTTATGCATTACTTTGTTTTAACGCTTCGGCATGTATCTCCCCATTAATATACAAGAATAAAAGGCATTTTTGTACATTAATGGGGGGATATCCATTAATGTACAAATATAAAAGGCACCAAACAAGCTCGTATTTTAATTGCAGATTAAGTAATTTAATTTAAGTAATTATATTCATGGGTAAATTAAGTTACGGAGCCCTGAATTTTGAATGTTGCTGCTTCAGCATTGCCCGATATGTCAATTCCAGATTTCCTTATTAAATTTACTTTTATGGACAATATTTATTCAGTAGCTAACTAAAAATTAAAAATTTCATACCGCAAAATGCGGGTGGCTCATATACGAGTCTGTTCAAAAAATAACCAAACATTTTGGATTATGTGCCAAGGGAGATTTTTGGTGATATGCGGTTGGCAGCGCTGCCTCGAGCATAACCTTTGCAGCCACATGTTCTTGGAATGTTGATATCTCGTTTAGTTCTCGTGATATTGTTATTTGAGTGCAACTTGTTTAAGTTTTAGTGGCGATTTTCGAAATGTGCGATTTTCTGAAGCAGCGAGGCAACATACAATTTTGCGTTAAACTGAGGAAAATTCTTGCATCAAGGTGAAACTGTTACCATATGTACTACAAGGTGTTGTGCAATGGTTACGTTAAAAAACAGGAAAATCGAGAAAACTCATGGTTCTTGCACTACGATATTGCGCCTGCACACACTTTGTCGATTCGTCGGTTTTGTGCCAAAATTCAGATGACTGTCCTTCCGCAGCCTCCTTACTCGCCAGACCTAGCTCCTTGCGATGGTTTCTTATTTCGAAAATTAAAATCAGTGTTGAAAGTATGCCGTTTCCCGAGTATTGATGACATTGAAGCAAAGTCATCACAGACCTTAAAGTCCATCTCAAATGAAGCTATCCCGGACTGCTTCGCAAAATGGTAACACCGCTGGGAAAACAGTGCGAAAAGGGGAGGGGAGTACTTTAAAGGGGACAAGGGACAATAAAAAGCCGCCGTTGTCTAGGGTAGACTGCTGCTGAGGCGGCTGCAACGTCACCGAAACGTTGGGTGCTACAAATTTCACGCGGTAAATTCGTTTCTATCCTATTTATAATGTCAAACAACCGCGATAGTCTTCGATTTTATATAAGGGCCAATAATAAAGTTTTTAAAAAAAAGTTTGGTTATTTTCTGAACAGACATAGTATGAGTCACATATGGCGCCAACTCGAGAGTTAGCCGCAGTCGATTGGTTAATATAAATATCAAAACACAGCAGTGCCAAAAAACATTGATTACAGTAAACAGTTATCAAAATAATAGAACGTTACAAATATCCTGGTGCAATAAACACACCCAAAGTTAGAAAAGGAGATGCCATGGAACTCACTAACTGGAGTCAGGCAGGCTTATCTTAACATTATTACACTTTTAAGGAGTAAATTTAAGGCTGCTGTCTCACCGAGTATGATTGCTCACCATTTATTTTCTTGGGATGCAGATAATTTCTTGAGATATACATTTATAATTGAAGGGTCACGGCAAAATACGATCAATGTCAATTTTTTTGTGAAAACGAGATACTAATGATATCGTGTGGCTTTTTCACACACAAATCAAAGCATAAATCAATTCTGTAAAAAAGATCATAACCTGCCTTTAAATAAAGGGAGAAGAAAAAGTGTGTTGGGAAAGACTGATCAAGACCAATGACTTACACGTTTTCAGACCCAGTGAAAACCTTGCTAAAATGTATTTTTTTAATTCAGTGAATTTTAAAAATTTCAAGAACTTGACATTGATTGTTTTTCCCCCTAACCCTTCAATTATTTTCAGGCATTTTAAATAATTATAAATACTACTACAATAGAACACCGATTATCCCAACAATTATTATCCAAACGTCCAGTCATCCGAATAGCCATTTAGTGTAGTCATTATGATGTAATCCCTTTATATATAACTGATTTAATTTTAAAATTAGATTATTTTGCTATTTAAAATGAATAAATACGGTCTAGGTCGTCTGATATTGGCCTTCAATGCCAGAATGATTGGACAACAATTGGAGGCTTTTGCATTCCTCCTCCAATGAACTGGAAAGTAATGTTGTATGACTGGACACCAGAGATGCTGAAATTTTATTTAAATGTCTTTCAGCATACACTTCCAGACCCCAGTAACCTCGCTCGTTGGAGCTATGCCGAGGATAGTTCATGTCCCCTTTGTAGCAACACCCCTTGCACAGCTAGACATATTCTAGCTGGCTGCAAGGTGGCCTTGGATCAAGGACGGTACACTTACCGCCACGACAAAGTCCTTGCTGTTATTCGCGAGGTACTTAGCCTCTCAGTGGCTCGTGGCAACAAGGGTTTGACAGTATCCTCCAAACCCCCAATACAGTTTGTGCGGGTTGGCTCTAAAGGCAAAAAACATCTCACTGCAAAACCTTTCTCAATAATCGAGAAAGCTTCAGATTGGACTATGGAGGTCGATTCGGTCTCTAAGCAGTACAAATTCCCTGAAAGTCTCGGATGCACAGCCCTGCGTCCAGATATAACTCTTTACTCTCTATCTCGGAAGATGGTCCTTATCGTAGAATTAACTGTTCCATGGGAATCAAATATCCCAAAAGACCACGAGTACAAATTAAATAAATACCATGACCTCGCAAATGCCATCACCCGGAACGGCTTCACTGTTCACTTTCACGCGGTGGAAGTAGGCGCTCGTGGCCTGCCAGCTAAATCTTTGTTTCACCTTTTTAAAGATCTTGGTCTCTCCAGGAAAATAATCAACTCCTTTCTAGAAAAAATATCTAAAACCGCGACTTCCGCATCTCAAATTCTATGGCTTCGAATGGGTGGTAAGGTGAACGCTCACATGTGACAAGACAGCTGTCCTAAACCTACCACAGCCGGTCGTTAGTCCGGAATCCACCGTTCATCTCCCAGAAGTGTAATTATTATATATGATGGGCCCGATTTCGGTCGATGAATTCCATGGCAGCTCCGTTTGTATTTTATTTTATTTATTTACCAATATTATTGTGACAAGGAGGGCATGATGATGGAGGAGGGAGGTGGTGAATGCGCTGCTCATAAAAGTGAGTTTTTTTTTGTTTTTTCAACTATAATTGCATTATGCAATTAATTTTTAAATATGCTTGTTTGTACGTTTTACGGAACCCCGGAACCCTCGCAGAACATCCCTATTCCAGGGCGGTCGGGGTCGTACCAAATTACGCATATTTTATTTTCCTTTCACGTATGTTATTATCGTGACCTACCCTGTTGTACACACACATACATTACTATTAATTTATCAACGATTACGGCAAAAATAAATATGTGATTTTTAAAATGACCCTATCTAGCGAGACAAAGATCTCGTACTTTACTCTTGTTTAGGTGATTTCTTAGTGTCCTTAGATTTAGGGTGTTTGGTTTCGTTGAGCATACTGGCGAAGTGGCCGTCGGGCAGCATCAGAAGGTCTGCGGGTGGTCCTATTTCTGCCACGTTTCCCGCATCCATTACTACCACCTGTAACACAATATTTATTTTTAAAAGATACACACCATTGTCAAACCGAGGGCAGAATATACCGAATTAGAACAGTAGGCAAACCGAGGCCAGAATATACCGAGTTAAAACAGTAAACTCACTTTCGAAGGTAAGGCGTTCCAGAGATAGGGTGCGAGGGAAGTGAGCGGATGGATAAGTTACGGCAAATGTCTATAGTTAGCGTTACGCGACTGGAGATTGTGCAGGCACAAAAAAAAGAGTTAATCTACTTTTACATATTTAACATTCAATTCCACTGCTTTTAATAAAGGTATAATGCTTGAGACAATAACTTAAAGAAAACACACAATTCACTTTTTAGTGCTCCTGCGAGATGATTTCTTTTGTGTATCCATACATTTTCCAAGATGCTAAAGATTCGTTCCACAAAAGCATTAGATACAGGTAGAGATTTTAATTAGTGACACCTTGTAGTGGGTGAATCAGTACAACTAAATAAGCAACTTTTGATTTGAAAAAATAAAAAAAAACATTGTTTTTTATTTTTAATTTGTTTTTTTTAATAGTATAAAAATTTCGAAGCACGATGCACTATCTAGCAGTAGGTAAAATATTGCTTATTAGCAAAACGAATATATTTATAAAATATATTCGTTCCACAAAAGCATTAGATACAGGTAGAGTTTTTAATTAGTGACACCTTGTAGTGGGTGAATCAGTACAACTAACTAAGCAACTTTTGTTAACCCCTCCTCTCGCGAAGTAAAAATTCAGCTACCACTTTTGCGCGCGACATATTTGAGAGTCGACGACCTTGATACAAACGACCATAACTTGTAAACCACTACACCGATTATAAAAAGAATAACTGTAAAATGACCGCATTGAAATTTGAAATATAAAACATTATAACTTTATCTCGTAAAACAATTAAGATAATAATGAATAAATATTACAAAATTGGCGAACTGAAAAAACTCGCCTATAAAATCATTTCGATTTATTTGTCACAAAATACGTAAAATATGCAAAAATTGTAAATACAGTTATGTTCTTTATTAAATGCTTTACCAAAACCATATATTTTTTTGATTTATTTGCATACAAAAATAGTTATTTATTCAGCCAAGAAAATTTTTATGTATTCTCGTAAAAAAAACATTTTTTAATTTTTAATTTGTGACTACTTATGGTATTTTTTTATATGAAATTCTTTCAAAATAACTTTATTACTACATCACACTTCTTAGAAATCACACCAGAACTTTGAGCTTTGTCTGATATTACAGAAAAATCTAAAGTTTTGAGAGTTTGCGTTTAAAACTTAATAATAAACTTTGAATGCTCATAATATAAAATTCGTTAGATTTTTTCAATTATATTGTCTCATTATAAACTTATTATATGTCTAATAACTAATTACTATACTCCAAAGAGTCACATTTCATCGAAAAACTATGGAAAATCGCACTTAATTCTCTCATAGTAATTATCAAAACAAGTTTCTTTGCGCGAGTCATATTAGAAAACAACATATAATGTTCAAAATACGCCTAATTATGTGATAACTTAGGATGTAAATGAAGCAATACCTATTTTGTTAGTAAATTAAAGCGACATTACGTCATATTTCGCGATATATCGGGATATTTCACAAACATTACAAAATAAAAACAGCCATTTTTTCGCGAGGGGTTTGTCGTCGCCGAAGTCTTTTGTTTAAAAATTCGTGAAAAACAGCAAATGGACTATCTCAAATGACTAATCCTCATTCCGAAACTACTTAAAATGCAAATTACTCACTGTTCTCCAGTAAATAACACTCAAACACTGCACACACACCATTTTTATCACCCATTTCGCGGAAACGTAAGCGGCCGTGTTGGTTGCCGGCGGACACTAGCGTTTGACGTCTATGCTTACTTTTTAAATCGTCCTTCGATATTGCCAGACGGAAATCTTGAATTAAAGATATTTTGGCCATATCGTAGCGCCCTCAGAAAGTATATAGTACGGTGTGTCGAATTGAAAATTGCATTTTTCGCAGCGGCGAGCGTTTGGTCCCGTATACAACGTTACGGAGTGTTAGGAGGCCGACATTTGGTCCGCCAGGGGATGTTACGGAGCGACCGGGTTAAAAAAAATATATATATTAAATTTGTTTTTTTAAAATAGTATAAAAATTTCGGAGCACGATGCACTATCGGTAGATAAAATTTATATTAATATTGCTTATTAGCAAAATTTAACTACCGCTAGATGGCGCAGCACGCTTAACGCTTCTCAAACTTTTCTCCAATAGATAATAAATAAATTGTCTACATTTACAAATTTGACAATAAAAAACAATATATATTTTTTTTGTTTTTCACAAAAATTCCTATTGAAAGTTGCTTACTTCGTCGTACGGATTTACCCACTAGAAGGATGTCAATAATTAAAAACTCAGATTTTCAACAAATTTGGCGCTGCTTTCAGCGGGAATGTTTTCAGGCGGAGTTTGCTGCTTCCATTGAGATAATAACTATAACTCAATCAATCGATCCAGCGTAGGCAAAGAACTAGGATTGTGACAATCCTAGTTCCTACTTGTCGGTGGTCGGCACATGCGCAAACGCCAGATATTACACGAATGACAGACGTAAAGAAAACCGAACTGTCCACTCGAAAACCGGACATATGGCAACCCTACCCACTAGACTCGTCGTAAATTTGACATTCAAAGGGAAGTATAAAAAGGTTGTACTTACTAGATCAGAATCGATGATAGTGTTGAGCCTATGGGCGATGGTGAGGACCGTGCACTCAGCAAATTTGATCCTGATAGTTTTCTGAATTAGAGCATCAGTGCTGTGGGAAAAATAAATAAATGTGTAGGTATCGACCTAGAAGTGGCGCAACCAGTGGTGCAATCTAGTATTTGTCAGAAAAAAAATCGGTGTGTCACCCCAAGGCTTTCCCGGCAAGCCGACAAGCCCCCTCCCCCGCGCACCAAACCCCACTCCCCCACCTCCCCTCCAACTCCGCCCCCCCCCCCCCTCGATAGTGATTGTGTCAATAATTATGATTGCCAATGTAGTATATTTGTAGTACTTTTGTAGTATTTTCATGGCATCATATTTAGTAGTTTCTTAACCGTTACAGTGCCGAAAAGCGTCGTCGCTCCTGTAGGTATGCAGGTGAGAAATTCCAGCGGCGCGATAGCGCTTCTTTTGACAGTTTACTTTTGGCGCGCGTTGGTAAAGTTGTGTTCACGCTTCATTTTTTTTTCATAAAATTGCTGTCTATCTTTCTTCGATCACACTTTTTTTTCTACAAATACCGTTATTTTTTTCATATTTGGCGAAACATATTTGGCTCTATAACGGTTAAATACAGCGGAATTTAAAAATGTATCCTCCTTACCTATGTAATTGCTGTTTTTTCACACTGTCCGCTTTGAACTTGGATAACTTGGGTTTGAGTTGGAATTTTGACGTCAAATAAATTTTAATTCAAGGCCACGTTATTCTCTTTTAAGAATCAGCTGTTTATTTGTCTTTCCGTTATTTGTTTTTGCTCAAATATTTTCATTTGTGCAACCATGGTAAAGAAGGAGGAAGAAGTAAGGAGGTTTGATGCCTAGCACATTTTCCAGCCATAATACTGTAAAAAACGAAAAAATGGCAATTGCCTAGCTCTTTCCTTATAATCATTAATATTAGATACAATATTGAAGATGTTGAATATTATAAGTTATGGGTTATATTTGTTTCGGAGCATTATGGCTAGAAAATGTGCATTCATCTGGCAGCACTGCGGCAGTCTCGTACAACTGCATTAATCTATTCGATGCTCGCTCGCGCGGTGTGTCGCTCACTTTACAACCTTTCAGGAGCTAAGTCATCGCTGCGCCCTTTAGCAGAAGAAAATAGCAGCAAGAGTCCCAATTCTAAAAAAATCCAAGTTAACACTTCATCTAAAATCTTCTTAAAAATCGTGTAGTGGATGCTTGGAATATATTGCCAGAGGAACTGATAACTGCTGACCGTCAATAACTTAAGAATAAACTGGGAATTATTCTTGGTGCAAAACAGTCATAAGTTTAAAAACAAGTGCATGTGATATACACGCATCAACCTTAAGCTGCCAGGGTATTATAATACAATAATAATAATAATAGTAACACATTCAATGCCGTATAGGTCACTGATTTGTAAACTTACTAAGGATCGACATTGGCTGTGGCTTCGTCCATGAGGAGGATAGTGTTCTTCCGCAGTAGCGCTCTGGCCAGGCATACCAACTGCTTCTGTCCGACTGAGAAATTGGAGCCTCCGTCTAAAACGCGACCTGCTAATCCGGCTCCTCCGCTCGAAATCGCTTCCTTCAGCTCCACCTGCCGAGAAAAACATCAAGTTGCATCAAGTTATATCAAGTGGCCAGTCTCTTGATAGTTTCAAAGGTTGGTTAAGTGTGTAACAAAAACCGCATATTTCGTCGTTTTGTTTTCGCGCCTGTGTATAGGTTATGTTCGCCGAACCTGTTTTTCATGGTTTCCCATTGTTTTTTATGTTTCCTGATGGTTTTCCTCTGTTTTCGGGCATTTCCTCTAATACTCTGACAACTACAAAGTGCTGTCGCGAAATCCGGTAGAAGTTTTAGTTTGACAGCTGATGATGCGCCTAACTCTCACGTGATTGGTCAAGGCCGCGGTTTTGTTTTTTTTAATCTTCTACTTTAACGGCGTTAATGCCCGTCTGAACGCAACTATCGGCGGTCATCGTGCAAATTCCTCCTTTTACGCTCGAAAATGTCGCCAGAACGGTCGTTCAAAATTCGTTGCGAGGCGTGGAAGCCTCCGTAAATCTGCTTTATGCAGTAATGTTGCCGGGAGGCGGAATTTTTGTGAAGTGTTCGTATTTAACCTGGTGAGCATTTACTTTCATTTTGGGGTTGCTTATCATGGGGTTGCTTGCATCAGCGCGATTTTAACGGATTCTTTTTCCCTTGCGCAGTTTGGGGCCCCTCTGTTTTTTTGTACGATATTGCTGCTACTGTGACGTCAATCGTCACCGAATGTGAGGATTTCAACCCTTTCAATTGCACTGGGATTTTTGTCTTCACGTGGAAGAGGAAATAGAAATAACCCTCAATTGTTGAGCGGTTGCATGTTGGCGGTCTGCGCGCCGTGAAATGAAATCGACACGACGGGAAGGTTGCCGTGTGCCGTTTTTACATGGATTAAACGCGAATTTACACATACACGGCTGTTTTTTTTCTTTTGTGTGTCTGAGGGGAAAGGATTTTCTGTGGGCCAAAACCAATGCCCGTGAATATTTAGCCCACACTCTGAGATGGTTTTTTTTTTTAGGTTATTTTTTTTTCTTCTTTTTCCTTTCAAAATTTTTTTTGGTACTAGTATTTTTTTAAAAAATTAGTTTCCGTATTTTCCTATAAAAGACAGGTGGCGTCCTTATAGTAAATTCATTCTTTTGGGTTTTGGTGGATTCTGCCGTGTTTCCTCAAAACACGGTAGATTATAAATTTAAGGTTATAAGTGGTAGAAACAATTTTAAAAATGAAGGTGGATTCCTTGTCATCTATATTGAAAACAACAATCTAACCTAACTAAACCTGTCTAAGATAGTTGAAGTCTCTCATTCTCTCAGAGAAAATAACTGCAACTATAAGGAGTCCGTTGTACGAATCACAACAAACTGCTTACGGCGCTAACCTGTAATTTCAGGTTACTACACTATCTCTTTGAGGTGTGGACTACCGAGCGCGTATCGAGAAGCCTCAAGATCATTGTGAGCAACCTACAGCCCGGACACCTGGAACAACTCAATGCATCTCCTCAGACGCCGCAGCCGTCAGGTGATGGCTAAACCATCAGCCGCCACCCCCAGCAGTCAAAGAGAGAACGTAAACAAAACAGAGGTGCCATGGAATACACTGACCAGGTCAGGCCCATCATAATAGTGTTATTAAAATTCTGAGGGAGGAACGGTGGACCCCGGACTAACCACCGTCTGTGGTAGGTTTAGGACAGCTGTCTTGAAGTATGCGAGCATTCCCCTTACCACCTATTTACTCCCTCTTCAAAGTCACAAGACTTAAGATGCGGAAATTGCAGTTTTTAATTTTTTTTCCTAGAAATGAGTGCATTATTTTCCTAGAGAGTCCAAAATCTTTAAAGATATAAAACAGGGATTTGGCTGGACAGCCACAAAAACAAAAGTCCACCACGTGAAAGTAAATGGTCAAGCCGTTCCAAGTTGCAAGATCATGGTACTTATTTAGTTTGTATCAGTCTTTGACAGATATTGGACTACAATGGAATTGTTAGTTCCACAATAAGAGTCAACCTCAATTAGATAGTAAAGAGTTATATCTGGACGGAAAGTATGTATCTGAGACTTTCAGGAGATGATACTGCTTAGAGGCCGAGTCAACCTCCAGAATCTAGTCAGAAGCTTTCTTAATTATTGAGAAGGGTTTTGGAGAGTAATGTTTTTTGCCTTTTTTTCAGGCCTCGGCCCCTCAGCCGATTATTAACATAATAAAACATAATAAAATAAAACAAATTAAAATAAAATGAAAACGGGGCCGTCACGCTGAACCGTGTTGTGTCCAATCGGGGCCTGAGGGGTTAAGCAGTCCCGTACAGTCAAACCGTACAAAAAGTCGGTTCGAGGGTACAGTCAAACCATTGTTGTCACAAGTCACTAAAATGCTAATTAGCTCACGAATAATGGCTACAACTTTGTCATGGCAGTAAGTATACCAGCCCTGATTTAAGGCCGACTTGCAACTAGCTAAAATATGTCTAGTTGTGTAAGGAGTATTAATTACTACAGAGATCATGTGAGCTATCCTCTGAATAGCTCTAGCGAGGTTGCTGGTGGTCTGGAAGAGTACGCTTAAATGCATTTAAATAAAATTTCAGCATCTCTGTAGTTCAGTCACACAACATTGGGCTCGATTGCGTTTCTTCGTGAACTAAAACCAGAAATTAGTTCATGTGAACGAGACAGAGCGATACGTTAGAGTTAGAGCGGAACAGGAAATGAACAGTTGTAACTTTTCCGCATTAAAACTACCCACCGAAAATAAAGCAGCTGAAACTGAGACCGCACGAAGTGTGTTGAAACTTATTCGGATGGCTATAAGTTCATCAGGTAGTTTTGGTGCGGGAAAATCGACGATTGTTCGTTTTATTTGCCGCTCTAACGTATTGCTCTGTCTCATTTGCATGAAGTCATTTCCAACTTTAGTTCATGAAGAAACGCAATCGGGGGATTATTGGTGGTTGTGTTAGTAGTGGTGGTGGAAATAAAAGACCCACACTAGAAACATTCGTTTCTAGTGTGGACCCACACTAGACACATTCAAGAAAACATTTTGTTTATGTGCATCGATTGCGAGTGCACTGCGTTGTCTATGACTGCTAAGTGGATTAATTATTATAAAATATTACCTCTTCCAGTGCCTCCCACAGCGTCTGATCAGAGTACTCGTCGAAGGGATCGAGGTTTTTGCGGATCGTTCCAGAAAACAGCATCGGATCCTGTGGAATGATGGAAATCTGCCGGCGAAGATTCTAAAACAAAAATTAAAAGATTGTCACTTAGATTGGCATTGCAAACTGTCTTAATCAAAACCTTCTAAGGCGAAACTAATATAAATTTATTTGGCCATATTAACAACCAATTATTAGTGGTATCTATCACATTTTTTATATACGCTGATTACATCACAGAAATAATATGGAGAGATAGAATGCCATCTATTAGTCTATACTCTATCTTAATATTAAAACCTGCATACCAAATTAAAAATTGTCATCTTTGCAAATAATATTAAAATAATAAGAACTATGATTTCAAATATTGTTTGTTATTATATTATTCGAGGTAGTATATCTCGACAGTATACCCGTATAGGCGTGTTTAGAATGCTATCTAAAATGCGCCGCCATATTGTTATACCACGAACGCAGCCATGTTGAACATAAGAGAATATTAATCAATTTTTGAAACTATGAGTGCTATCTACTTTAATAAGGTGATGAAGTCTCGTGCTTCTGGTAGAACTCACCTCTAAAGAAATTTCCGAAGTGTCCACTCCATCGATTTCGATTAGTCCATTGTTGTAAGCGAGTCTGAAGAGCGCTTGGATCATTGATGATTTTCCAGCTCCCGTGCGACCGACTATACCAACCTGAGGATAAAAATGATGAGTGCATTATTTTGGATAAAGAATCTTTTATGTTATTCATATTTAACGACAACTTTCAGCTTACATTTTTGAGAGCAGCAGTGAATGGAAAACAGATATAGAGAGATTTTATTTCATTTTGTTGGGCTACATGTACAGGGAAGGAATCCGAGTAGAAACACTACTGTGAGCGGGAATCGAGAGCAATAGGTTGTCTCTAGATCTCAGAGGGCGCCTGTCAGCTGATAGAGTATTGAACCTGCTTATGAGATAGCTCGGAGCGGCCCCCTCCAAGAATTTGTAGAACAAACCTAGGACTCTCGTATCTCTCCTTTCTTCGATTGTTAGCCAGTGAAGTCTGCTTCTTTACTCCGTAATATAGCCATACTTTTTTAGGTCATAAGTAAAGCAAATGCAAACATTATGCAGCCTTTCAACCCTAGTGGCTAGATCTTTCGTGATGCAGTATATGAATAATTAAGGAGAAGATAAACAGATTGACAGTTTACGATTATGCTTTTCTCGGGGAGAAAATTCTTTAGCTTCTTTAGTGCATCAAAGCGACCAAAGAGTTTACCTTAGCTCCTTGATATTCAGCTTCCTAGAAAGATTCTGGTCGAGGTATTCACCAAGATTAACCTGGGAGCTGATTGAAAGCTCATCCGCACCTATGCCAATCCTTATTAAAGAGTTCATGTCGATCCTCGAGGTGAAACCTCTAACATTTCGACATCTAATCTGAGGTTGATGAGAATAAGCTTACCTTCTGCTTAGGTTTGATGGTAAAGTTTAATCCTTTCAAGACGACTGGAGCGTTGGGTTCGTCCGAGTACTTCAGCACAAGGTTATCGAAGACGATCTTCCCATGTTCGGGCCAATCGCGAGGCGGCTGCTTGTTACTCTTCAAGCTCCTGCGTCCAGCTCTTTTCCTGTCTAAATCGTCCGGTTCGACACCCTATCGAAAATTCAAAAAATACAAATATTACTTTGCCTCATTATACACAGAGGGCTCGATTGCGTCTCTCTTGAACTAAAATCGGAAATTAGTTTATATGAACGAGACAGAGCAGTACATCAGAGCGGAATGTGAAATGAACGATTGTGATTTTTCCGCATTAAAACTACCCACCGAGGGATAAAGCAGCTAAATCTATTACCGCATGAAATGTGTTCAAACTTATTCGGGCGTCTATAAGTTCGACAGGTAGTTTTCATGCGGGAAAATCGACGATAGTTCATGTCATATTCCGTTCTAATGTATAGTTCTTGACTCAGTCAGTGAAACTCAAACCCTAAACATTATAACGGACACCATGCTTCCACTCATAAACTTTGGAAAACTTTTTACAGTGGATCTGCCGCACAGAGATGACTGGCTAAAAAACCAACTACACTGGGAGGCCGGTAGCCTTAAATAGGGTACAAATCGGGACTTGACGTAGGCTGCAGTATATATAGAGAGCGACCAAACTTCGAGAGAAGTGTAAACTTGGGGAAATACGCCTCTATATTCCAAGCGGAGGTATATGTTATTATTGAATGTGTGGGCATTGTGAGGCCAAGAGGCAGAGGAAACTCCCCAAGAGGCCAAGAGGCAGAGGAAACTCCGCTGCACCTTACGTGCTGCGAGTGTGGCCCGCTTATGTGTAAAAGATACACCCACTTGGGTGGTAATTACCTCCAACCTGAGGAGGTAAAACAATCTGGCGCTAAAAGCCTGTTGCGGTTCTTAACCCCTCGCGGCCCGCGGTTTGAATTTTAATTTGTGCCTTACGGCCCATAAGAAATTCGCGAGTCTCAAAAAAAAGATGGCGTTTCAGAAAAAAAACGATTACTCCGAAACTGTCACACCGATCGTCTAAAAAAGACCTGTTATATGTTCCTATTGAAATTTGCTATTAGATATTTGTAACGTCGTTATGTAAAGCAATAAAGATTATTCATAATTATTAGTCAAAGTTGTACTAACGATAAAAATTAGCCACTGGCGATAAAAGAAATATTTTTGTTCAAAATACTCATTTCGGTAAGCCCTCGGTATGAAATTTCTACTCGAATAAATAATAGTATCATTATAATATATAAAGAACTTACGATTATGACGATATAATCACACAAACGAACGTTTTTTCTCTTTACGTCTCGAACGTCTTGTTTACCGGCCGAGCGATCGCGGCACTATGGATCTTCAAAAATTTGTAGTGGCTAGTCAACGTGACGAAAAATACTTATCTGGCTACCAAACGGTAGAGAATTTTCTCCGCTCCTCGCACATACTACTGGCTAAGTGGTTGGTGCGAGACAGTAAGATTAAATAATCCATAATTAGCGGTCGGCCTCGCCTGGCCATTTCGGGCCGTCTGGGGTTCGACGGTAAATATCAATTCTGGACGTTTCGGGCCGTCTGGTACGCGAGGGGTTAAATGACACGAGGCTTAGCACAGAATTATAGCAGGTGGCGAAAACATTAGATCAGCAATAGTAGCAGTGTTACAAGGCTCATAAAGACCTTAGAAAAGCCCCAAACAACAAAATTAAAAAATTAAATGTATGGCTCTGTCTCGCTTGGTTACTTTTTTAGTTCACGAAGAAACGCAATCGGGCCAAATGTCTCCGATTTAAAAAGCAATAACTGAAACAGTAGTCTTTTGTAGTCATAAAAATGGACTTGTCACATTTTCAGCGACGAAAGTGGCATAAAGAAAACTCACATTTTCTGTAGGCAACTGAGTGTACTCCACGACTCTCTCGACTGCCATCAATTGGTTTTCAACTTCAGCCGACTGCCTGATGCCCCATTGAAGTAGGAATGTCATGCCCATCGCTTGTGTAATAGCCAAACCGACCTTATCACCAAGCATACCTAAAAGAAAATAAAACTAAAATTCTAACCATGCTAACTTTTTTCTTTATTTCATGAGACGTAAAACGTAAAGACATATCGGGTCATCAGCATATCAAGCAAGTATTGAGTTAAAAAATCGGTTGTGTCACACCAAAACTTTCATGGCAAAACTTCCCAGAATCACAGTAACTATCTTAGGAATGTTGGAAGATGCGTTATCTTAGTAAACAACATTGGAATTTATAACATAACTAAGATTTCATTTCATTCCGAGCAAAATCGAAACATTTGCGCTATTGCGTAACGTCACCTAGCGGAAATCCAGTGAAAACGCTTATAAATGCACGTCGGCGTCTAAGCAAAGACTTGAACCGCAGCTGCGGTTCATAGATAGTAGTGTGCAGTGACATAGGTACGCGGTAACAGATGGTACTGGCCGCCCGCAACTTAAGTGAAGAAAACACAATTATAACAAATAAAAAAAGGTGGACCGGTTTCAACAACAATAATATCAACTCATACCATGACCAAATGATGCCTACATGCCAAATTTCAGCTCAATAGGATGATATGCTTTACAATACTTTCCCTGCTGAAAAAATAAAAACATATATCGTTGATAACCAATGCTTCCACGTTAGCCAGCGGACAGCTATTCCGCTGTTTGTATAAAATCAAGGTTAATTAATTTATAATAATAATAATATAAATATTTTTTTATTGAGAACTATAAGTAGGTCGTGGAGAGTCGATGGGTACTACTTTATGTGCTATAAAGTTTACTTATAAGGTGTAAAATATTTCATATAATAAAATATAAAACCAAGATAAATAACAAAAAATCTTAAGGGGATTAGACTCATTGACAGGTCAAAAACATGATAATCGATTAATTTCTAACCTGTTGGCATCAAGAGAAAACTGAAGGTGACGATGGCGACGAATATTACACATAGTAGATCCAATGCCATACCAAAGGCAGCACTGCTGGACAAGTAGGTATACCAAGCCGATGTATGGATATTCTGAAAATAAATATAGTAATTTATTACACCAGTCAACGAGCATTCACTTAGTAAGATAATTGATATGAAAAGCATACCTGTATGCTGTCAAATTCAGTTTTCAAAAGTGTCTCTGCTTTGTGGGCTCTTATTGTAGGTAAGCCTTGTAACGTCGCATTTAGATGCGTGTAGACTGGACTGCGCGCTGTAAATAGAAATAAAGTTTATATAAATAAAAAGCTGAAGGTTTTATATATAGAAAACTAAAAAAATACCTTCTGCCATATAAACTGAAAGGTACCCAAGTCGACTGTGGTCAATTTCAGTATCATGCGGCCAGCTGGCGCAACTCAACATTTTTTGAGCATTTCAGAGTCAACAATTCTGTCACGCAGGAGACCGGGGTTAGACTGGTGTCTAGTTCAACACGCCGTCTTTTTCGAGTGACATTTTTACATATTTTTAATATTAACAGGCACAAAAATCCTCACAAATCACCATTTCGAGCAAATTAACGCTTAAAACAACATAACCATAAAATTACCACCAGTTACTCAGTGCTGTTATGGAGTCTCCTCGCTATTTCCCTGCACATTATGGACATGCATTGGGTTATCCCCTGTACAGTATTTTTCGAAGCTCAATAACTCATTGACTATTCCTGTTCTCTGCTAAACTGAAATCTTGTATTGGTTTCAATCTACGAAACTGCTTTTCCAGTTTTAAAAAAATCAGCAAGTAGCCAAGGCACAGTATACAGACAGCAGGCACAATATACAGAAATCGAGGTGAGCGATGTCACGAGTCCTAAGTGCTCGCATATTGCCGCTATATGTCTGCTAGTCCGCCGATGCCGATATTCAAACGTTCGAGAAATTTGCCAACCCCTATCCGCGCGTAAAGCCAACGAAAAGTTTTACCCTATCCCCGCATCGTGCAGCTCAAGAGTGCAGTTACTGCTTCTGAATCCGTATTCTGTGACCAAGGACTGATTTTATTTGAATATTATTTTATAAATAAAATCGATGAGTGCCCTCTCTCAGCCGATGGACGAACCCAGTTGGGTTCCATTGCAGGCGCTTCGGGGCGCGCGGTTCGTTTCTCGGTTAAGGACGGGGTTGGGCCAAGCGCCATTAGATGGCGTTAATATTCGATTACAATGTATAGCGGAATTTAAATATGATTAGTGTAGCTTGTATATGAGATACTCCAATCAAAATTTTATAATGTGATTTTGGCCCAACAAGGCTTTTGCGTACAAAATTCTAGTCTCAAGTACAATATTTAAAGAATGATATATGACTAGTGCGCCCCTGGTGGACCAATTTCAACCACAACCTTTTCAACTCTTGCCATCACAGATTGCCATGTCTCAATCGGATTAACCCGTTGGACGCCAACAGTGCCTATAGGCACTTAGCGTCGTTTGACAGATCCGCGCGTAACCGTTTCGGCCGCCCCCATTATATAAATATATAATGCACACAATTCGAAATTTAAATTCTAAGTGTCAACATATTTTAAAAATTTCTCACCTCTAAATAATAATTAAATAATAAATTTATAAAATATTGTGCAATTCTACAGTCTGGATTCACTCGCGGTTAACACGGGATGCAACCCGAAGGATCTTATCGGTCTGAGCTGTTTGTTCACTTTAAATATTCGACCAGCGTGTCTATGGACAAAGTCGACCATCGAAAACAAGCGAGCTGTCGTTACTGGCTGGGGGCAGATCGACTTTGCTGAAGATACATCGGACGACTTACTGAAGGTGTTGGTGGATTTGATTGACCAGCCGACCTGTCGAAGACTCTCAGAATGAGGTTACCACAAGGTATAACGGACGATCAATTGTGCGCTGACAGCTTAGAAGGAAGACGAGACTCTTGTGGAGGCGATAGTGGTGGGCCTCTGCAAGTGACAATAGCTGACAACCAATTCCTCTTCAACATAATCGCCGTTACCAATATTGGAAAGAGCCCTTGCGGAAGTGCCAAGGGACCTGGCATATACACTGCCGTGAAGAGTCATGTGAAATAAATGGCGTTTTAGGAGTATGTCTACCGCCGGAAAATTGTCCAAAAACTGACGGGGATTTGCCAAAAGGGAAACTATCACAATTTTGTATAATGTCGGAACAAGAGACTGTATGCAGTATTCAACACAGCCCCATGAGGATAAATCCAATAATGCATCTTCTACATCACCGCCTACTACAACCACTACCAATAAGTCACCGGTCATCTCTACAATAGCTCCAGAAAAACCTTAACCCCTCACGTTGCGAGGTAAAAACTCACCTATCACTTTTGCGCGCGACACATTCGCGCAAAAAATCGATGCGAGTCAACGGCCTTGAGAAAAACGATCATAACTTTTAAACCACTAAACGGATTTAAAAAAGATAAAGAGAAAAATGATCGCATTGAAATTTGACATATAAAACATTATAACCTTATCTCGTAAAACAATTAAGATCATAATGAATAAATATTACAAAATTGGCAAACTGCAAAAACTCGCCTATAAAATCATTTCGATTTTTTTGTCACAAAATACGTAAAATATGCAAAAATTGTAAATACAGTTATGTTCTTTATTAAATGCTTTACCCAAAACGATATTTTTTTTTACTTATTTGCATACAAAAATATTTATTTATTCAGCCAAGAAAAATTTTATGTATTCTCGTAAAAAAAAAAATTTTTAATTTTTAATTTGTGACTACTTATGGTATTTTTTTATATGAAATTCTTTCAAAATAACTTTATTACTACATCACACTTCTTAGAAATCACACCAGAACTTTGAGCTTTGTCTGATATTATAGAAAAATCTAAAGTTTAGAGAGTTTCCGCGTCCGAACTTAATAATAAACTTTGAATGCCCATAATATAAAATTCGTAAGATTTTTTCTATTATATTGTCTTATCATAGACTTATTATATGTCTAATAACTAATTACTATACTCCAAAGAGTCACATTTCATCGAAAAACTATGGAAAATCGCACTTTATTCTCTCATAGTAATTATCAAAAGAAGTTTCTTTGCGCGATTCAATTTACAAAACAAGATATAATTTTCAAAATACGCCTAATTATGTGATAACTTAGGATGTAAATGAAACAATACTTATTTTGTTAGTAAATTAAAGCGATATTACGTCATATTTCGCAATATATCAGGATATTTCATAAACATTACAAAATAATAACAACCATTTTTTCGCGAGCCGTTTGTTGTTGCCAAAGTGTTTTCTTTGAAAATTCGTGAAAAACAGCAAATGGACTCTTTCAATTGAGTAATAATTATGCCTAAACTACTTAAAAATGGAAATTACTCACTTTTATCCCGTAAACACTGCACTTATATCCACAAAACACTGTACAAAACAAACATTTCGCGGAACTACGCGGCCGCCGCGCGCTGGCCGATCGAGACTGTCGTCTGACGTTTATGCTGACTTTTTAATTAGCCGATAGATATTATCGCCGCTGGCCGCCGGATTAAAGATTATTCGGCCATGTATTTCAGCCGTCAGAAAGCATAAAGTACGACGATTCGAATCGTAAATTGCATTTTTCGCAGCGGCGAGCGCGATGTCCCGTAGCGGACGTTACGCATTGTAGGCGGCCGCCATACATGTCCCCAAATGGATGTTACGTGCTGTGCGGGTTAAACATCACCACAAGCCATAACTACCAATTTCATAAATGACAGTGTGGAAAAACGAACTAAATCCGAAAAAAATAGCTCTGCAACAGTACAAAGCTCAACAGTACAAAAAATAGCTCTGCAGCAGCTCTGCAGAGTACAAATTTAACAATGACAGCCATTGCTGTGTTGGCGATTAATTAATTTATTTAATTTTATCTGCATCCAAACTTTTCCCTGGTCGTAACGGTCTCCGTTCCATCGGGTTCAGAAGAGGGAGGAAGAGAGAGTGCACCCGTGGTCGCGCGCCCACCTGTGCACTATATATAATATAGCCTGCCCACTTGACTGCTTCCGAACAATGAACTCTGAGAAGACTAAAGAAGTCACTAGAATCTACAATGCAGTCGCTATGGCCGAACACGGCTAGAAAGATTAATTACTAGGTAACAAGAGGGAATTTATGAAAAATGGAATTTATTTACATATTCAACCAAAAAGTTGCAGCGCAATTTTTTACGCGCGAAGGCTGGCTTTCGAGCGGTTAATCGTTTGGGCGCTATCGTATAGGAATACATACACAGACAGACAGACACAGACAGACAAACACGCACACAAACTTATATCTGAAAAATGGAAGTTTGTGTGTGTGTCCCTTGTCCCAATGGTCTTAACCCTTAGAAAGCCAGCCATGGGAATGAAACGCACAACGGCGTGTTTTCAACCCTCGAAATTTTGTTTGTAGGGGGTGTCAGTGCGTGCACACTACTGTATAACAGTGTCTTATTCAATGAAGGCGACTTTTTCAGAATAAAATTGCATAATTGCATAAATACGGAGACCAGCCGCCCACGAATTAGCACAACAGATAAACCATCGATCGGTGGTATTGGCATTCTAGCAGTTAATCATCGCATGGAGGGCGTAAAATACTTCATAGTTCACAATACTAGCCAGTTCACAATACTTTCCCTCCTTGTCGGTTGGCGAGCCGGGAAAGTAATACAAAAAAGTGACATTACTCCTTCTTCCCGTTTTACCTTTCATTTATTATACTATTACATTGCATCAGAATAAAAAGAAAAAGAACATTTGGTTTCATAGCCATGGACGCTGACACTGACACATTCATGACACTCTTCAGTCATGAATGCGAGCTCTTTTCCTCAAAGTATCTCACAAACTGCAGCGCGTTGAACTCCGGCTTACCAATCATTGCAATAAGCCCTGGTTCGAATAGAATAAATAGGAAATTCTCACTCACCAACTCCTTCAAGTCGTTTGATAGCCTTTGAAGTCTTGAGGTAACCTTTCCTCATAAACCAGAAAATAACGCCCAAAACGGCCAGAACAACCAGGAAAACAGGATTCACTATAGCCGCAACCACCATCACACCAGCCATATTTAAAATCACCTGTAAATGGCAAAACATATCAATTAATTTTAAAAAGCACAATATTTTCAAGCTTATTAATATTTTTTTAACGCTTTCAGCTTTTTTTGCTGTGACCTCAAAGATTTGAGTTGAATTTGTAAATATACCTTAGCCCAGGTACATTAAAATCATTTGTGAGAATTACGCGTCTCAATCAAATAAATTGCATTACTATTATTATTATTTTATTAAATCGCTGTTTTTGTTTTTGTTCTTTTTTTAATTGAATTATATTGAAATATATATGTTAACTTGTAACATGGACATTTTATATATAATTGTATCCTCGGACTATTTAAATTTGATTCTTCAAATATTTATTGCGATATCATTTTTCCCTTTATTTCGATTCATTATTAATATTTTTATATTTTATTGTATTTAATACGACATTATATTATTATTATTCAGTTTGATTATTTCACCATTTACTGAATGTTATTTTTCCAGCACACTACAGCCACATTTACATCACACTACACTACACTACAGTTACATCACACTACACTCAAATTACAATGTTTACTATTATTAGTTAATTTTTAATATTATTTGATACCTAGCATATTTTTAAAATTAAGTTTTCTAAAGTATGCACAAACCACTCTACTTGGTACGCTTGCCTTAGTACGGGCCTAGGCCTAGTTAGGCAGCGTTGATTTAAAAAAAAAATGGTCTGCGGTGCTTTCTATTTTGCTATTATTTACATTTAAGCCTATAATGTTAAACTTACAATGTACTGCCATAAAAATGTGCTTTTCTTTAAAAATAAAATAATAATAATAATAAATCAGGTCCCCTCTTTATATTTTTTGTTTGGCAGTAGTCAGTCCAAGTAATTCCAAGCGATTTTCATAAATCCTATTGTTAACCCTTCAGCTATGTAACGACCAAATTTGGTTGCACATCAGACACCGTTGACTACTTAACGACCAATATTACGGCTTGCTCCTGGAGCGCACAGTAATATTATTTTCTAATTCGAACGCATCCTAAAATCCATACCAAATATCTCATTATTACCATAGATACTAAGACGGCCGCTAAAATAATTTGGCGCATCATTGAACAGATATTTCTGGTAAAATTCCATTGTCAAACATCGCTGTTCGGTCGTCATCGTCAAACATCGGGTCGTGAACAGTTTTTTTAATGTTTTCAGTTGGAATATGAATAGAAATGTAAGGAAATTTGATTCTAAAACACTTTTATCAACCGAATTCAGTAATTTTATGTACCTGTGATGCATCCATGAGTGCTTTTGGCAGTAGTTCATCTACAGCGCCGACATCTTTGGAGAAGCGATTGATGATGCGACCCGACGGATTGCTATCAAAGAACTTCATTGGCGATCGGACGACACCTATAAATAAAATTCAAGGTTCTATATGAAATCATAGGTTTCAGAACTAAAAATAAAACTGGTAGGTATTAGATACCCCACTGAAGTGATTTCCATGAAACGTCTTATCTGCACATCAATGAGATGCATGGTAAAGGGGTATCTATATCTGGTAAGTAGTGAAATGAATGAAACCAAATAACATACACATATAAATTATATTAAAGAAATTTCTTTTTAGCCACTTCCCGCTGTTTATGGTGCATAATGGTACGTCTAGAGGTGCCGTAGCCAAAATATTTTGAACTTTTCAATAAAATTAATTTGAAATCCACTAAAACTATTGATAGGCACTAATTATTAATTATATTTATATTAGATGTATTTAAAGAGCTACGAATTCTAACTAACGAACCACTTTTGTCTTAATCTGTACACGTACTAACGAGTAATAAGCAAACGAAAGCCTTGTAAGCTTCCATTTTTAGCTTAGACTGCGATGTGTGTCACGCGACACTGACACTGTCTAGCTGCAAGAGTCAGAGGCGCTGAGTAATGGCTATTTTGCTCTACTCAACAATATATAAATGAATTAATTGTACGTCATTTAATTGTATGTGTCCATTTAACTGTATATTATTGTGAATTAGAAATTAAATAAAATATGGAGTGGCCGCGCACGGTACAAGTTTTTTGCAAATTTCGAGCCCGTGAATCTAAACGGATTCGCCCGTTGTCAACTACAATGGGCGAATCCGTCACCTCAGGAAGTTTTAACGATAGTCCATCGTTCCATCTCCCGTTAGGTGAGCATGGATGACTTAGAGACAATACAAATCTACCGTCTAGCTAAGCCAATATGCCCTACAGAGGCTAACGCCCTACGGCGAGACACCGGTTAGGGTACCCAGCGGGTAGCCACGCCCCCTGTATACCAGTTTTGGAAGGATATCACTGTCTGGAATTAACCATCAGGATACCGGTAACAACCCGACTGCTTACGGGTTCGAAGTCGCTTGCACGACCTCTACCTGCCGTATATTCAGCGGTGATTCAGTTTGAATCTATTGCGGACCAATGGCATTTTTTGCCTGGCTCTGAATTCAGGATCAGGTAGCCATTTGGTAATTTCAAAAGTGGTTGACGACATGTCAACATCCACCTCCGCTGCTTAAGAAAACGTATATTTCCATAGTCTCCAGACTCCTTCAGCAATTAGTCAGAGTGCACAACCAATTGGCGTTGCCGAATGGTGCGTAAACCGTCCAGTAATGCCGGGAAGCAATCCCCCAGGGGAAACCGATCTACCAGCCGTGAGGCCTGAGACGCAAGAGGAGTCTTACCCGGGTTAGCCTTCCACAAGAGGAGGCTTCTGAATAGGAGTTGAATCGTGTTTTGGATCAATCCAAGAACACAATGGATCTTATGGCCCAAGCTGCACGAAACCGTTCGCTATCTAAATTCGCTGGCAGGAAGGTCTACTTTATTAACTTAACAGGATAACTTGGCCAGACTGGCTTAACCTTTTGAAAGCCAGCCTTCGCGCACAAAAATGAGACCGCATCTTTTTGGGCAATTTTCTACGTAATGATCATTTTATATAAACTAACAATACCATTTTTTTATGTATTATCTCTTGTTACCTAATAATTAATCTTGTTAGTCATGTATATTATATATTTATATAATATATATAGAGGCCGGCGGAAATGGCTATGCGCGTGTCTGTTAACCACTGCAACCATCGCTTGGCGTTTTTGGTCTCCCATGGGTTAAGAAATCTACTCACCTCTAAACATGAGATTGTGCAAAATGAAGGACGCCTTTATGCACATGTTGAAAAATAGGAACGATCTGGTTAGGGCCGCGATGAGCAACGAGACCACCAGTGCACCATGTATCGACATGCATGTATCGCTGCTCAACAGACTGTCAAATGATGGCAGCGCCCGAGCCTCAATTACTGGAAAAGAGAAAAAAATTATATATATAAAATTATTTCAATGCTAAGACCAGATGGAGCAATCTTCCGACGGAAACAATTCAACGCTCTAGTATTGGTTTATTTCACAGATCAGTGGACCCCTTCATGAACCACATATAACAGTAATAGACTAGAAGGACTTGAGGTATATTTATTTTATTACTTTATTTGTTCTTCGGAAAACTTCACAGTCTGGCCATTAAGAGTAGACATTAATTCGGCATAGGGGGGGAAATATTTTGATGTATCAACACTTACCCATATATCAGGTGAATTTGGTCCTGTTGGTTCATTTCATGAAATTGCATTCATTTTGTCATTAATTCTCATTATTCATATTCTATTGCGTTAAAAATAACAAAGCTATTCGAAGCGGAGCTAGAGAAGTCTTTTCAGCGTCTCAATATGTACTTCTAGGTACATTTTAAGGTTATGTTTTGTTTGACATTTCGTATAGTTTAACCACAAATGGTTCATACATACCTGTCTCGATCGCAGTCAAAATTATAGTTATTTAACGGAGGCACGACTAACATTTTTTTCTTTTCCTTTCAAGCTCACAATAATTCAAACATCGATGTTATGTGACAGAATCAGTAAAGGAGCAGAAATACTAGTCTGAGTACAATACTGCGTTCATACGATATGTCTCTAGATTATTTAGTCTTACTATTCTTGCATTACTGTGTTGCATATGAATGGGATGCGATGGGCACCTCTATACGGCAAAAGAGGGGATTCGCGCTTGTAGATTTTAGCCTGCGATAAATAAAATACAAACAGAGCTGCCATGGAATTCATTGACCGAAGTCGAGCCCATCATTTAGTATTAATACACTTATGGGGGGCAAGTAGTGGATTCCGGACTACCGACGGGCTGTGGTAGGTTTAGGGTAAACAGCTGTCTTGCCACATGTTAGCGTTCACCTTAACGCCCAGTCACTCCCCTTTCGAAGCCATAGAATTTGAGATGCGGAAATTGCGGTTTCAGATAATTAATAAAAAGAGACCAAAATCTTTAAAAAGGTGAAACAGAGATTTAACTTCCACTGCGTGAAAGTGAACAGTGAAGCTGTTCGGGTGACGGCATTTGCGAGATCATGGTATTTATTTAATTTGTACTCGGTGTCTTTTGGGATATTTGATTCCCATGGAACAGTTAATTCTACGATAAGGGCCATATTCCGAGATAGAGAGTAAAGAGTTATATCTGGATGCAGGGCTGTGCATCCGAGACTTTCAGGAAATTTATACTGCTTAGAGACCGAACCGACCTCCAGAATCCGATCTGAAGCTTTCTCGATTATTGAGAAAGGTTTTGTAGTGAAATGTGTTTTGCCTTTGGAGCCATCTCGCACAAACTGTATTGGGGGTTTGGAGGGTACTGTCAAACCCTTTTTGGCACGAGCCTCTGAGAGGCTAATTACCTCGCGAATAACAGCAAGGACTTTGTCGTGGCGGTAAGTGTACCGTCCTTGATATTCGTGATTTTTTCCGACCCCCCCCCCCCCTTTTCGAGCCTCACGTGATTAAAGGATGATCCCTTAGTTCCAAGATATTGCTATTTGGCAATAAGCTTGCCTTTTTGTATTTTAATTTTTAAGTGCAAATAAATAGTTTATTGTTATTATCAAGTCACTTAAAAAAGGACCCACATTTAGAGTTAGGTGCAGGTATATTTTGTAGATTTTGACAATAAAATACTGTTATCTCACCACTATTGACAGTAATGTTGTCACTGCTGGTATCGAGAGTTAGCGGAGCCAACGTAGCGCTCTCCGCCCAACTACTATTGAATATTCCATCTGACCCGTTGAAAGGAGTGGCACTTGTACTATTAAGACCATTATAGTATACACGCAGCTCTTCTTGAGATGTCCTGTGAAAAGCAAAATGTATTAATATTTTCATTAAGATAGGCAATAGGAAGCAAAGGGGCATTTTCCCTCACTTGGCGATTTAACCAACTGCAGGTACAAGAAAATTGCTACTTGTGTTCAATGAAATAGTAATCATGATAATAATAATGAATCATTAGGTGTTCTAAAGGTTTTGCTAAATGTACTTTCTCTTCCCATTTATCTTCTTTTTCCCCCTTCTCCTCTCTGAAATGACACTATATAATGTGTAGAAAAAAGACAAGCGGGGAGGGCAGGATAGGCAAAAGGAACTGTATAGGGACATAGCTGAAAGAAATAAAAAATCACATACGTCTCGGATACGGTGCACGATATTGAAAGTATGACAATTCGAATTCAAATACAAATTCTATCCATCAAACGATCCATTGGCCACCCGATCTCTAGTGACCATGACGGATAAAGGGTGCCTCGAATCCGTGACCAGACTGGAGGTTGGAGTAATCTGTCCAAATCTGGTAGTGAGGGCGTGAGGTCAGCCCGATGGGTCCTCTTTCCAGTCTCTCATAATAAAGCGTTGGTGTGAAGTTAACACCAGCTTTTAGAGGGCCGTGTTAACCCATACGATGGCCAAACGTAATCGGGAGAATTCGTGGGATGAATCTCGTCGGTTAATGGCCGCCACTATTGTTATTTTTTAGGGCAATTAAAATTCGTACCCCTACCTTATTGGCACAGTATTAGGTGTGCACAGGTTTGGGCAGCGCGGTGCATGGATGTTTTTCTCTTTTGAGTCGACAGAAATATAACTTGTATGAACTGCTAATTAAAGTAAATGGGCCCTTGAGTTGAAGAGTTGGCCACGAAGACCCATTCTGTTCAGGGTTGGTCACATTCACGGGTCAACACCTATCCGACGGCCTCCATGATGAAGTGCGAGCCTGGGTAAGACTCTGGCCTTATGGTCAGTTTCCCCTAGGAATCAACCTTCTGGCGTTCCTGGACGGTCTGCGCACCGTGCGGCGTAAGCCAATCGACTGTGCACTCTGATTAACAGTCGGGGGAGTCTGGAAGCAGTACTGTTTCCTATAGAGCGGGGGTAGTTGCGGACCTTACGGCGATTGCTCTTGAAATGTCCTGGGTGAACAGCCGGGCAAAGGACGCTGTGGTCCGCGATAGATTCGGTAAACACCGTTTCACCGCTTTGTAAGGGAGAGGACCGCGCAAGCGACCTCGAACTCGTAACCAATCGAGAGAGTAATCTGGTCACAATTGGAAGTAAGGGCGTGAGTGTAGGCCCGCCGGGTAACATTCCTGGCTATCTCGCGGTTAAGGCGTTGACCTCTTACGGGCCTGTGGCGGAGCTAGACGGTGGATTGTTTTGTCCTCAAGTGTTCTGCGCTCACTCCAGGGAGATAGAACAACTAATCGTTAAAACTTCCTGAGGTGACGGGCTCGCCCGCTGTAGTCGACAACCCAAGTTGCTAATTAAAGTTTAAAACGTCTACCGGGGTGAAGGTCCGGGGACTTTGATCTAGGGTTTGCGAAGATTTCAAAAGCGGACCAGCTTCTCCGATTATTCCTCCGCAAATTCCTGGATTCAATATGTTCTTGGTCGTAAATAAAGCAAGAACTATCGCCTAGTGTGGAAATCTCTGAAGATTTTGTTTTTGAAGATTCTGCATCTAATGGATTGCTTTTTTTTTCTTATTTGTTGAGTGGGGGATTTCTAAGGTCTTTATGAGCCTTGTAACACTGCGACCATTGCTGATCTATTGTGTTCGCCACCTACTATAGTTCTGCGCTAAGCCTCGTGTCATTTAACCCGTTGAGTATGAGTCAACCAAATCTGGTCGCGAAACAATTATCCGTTGAGTACGAGTCGACCAAATCTGGTCGCGCGTTTTTTTCACTTCTTTGACGTTCTCATATTTATTCATAATTATCTAATTGTTTTACAAAATGATATTTCAATATTCTATATTCGAAATTTCAATGCAATCATTGTGCAGTTGTTCTTTTTATGATTGGTGTAGTAGTTTCGTAGTTATAGTACTTTAAGTCGAGCGCCGTCGATGTCGCCGAAAATCCTGCAGATACATCCATGAAAATACCCATTTACTCCAAGGGTTAAGAAACGCAGCAGGCTTTTGGCGCCAGATTGTTTTACCTCCTCAGGTTGGAGGTAATGACCACCCAAGTGGGTGTATCTTTTATGCATCAGCGGGCCATACTCGCGCATGAGGTGCTGGGGAGTTTCTTCTACTCCTTGGCAGAACCTGCACATTTTTGTGTCTCTGAGCTTGAGGTTGAACATGTGTTTGTTCGGGCCACAATGCCCCGTGAGCGCCCTCACCAGTATGCGTAGATTGTTCCTATTTAGCGATAAGGCGTCAGGGGCCGTCCTACGGTCGTAAGCTTTAATTAGCGCTTTGGAATGATTCAACCCTGGCGTGTTGTTCCAGTGGTTGACGGATTGTTCTAAACACATTTGTTTGAGCATTAGGTTTGCAAGGCTTTTTGGTACGCCACAGCAAGGTTCAGGGCCGTATAACGTTCCCTTTGCTCCCGTCTTAGCAATCGGAACGTTATACGGCTTGCGGATAATGGATCGCTTACAAATGATCCTTTGTTTACGGGCGCTCATTGACGTGTCGGGTCGATAGATGACTCGAATTTCTCGGCTCCCATAGAATCAGGCTGGCTTTTGTCGATTCACAATTCACTTTACCACACTTTATTAATTTTAGGGTGAAATAATAAATAATAAAATGTTCCCAGTACTGGAATAATGTCTAACTTTTTATTCAAGAACCGAATATATAGGGTCTTAAGATAATTTATAAAGTAGACACGAGTTTAAAAATAACAGAAGCACTTACGAGTATACGAATTTAAAATTAAACGTATGCTAACATTATTATTATATGTGATTTTATACTAAATTACCTCATATTGAGAGGCAAACACCGCATGTGGAGAGACTGGGATAGCGAGCGAGCGACAGACTGTCGCAGTAATTAAAACCGCCTTTTTTTGCTCACAGTTAGAATTTGGGGGGCGCTCTCATGCGATAACAGCATGTGGTGATTTGGGTCGTCTTCACGTGACACTCTTTTTTGCCCACTCATAATATCGAGGGGTGTTTATGGTAACGCCGTTTTGAAGAGTTAGGTTAATTGGAAAATGAATATTTTGGTGGGAATTAATTTCGAAATGTTTGGATTTAGATGAGTACCTACGATAATTCCTTCACAGTTGGACTCTTACGAACTCGTCGATGGAGCTAGACGGTGGACTGTTCTTTATCCGGTAGTCTTTCTAGTTCACTCGATGGGAGAACGAACAACCTAAAGTCATTAAAACTCGCTGGGGTGACGGGTTCGCATGTTGTGTTCACACCCCCATATATACCTTTTCAACATTAGGTAAAAGTCCGTGCAAGCGACTTTGAACCAGAGTGGAGAAATCCATCCAAATCTGGTAGAATCGACGGGAGCTTCCTCAATAATTGACAATTCTACTACTCACCAATAAGAAACGAAGTAGTCGAACCCAGACGCTATGGCTTGTGTGAGCATGTACATGAACAGAATCGTGAATAAGAAAAAATAGCTGCCACCGGCTTTTAAGTAATGTCCAAATACTGATCCTTCCACCGCACCTGAGAATACACAATAGAAATCACAGAATGCAACAAAATAGAAAGGCCATCTTTGTCTAGACTTAGCTGGCAGGCCTCGAGCGCCAACTTCCACCGTATGAAGGTGAACAGTGAAGCCGTTTCGGGTGACGGCATTTGCGAGATCATGGTATTTAATTTATATAATTTGTAGTCGTGGTCTTTAGGGATATTTGATTCCCATGGAACAGTTAATTCTACGACAATGGCCATCCTCCGAGATAGAGTAAAGAGCTATATCTAGATGGAGGGCTGTGCAACCGAGACTTTCAGGAAATCGATACCGCTTAGAGACCGAATCAACCTCGAAGCTTTCTCAATTATTGGGAAAGATTTCATAGTGGATTTTTTTTGCCTTTAGAGCCATCCCACACAAACTATATTGGGGAGTTGTAGAGTACTGTCAGACCCTTGTTGGCACAAGCCACTGAGAGAATAATTACCTCGCGAATAACAGCAAAGACAAAGGCGGTAAGTGTAATTCCTTGATCTAAGGCCGCCGTGCAACTACCTAGAATATGTCTAGCTGTGCAAGGCGTATTGTTATAAAGGGGACTGAATATCTAGCTATTTATCTAAATAGCTCCAACGAGCGAGGTTGCTGGAGTCTAGAAGTGTATGCTAAAAAGCATTTACATACAGTCATACATTATCTTCCAGCAGGGCCGGCTCGTCTAGGGCGCAACATTTTGGGGGGCGCAAAATTTTAGACTCAAAGTTGATTTTAGTCTTAAAAAGTTGGACTCAAAAGCCCTCACACAAGAATTTGCTAAACAATTTGATTGATTTAACAATAATGTTTTTCCAAAGTTCCATTCCATACCATGGTTTATACCTAGTAGATCCCGCCGAAGGCACTTTAATGATATTTTTTTCAGGATCGGTCTTCAGGGGGCTGAGCAATAATAAAAAATCTGAAATTACCAATATGGGCAACTGTGTTTAAAATCGATTTAAAAGCGATCCGTATAAGTCATCCAACTCTATCTGTCAACTCGGTTGAACTCGTGCAATGTTCCAAGTTTGTTTTTCTGTTGTATGTGCGAGGTGAGATAGATAATAAGCAGATATTATCTTAACACACATTGTACCCACCGCTAACTCTCAACGACCGCAACATATAAAGATTGGGACACGAGAAAGCGTTTTATTTCCTGTCAATGCTTTTATTAAAATGGTTCTGTAGTACCATCTTGAAAAACAGTTGAGAAAAGTCCTCGTACCCGTAGTGGGGGAAATCTCCAAATTGTATGGATCTGCCTATATGAAAATATTTTGTACCCACCTTTAGAGATTGCTTCAGCTACCATAGTTTGCTTCTCTTGCTCTTCCTCATTACCCATTTCCGTTAAGTCCAATATGGAGGAAGTTATTGATTCACTCTGAAATAAATAAAAGTGATATGCTATGAAATTCATCAACCAGAAATGGACTTAGGAGGGGCAAGAGTTAGTGGCCTAGCTAGGGTGTGGGAGTAACAGTAAAAATTACATCTTGTCATTCAAATGTCAACATACGCGTAAACATTTTGCGCAACTCGCCTGGAGTGTCATAATTTTGGAACAATACAATATAATACATTTGTAGTAATACCTCTAGCACAGCTAGACATATTCTAGCTGGCTGCAAGGTGGCCTTAGATCGAGGACGGTACACTTACCGCCACAACATAGTCCTTGCTGTTATTCGCAGGTAATTAGTCTCTCAGTGGCTCGTGCCAACAAGGGTTTGACAGTACCCTCCAAACCCCCAAAACAGTTTGTGCGGGATGGCTTTAAAGGCAAAAAACATTTCCCTACAAAACCTTTCTCAATAATCGAGAAAGCTTCAGATTGGATTCTGGAGGTCGATTCGGTCTCTAAGCAGTATAAATTCCCTGAAAGTCTCGGATGCACAGCCCTGCATCCAGATATAACCCTTTACTCTCTATCTCGGAAGATGGCCCTTATCGTAGAATTAACCTTTCCATGGGAAGCAAATATTCCAAAAGACCACGAGTACAAATTAAATAAATACCATGATCTTGCAAATACCGTCACCTGGAACGGCTCCACTGTTCGCCTTCAAGCGGTGGAAGTTGGAGCTCGTGGCCTGTTAGCTAAATGTCTGGTTCACCTTTTTAAAGATCTTGAGCTCCCCAGGAAAATAATCAACTCCTTCCTAGAATAATTATCTCTAATATCTCTAATATCTCGCCGGGGTGTCTAAGGGGGGTCGCCCCTTAGACTATAAGTTGTCTTGACTTCCCTTAGTCTCTTCCACAGCTGTAAATATAAGCAACAATGGCGAAAACCATATTAATTTTAACTGTTTTTCACATTCGAAGCTGTACCTAACTGTTTCCATCTTAGATCAACATAAAGTTTTGTAAAAGCAATAGCAATACACATAATAAATATGTTGCTTTTCCAAAGCTGTATATGTTGGCATATTAGATAAATTAAGGTTTTGTAATATTTAGAATTTTTAATTTTAGATAGCCTGCCACCACCCTGGGGTCTCTTTGCGACCCCCCAGAGAGTCACAACCCGCCAGTTGAAAACCACCGATGTAGACGGTCGTTCTTGACATACCACAGTCATAATAAAATAACATCAGTAGGACATCTCGAGCCCGTTTTCGAAATAAGTACATACGCTTCGCCGAACCCCCAGGGATGCCACAACAAATACACAATTGACAAGTTGTGATCCCATTAAAGCAGAAATGCAATTCTTTATAATTATTATGTACGTTTATGTATTTTTGTTTTATAGATCAAGAGTCGGTTCCCAAAATTGTACTGTAACAGAATATATGAGTTAGTGCTGAATTTGTGTGACAGCATTTATCACTTGTTGCATGTGTTCGAAATACCTACATTTTAGTAAGTTACAGTAAGTACCTAACAAAAACGCATCAACCTACCTACCTACGCACTTACATACCTATACACCTACTTACCTAGACACATACTTACCTACGCAAATGAACAAATGAACACTAAAGGTTACCTCGTAAATGTAATTTCGTAACGTAAATATAAATACTCGTAAATGTAATTTCTGATAGGTTGCAATACAGCCTTACAGAAAACGTTACACTTTTGTAAACTTAGCTGTCGCGCGACAGCCCTGACTGGCTAGCACCGAGGTGCCCGAGAATCTATGTAGTGGTAGCATACGGACAACGGGCGCTTGTATGCGTGCGAAATCGGTGCGTACTATGGAGATGTTATACTGTTCTTATTTTACTATGCCACGGTGCATCCTACTACTATTATAAATGCGAAAGTTTGTAAGAATGTATGTATGGATGTTTGTTACTCTTTCACGCAAAAACTACTGAATGGATTTTGATGAAACTTTACAATAATATAGCTTACACATCAGAATAACACATAGGCTATAATTTATAAAGATATATAGTTTTCTATCATCATTATCTCCATTTTCCATCACCACGCGGGTGAAACCGCAGGGCGCAGCTAGTTAACTACAATTTGAGAAAAAAGTTGATATAATAAATAGTTACCCTTTGAGTGCGTTGGGACAGCATACTGTTTGTTCTGTTTATTCTTTGTCTGGCAGTGATGCTGGTGGAGCGCTCTCTGGTCCTGTCGCGCGGAATTTCCACATCCTCCCGGACTTCATCCTCGGCCTCTGCCTCATGGTCTTCTTTGCTGACCAGCAGCTTGGCAAAATCTGTACTTGACTCCGAGACCTCAGCAAAGGTGCCTTGAGTTGATATTTTGCCCTGGGGAAAAATATTGATGGGCTGATTTCAGTCTAAGGTGAACAAATTGTGTAATTTTTACACGACTCCCCAACAAAAAAGAAGTGTTGGGTTCAGGGTTCATCTATGTATGTTTTCCGTTTCTTTATTACACCATAACTTCTAAACGCTTGAACCGATTTAGAAGTGTATGGTATTGCTAGAATCGTTATGTCATCCGGAGTGTCATCTAGCTTAAATCTTCAAATATCAAGTAATGCCTAAATGTCCAAACGTCAATAAATTACCATAAGTATATCGTGTTTAGTGTGAAATGAAAGGTCTGATTGAGTACATTCCGGAAATATACGAAATTATAATTTGAAATTTTGGATGGAATATCTCATATACAAGCTACACACTAGTAATATTTAAATTTCGTCATACATTATAAATAAATATTAACGTCATCCGTTGGCGCTTGGCCCAAACTCGCCCTTAGCCGAGAAACAAACAGCCCTTAGCCTGAGGAGACGCAATAGAAACCAGCCAAGGCCAGCCGAGAGAGGGCGACCGATTGATTTATAAAATTAATATTCAGATGAAATCAGTCCTTGTCTAATTGGCGGGACAGTCTTGGGGTGACACAACCAATTGTTTACTTTTTTTGTTAATTGGAAACATTTTGAATTTTGCTGTATTGCTGTCATTCGTTGTTGAGTTGATTAACTGATTTAGGAATGATTTAATATACTTCGTTATACCTAAGCAATTGTTAGGTTGTAATGGAAATAAATAAATAAATAAATAATGATCGAACAGCAATTACATAAGTAAGGACCTAATATTTCTCTCGTTAGGAATTTTATTTATTTTACATATTTATTTATTTAAACTAGCCAAGGATGTCGCCAAGCAAAGGCCATGATGGAGCAACCACTTCCTAAGAAAATAAAGACCCTACTTGAAATGAGCAAGATGAACCTTAGAATCACTATCGGTACCCAAGAGTAAGGACCTTACCCAAGAGTAAGGACTGCCGAATATGTGGTGAAGTACTTGAAGACAGCATACATATCATTGGTCGACCAGGCCTCGCCAAAAAGACACAGTTTACTGGGACGAGCCTTTCTCAAACCCAGCGACCTGCCCAACCTGAAGGTCAGTGATCTGCATGGCCTGGTAAACAGTACCGGGCTACTAGTAGACCACTGACCCAACCACAAAGTGGGTAGTTACAAAAGATCGTATAGATCCAGTTACATCAAGGTGTGGATACAAGCCCCCCACTCCTTTAACTACTACTACTACTATTCAAAGTAATGCACGAGATAAACATTCCTGCAGCATTACAAAAAAATCGTGCTTGGACCAGTAGCAAAAAATAAAGCACACTGCAGCATCTTGACCACTAGGTCAACGCCTCCTAACTAGGCCTAGGCCCGTACTAAGGTAGGCATATCAGAAAATATTAAACCAAACCCTGGTTCCAAAAGAAATAAGAAATAAGGACCAAACCCTGGTTCCACCTACCTTTCACCCGTAAGGAAATCTTCACCCTCTGCAGGATGCGCATCGGTCATTGCTGCACTCCCGCTCACCTCAACCGAATACATGTCCTCCCTTCTCCTCGGTGCAACTGCGGTCATGCCTTTTGCACTCTGGACCATCTCTTCTTTAATTGACCCATTGTTAATAACTATCCTCACTTCATTTCGGACCTCTTAAATCTCAAAATTCAGCTCCCTAATAGTATAGACTTTTTATTATCTCTCAACTCCCGCACGGTCTACAAAATCATCTGTAAATTTATTAAACTCAACAGTATTTTATTAAACTTAACCAGTACATTTCATCCGCTTTTAATAGGAAACACCAGGTCGATGCCGTGTATACCGACTTCGCTAAAACGTTTGATAAAGTTAATAATGACATATTACACATGAAACTTGCAAATAAGATGGATGAAGTCGTACCTATCAAATAGGACACAAATTGTTCGTGTGAAAGGATATACATCGATCCCTGCCTTAGTTAAATCTGGTGTGCCTCAGGGATCAAATCTCGGACCACTTCTATTTTTAATATTCATTGATGATCTCTCTAAGTCTACGCTGTCGGCATCTAATGTATGCAGATGATTTAAAAATATTCAAAGAAATACTGACAATGGAGGATTGCAATGCACTACAGAAAGATCTTTGTGAATTGAAAAAATGGTGTGAATCTAATAGAATGGAACTGAATGTTGAAAAATGACAAATTATTCGTTTCACTAGAAATGAGCAAATTAAAGACTACCCTTACTCTATCGGCAATTCAACACTAAAATCTACAAAAAGTGTAAGAGATCTAGGAATACTTCACGACGAGCACCTGACTTTTAGAGAGCATATCAACAATGTAGTAAGTATGAGCGAGCGAACACTGGGTTTTATATATAGGGTCACTAAACCGTTTAAAAATATAAACTCTTTTAACTTGCTCTATAATTCTCTTGTACGCAGCCAACTGGAGTTTGGTTCCATAATTTGGAATCCATACTATGAGGTGCATTCGGAAGCGATAGAGTCTGTGCAGAGGAAGTATATGCGTATGGTAACCTATAAAACCGGCCCATCACGCACTCTCTACTCTTATGAAGAGCGTTTAAATTATTTTAAGATTTTTACTCTTAGAACGAGGAGAGAGTGCGGAAGCCTAATGTTTCTGCACAAACTTCTTAACGGCGGGATAGCCTCACCAGCTTTATTAGAAGCGTTAAATTTCAACGTACCATCCAGGCGACTGAGGCAGCACCTAACATTTCACCTTCCCACTTCGCAGACAAATCAATCTTTCCACAATCCTATCTCACGTACATGCCGGGTTATACAACACTATAACCGATAACATTGATTTCTTCAACCTGGGACCATTAGTAGTTAAGTCCATTATAAATAACGTTTTATGAAACAAATTGATAATTTACCGTATGTTTTTATTATTTTATTCCAGACAATATTTGATCTATTTTTTTTTACCATTTAATTGTTTAATTGATTTTCAGAATTCACTGTAATTTTTTAATTTTTGTTTTGATCATTTTTAGGGATATTAATTTTTGTACTGCTAATTTTGATAATTTTGTAAATCATGAGATATGGCGCATACGCAATTATAAATTAAGCATGCGGAGTTTGCATAAAATATTATACTCTATTTAGAAACAAAGTAAAAACGTTAGCGATAGCCATGTAATATTAAAGTATTGTTTGTGTACCTATTATACTAAATAAATAAATAAATAAGTATGTCTCTTTAATAATATTGAATGTTCCTCCATAGAGTTTTTGTGATAAACGTATATATGTATTTTACCCTTTTGTTCACTATATATTAAATTATTATTCGATTTGTGTTCCTGACGGAGTGATGTTTTACTTGTTCCAGTGACGTCCACTAACAAAAATAAGTTCCTTCCTATTTCAATGACACACTTGGCAGAAATCACCCTCTTTGGGTGGAGCCATCAAATTAAAAAAAGAAGAAGAACATTATACCCATGCACTCATTTAGTTAAAATTAAGAGAAAGAATCATACTTACATCCATGAGAACGATAATGTAATCAGCCCCTTTCAAATGATGGAGCTGATGGGTGACGAGGATTCTCGTGCGGTGTCTTAAGTACTTTGATACACAGTTCTCGAAGAGTTGTCTCCCGACCGCCGCGTCCACTGCAGACAACGGATCATCTAAAAGGTAGATGTCAGCCTGACGATAGACAGCCCTAGAAATACACAAAGCCTTTAACCTTTCAAGTGCTTGGATTCATTGCCGCAATAAAAAATACAATCTTCACCGTGCGGTTTTTGCAAATTATTTGAATTTATATAAATAATAAACAAAATGATATCATATTTTGTAACTTACGGCCTTACCTACTTACTCTCGTGCCCTATATAGCTACTAACATTTGAAGACCATAGGGGATCAAGTAAATATATTAAAAGAAATGAAATACACACCTGCAGTTACAAAAAGTGAACTACTATATTTATAATTATTTTTTTAACGGTTTTTTATGAAATATTTGTGGGTCATGTATTTATCATTATATAGATACATATAAATTTTCAGACTGTACTCAATCATACCTTTCATTTGACACTAAACACGGTATATTTGATAATTTATTGACATTTGGAGAATTAGACATTTAGACAACTATTTACTTGATATTTTGACAGTTAAGGTTACCCTACGACACTCGGGATGATTATAAATAGGATAGAAAACGAATTTACCGCGTGAAATTTGTAGGACCCGACGTTTCGGTGACGTTGCAGCCGCCGTTGTCTAGGGTAGACTGAAGAGCTGTCAGTCCGTTGTTTTGCGGGTAGGCCGCAAACCGCTGCCGCCACTGCGTAGGTTATAACGGTGGTGGGGGGCCGGGCTCGGAGCACGGGAATTTCACGCGGTAAATTCGTTTTCTATCCTATTTATAATGTCAAACAACCGCGATAGTCTTCGATTTTATACTCGGGATGATGTAACGGTTCTAACAATACCACATGCTTCCAAATTGGTTCGAGCGTTTAGAAGTTATAGTGCAATAAAGAAACGGAACCCTGAACACATTACAATCCTTTTTGTTGGACAGTCGTGTAAAAAAGTTTATCAAAAAAAGCACATTTGAGATAATCTTTGTCATTAAGCTTTTTAATAAAAACCGAAGTGATGGGTTTATCAACAAGTATACATTGTAACAAAAACCGCTTTGTTTTCCGCGTCTTTGTGCCGTTTAGGTTCGCCGAACCTTTATTTTATGGTTTCCCAGTGTTTTTCTATGTTTCTTGGCGGTTTCTGGCTGTTTCCGAGTATTCCTTCCATACTTTAACAAAATATAAACAATATTCGCGAGATTTCTTAAACGTCAAGTTTGACAGGTAGTGGAGCGCAGTTTTCGTTCGCTATTGCCATAAGTCGCGCTTTGATTTATTAGAGGCGATACTGGTCGAACTGTATGCCTCTATGATTCGGCCTATCTGTCAAACTCTGCCCGTGTGAAGAAAGATGGCGAACGACAGAGTTTGGAGAAATTTGCGGGTGGCAGAAAAACCGCCGTAATCGAGAGAGTTTCATAGGTTTTTTATTAGGCGGGGTTTTTTCTTTTTTATGTAAAGTGTTCGAGATATTTCTGGTAAGGATTTTCTTCCATTTGGGGATATTTTATGAAGAGGATTGATGATATTATAACGGATTTTTTCTCCTTGCACACAGCTCGTGGCATCTCTGTTTTGGTAATGTAATTGCTGCTAAGGTGATGTGTATTGTCACGTAATGTGAGTGGTTTATCTCACAAAACGTTTTCATCTGGATTTTTGCCTCCATGTGAAGGAAATAACCCACCAGTCTTTAGCGGGAGCACTTGTGCTGTCGGCGCATCCGCGACACGGCGGGAAAACGGGATATTCGCAGAGTGTGTCTTCTTGGTGGATTAAATTGAACTTTTTTCATACCTGCATGTTATTCTTTTTTTGTGTTATGAGGTTAAAAGATTTTCTGTGAGCCAAATTCAATGCACATCAAAATTCAGCCTACCCTCTGAGATTGGTGTTGTTAGGGTGTCTGGGATTATATATTTTTTTTATTCTTTGGTATGTTATCGAATTTAGTTTCCGTTTTTGCTATAAAAGAAGCGGTGGCGTCGACATATTTTTTTTTGGTTTTGGTTATTCTTACCGTGTTTCATTACAACATGGTTGGTTATAACTTGCGGTTATAACATAACTGAAAAACTGAACCGTTCCTTCAAATATAGGTAAAAAAACTGACCAAAGTACTTTTTTTACAGGAAAAAAAGAGGAATGTCACAAAAAATTGCTTATAAAAGAAAAATGTTGTTTCAATTTCAAACCTCTATATCTTCATGACGATGTCTGTTTTTTTCCTGTCTAATGTCTCCTGTTCCTGTATCAGGCTTTCAAGTGTTATCATTAACTCAACTCACCCAAAATACGACAATCCTCAAAATAAGAATTTTTACCCCAAATTAAGAAAACACGCATGTTGCACCCATTGAAATATGGCCCAACATGCATTTTTCCACAGTCTCACATACATATAAAGCGACGACATGTCGTATACAGAGATATGACTAACCTGGCAAGATTAAGCCTAGCTTTCTGACCACCAGACAGTGATGCTCCTCTTTCACCGACTAGCGTTTCATCTCCGTGTGGAAATAGTTGAAGATCTCTTTGCAGAGCACACACTCTTATGACGTCGTTATATCTGAAATAAAAGAAAAATAAGCAAGGTCTTCTCTATGGGTGCAAACACATAAAAAGCCCATTTATGTTTTTATTTTAAATGCATCCCAAACACAAATTAAGCTTATAAGACTGTATTTATTTATTTAAATAATTTAAAAAAACAAATCAATATTACAGGACATAAGACCATGATACAGTGTGCGATAAATTTCAACTGAATTACCCTAATATCAGGTAAAGGTCACATAAGCGTCTTCAAATATGTGATCAGACTATAGGACGGATAAATCTGTCCAAAACAGGTAGTGAGGGTGTAAGGTTTAGGTGTAGGCGTTATCCCTAAAAACTTGCCCGCAACCTCACCAGACTAAAAAGGGACAAAATCCGTAAAGTCATAGGTACTATGACAGGCCACTGTCCCCTAAACAAACACCTGTTTACCATAGGTGTGACAGACAGCCCTCTATGCAGAGGATGCATGGAGGAAGAAGAAACGCCACAGCATGTGCTCATGGAATGCAGGAGCGTGGCAGAGCAACGGGCAAGAATACTACAATCTCCAGCATCTGTCCCGGAGGCCTGTAGCAACCCAAACAGGCTGCTAACCTTCTGGGACTGGAGTAACATAAACACAAATAGAAACATGAGCCAGGCACAACGGCCCAATCAAGAGGCCAAGTGCGAAAAAAAAGCCCAGACAAACTAACTAGCTAAGGTGTTGTACTCTTATAGGCTTGTTGGCATAGTTAGACGGTGGACTCTATTGTCCCTAAGTCTCTACACTCACAAAGAATGATCGGATATCGTAATAACTTTCTGGGGTGGCAGGTTCGCATGTAGTAGTTGCCAACTCTCAAGTATACACACTTACCTCGTTTTGTCAAATGGTAATCCAAATAAGATGTTTTGTTTGACGGATCCACCGAATACCCAAGGCTCTTGGCAAGCATAGCTCATACTTCCCTGTATGTTTATTGCTCCCTTTTTACCTTCTTCTATTGTATTCATTTCGCCAAGAATTAATTGTAGTAAAGAACTCTGTAATCAGAATAACATGAAAGTTGTATGGATGCGGATTAATTGGATGAAGCAGCCATGTTCATGAAAGGTGTGAAGTGAGTGATGCAACGTGTGATTGCAGTATACAGACAGTAGCTTCTCTTAGAACAAAATTGAAATCAAAGCGAGCGACGTCTTAAACCCTAAGGGCTACCACAGATCGGATTACAATTACTAATTATCCAAACTCCAAATCTACTATCCGAATCGCTTATTACCAGAAATTAAAACGGAAGAAAAATTAAGACGGAAACGTACTGATTGTTGATATTGCACCAACTCATCCAACCAAAGAATGGTTGAAAAAGGGAATGGCCAGTTTAAAACCATCTTTTTACCGCCAAACGTCACAAGCTTGTTGCAACCAATGGACCAGTCTGTTATCCAAACCATGAAACGCCATTACAAAAGGCAACTTTTAAGGAAACTTTTGGTAGAGGGCGAAGACGAAGAAAAAATTGGTTTTGCTTTATCCTTACAAATAGTTTGTTTTTCCCATTTTCAACATTTATACAGTAATTAATTAAAATAGAACCTCTTTTGGTAAAAATAAAACAATAATCCGGATTTCTGATTATCCCCAGTCTCAATTGATTCGGTTAATTGGAGTTATACAGTACTAAACATTCTACCAGAAGCGTCGTCCGCGCTGCTTGTGCTGCCGTTGAAAGAATTCGCAGAAGCAAGAAATCAAGCGCATCGACATATGGGTGCCACTTTGCCGATGCAGATATTCAAACGTTCGAGAAATTTGACTACCACCTTTGGCAAAATGCCAACTACAGGCGATTGCCGTAACGTATCCCTCAGCTCACTTCCCTCGCACCCTATACCTGCAACGTCTTGCTATTCAAGAGTCGGATTACTGTTTTAAGTCAGTATACTGTGGTATGAGCGAACATCGGGTAGAAACTATCCTCATTGCACAAGACTGCTGCAGTTCTGCCGGATAACTGCCACATTTTCCAGTCATAATGCTGCTAAAAACCGAAAAAAAACCTCTCCACATAATTTTAAATGCTTAATACTTGCCATTCTGTGTATAATATTAATGATTTTAAGAAAAGATCCAGGAAATGGCCAATTTTTTCGTTTTTATTATGGCTGGAAAACGTGCCAGTCATCTTGCAACACTGCCCATCCACCAAACCCTCAAGTTTTCTGTCTTCTCCCTCATGCACAGATGTTCTCCTTCAATCCAATCAATGTTCTCCCTCAATCCTCACAAATCGAGCTTCGAAATATATGCTTGCGGTGTCATTCACTTCATATCTTTCGGAAGTTGCTGCTGGTGTCACGAACAAAATGTTTGCGCAAACATAGCCTTATGAGAAAAACTTTGGTTAAAATATTAGGATGAACTCTTTTTCTACATACTTTAGTCCTAATTGGTGAGGCAGTTTCCGAGATACAGTGGGTGAACACATACACACGTTCGCACTTATGACCGCACAAAAACACCAAATTCGATTGTAAATTTTGCTTGAAAACATGACTTTCCCTTTCCTATTATCATACATCGTGTAAGACTTAGCATTTTTTTGACAAAGTAAAAGTACCTTTCCAGAGCCAACAGGTCCGATGACTCCAATCAGTTTGCCTTTCTTGATACGTAGACTTAGGTCCTTGAGGATAATTTCCCCCTGAGGACCCCAGCGGCTCGATACGTCACACATTTTTATAGCTGTTGAGAAAAAATATGCATGCAGTAGTGCAAGTAGTGGTAAAGAAGGAAGTTGTAACGATCCTTAAGTATCGTACATGCCAGTCAACAAATGCATTGAATTCCAGTGAAATGCACTGACGTCAATACAGCCATTGTTCCACCTCGTGCAGCGCCGAATTAGCACGAATTTTAACTACTTTGTCAAATCAAATACATTGAACAACATTTTTACTCGGAATATTTTGAATTGCGTCATTTTTCAGCCTTTATAAGGCGGCGAAAATAGCACCAGGGTATCATTTCTCGAATGATCACTTCCCCCAAGACAGCGGTGGAATCAACCCGGTACTACTCTCACGAGTTGGGTCAACGGGTCCGACCATTTTGGGTACCTCTTCCTTCCTTCCCCATATCGAGACGAGCAAGCATCAGATATTCTGTACAAGATATTCTGAGCACAAACTATAATCCTTATCCATGCACCCTCGTTACTTCAGGCAGATAGCCACCGCATTCGCGTCAACCCCTGGCATATTTGGGAAGCGTTAACAAACTGGCAATATAAATCACTATAAATTCCTTCTGATACAATAAATACCTTCTGATACAATTTCTATCGACTTTCAATACGGAGATAACCCGCAAGTTGACACCACCTCCTCACATCAAACAACTTGGAATCTAGTCAGGGATGGCCCGTCACAAAGTTATAACTGTAAACAAACTGCAACGTGGACTGGACTATAAACCGCAATAGAATAGTAATATAACATAATCTGCAATGGAATATATCAAAATTAACTGGTAGAATTAGCTCTTTGACTATAACTGTTAGAAAATCAGGCATCCAATTGACTCAGATAGCATTATTTGTATGAAAGCCCTGATCGAAACTTAAAATTATCCACCAGTCTCACGAGTGTATGTGTACCTATTCATTTGCTCCGCCAGAAAAGAATTCAAATTTTACCTTGTGCTCAGTATTGCCTCGCCTGACTAAATAAAGACTAGAGTCAGATAAATTGTCTAGTAGCGTTTACGAACGTACATCGCTTTAACCAACCTATATTTGGGTTATTATTCAAAAGTAGGTAAAAAATTGTTGTTTTTTTCATTAGATTTCTTAATAACAATACTTGTTTACTATATAGCAGACCAATTTTTTAGACAATAGACCCATTTATGACCCTTTTTTGTATTTAGAATCGTAGGAACAATTTGACATGTTACAAACGCTTTATGGGTTTTTATTTTTTTTTTTATTTTGTACTCGAATGTATGGGAGACAGCTTGTTGCGTTCGGGCAATAATATAGCGGCCATATCAAGTTCGTATGGGTAGGGCGGTTAAAACTCCACAAGTGAGCTCGTCTTCTCACTCTCTTACTAGAGTCATCCGCATCTAAGCGGTTAAGAACCTTTTCTCAATAATTATAAATTATCGTTTCTTACCAAATTTATCATCATGACTTGGACTCATATTGCTTTTGAGATTTCCATTTTCGATTTTGGCCAATTCTAGCTTAGTGTTGTTAGCAGTCGATTTTGACTTTTCCGAATTTTCAAAATTAGTTATAGATCGAACAAGAAACTCATCGTGGTGTAAAAACTTCTCCAAGCGTCTGAAATAAAAAGACTTTTAATAGAACAGAAATGATGTAAACTTGTAATTTTAAACATATCAAATGACAATTTTCAGTGAAAACTTAGGAAAACCTGTATTATTTTTTTATATTTAGATTTTTTTATATTGTTAACATATTTCTATATTGGTAATATTTTCCAACATTTAATACAAAAATGCCTTAATGACACAATAGATTTTCAAAAATTTCAAAATGCTATATCTCTTAACCGGTAGGAAGCCAGCCTTCGCGCGTAAGAAACTGCGCCGCAAATTTTTGGTCAATTTTGTAGGTAAATACTAACAATATCGTTGTTTAATGAATTCCCTCTTGTTACATAATAATTAATCTTGTTAGATATTATATATTTATGTAATATATATGGGGGCCAGCCGAGAGGGGCTATGCCTGGATGTGTCAAACAATGCAAAATGCCTATAGGCATTGTTTGGCGCCTGTTAAATCAGGTAAATCTCAAACTCGGAATTCTAGCTGGAGTTAAATACTATAAAGTACTTTATTGTATACCAATTTCAAAAACTGGTATCGTGAAAAAAAGCAGTTTTTTGAAAAAGCGCATTTTTAGGAAATTCAAACAATATTGACGAAGACTTTAAATAAAACAGGCAAGACAACTACTACGTCCCCTGAAAAAAAAATACTAATAGTCTTTAAATTTGACAGATACAATAGTGTTTGTCTCATAAGTCTGAGACTTACAAGAGCTGAATTGTTATAGATTAAATGCTTTTATAGTCAACTATAGTAAGCCTAAAAGTGGTGAAAAGGCTCCATGCCAAAATTTAAAAACCTAGAATATTACTTTTTTTTTGTAAAATGTGGTTTTGAACTCTTATTATCTTGTGGAGATATGATGGTGTTGATAGGGAGAGTACATGAACACTCCTTTGACGTATTGGTAGCTACTTTAATTGTCTCATGTAATCGGATCGATGGTCATACAGTAGGGCCTTGATAATCTGAACCCAATTCGAATATCTCTTTAACCCTTCAGGCCTCGGCCCCTCAGCCGATTGACAAGTTGATGTTCCAAAAAAATTTTGTAAAAATTAGTAAAAAAAATTAATTATGACACTGTCCCACCAAAACATTAATTACTGCCAAACCACTGTACCCATAATTAAAATAAAACATATTAACATAATAAAACATAATAAAATAAAACAAATTAAATTAAAATAAAATTGAAACGGGGGCCGTCTCGCTGAATCGTGTTGTGGCCGATATCGGCCAATTGGGGCTCTAGGGATTAATCCGAACACCCTGCCCTTCCGAGAAATTAAAATAAAAAGCGTTTTATTTGTTGCTGAATGCCTTCCGGCATACTATAATTTAACTTTTTTTTTAAAGTGTAATGTCAGTGTAATAGTCAAGCTTCTGATTTATCATTGCTATATTCTTTTTGAAGCACATTTCAAACTTCGAAAAATCTTTGTTCTATTTTTTTTTAAATACCTTTTTAAAGATCCCTCATACCTAATATTATAATCGAAACGCTTCGTCTTACTATAATCCGAACGAATCCCCTTTACAATCCGAAGTTCTACCGTACTTTCGTAGACGGATGCATTTCAACCTGACATTATTGATAGCCTTGCACAAAACATGGTTTGCGTAGCTGTAGTGAGCTCTCCAACTATGAAAAATAGCAGGTAAGAAAAAAATACATATAAAGTCTTACTTTAGTGATACTCTGGCTTCGGCAACTTCTGCAATTGCTCTGACGAACATAGAAGACATGGTCGATGATAGAGCTGAATAGAATTGAGCAAACATGAACACCTGCAAAGAAAAACGCAATCAATTATCAGTGTTGCCAGATTAGCAAAAGTTTCACCATTTAGGCCATGGGTCGGCAACCTTTTGTATTAAGAGGGCCAAATATTTTACATAAAGATTAGTGCGGGCCGCCTTTTTGAGTAGCGCCATCACCACCTCCCTCCTCCATCCACAAACCCTACTGGTCACAATATGTAACCAAAGGACTCTTGAGACAAGTCAAATGAGCCCAAACTAGAGGGGCTTATGCAGGGGCGGATCTATATAAGGGCTTTTTGGGCTGCAGCCCAGGGCCCCGTGGATATAAAGGGCCCCAGCCTCCATTGAAAACAATGGACAGTATTGTGAACCGAGTTCCTACCGACGCTAGCGCCTTGTCAATAGGTAACTAGTAATAAATGTTTGCTTAAATTTTACTCAATTAACTAGCTTTACAATTAATATCAATACTTGCTTCATTAAGCTACTAATTAAGATATTATTACAATTAGTATTAATGTTGTTTAGTTTAATGTTGTTTAGTAGCGATAGCATTAGTATTAATGTTGTTTAGTATCAACGTTTTCTTACGCTAATCGATTTGTCTATTTTCAGTGAAAAGTTAAATGTCTTGCAGTTGTGTTTGTGTATCTGTCATATTAAACAAATAAAATATTGTATTGTCCTCTTTCTTTCCTATATTGTGTACCTACATAGTGACCTAGACATCATTATCAAAAAAAGCTTTTTGACAAAATGGCAATTAGTTGATTAATTAGGCAGGCCCCCAAGTAATATTAGCCCAGGGCCGCTAATATTACTTGGGGGCCTGCCTAATTAATCAACTAATTGCCATTTTGTCAAAAAGCTTGCACGGTCCGCCCCTGGGCTTATGGGCATAACTTTGCAAAGTTTCAAATCTATACGATAATTTTGAAGGTGAAAAGAGAGTGGAATACTTGCTTACAAAGTTACAGATCAAGATGACAGTAATACAATACAAGTCAATATATTAAAAGGAATAAAAGACAGGACTGCCATTACAAAAAGTGAACTACTGTTTTTAAAATTACAAAGAAAAACGTTTGTGGTTTATGTTTTATCCATATAGATACATATATGTATATTTTCGGAATGTACTTAATAAGACCTTCATTTGACACTAAACTTATTGACATTTGGAAATTTAGACATTTAGACAAATATTGACTTGATATTTTGACAGTGAATGTACCCTATGACACTCGGGATGACAACGGTTCTAACAATACCACATACTTTTAAATCGGTTTGAGCGTTTAGAAGTTATAGTGGAATAAAGAAACGGAAACATACATATGTAGTTGAATCCTGAACACATTACACTCCTTTTTTGTTGGGCAGTTGTGTAATAAAAGATAAAAGTGTGTTAAAAAATTAACAATCTAGAAAGGTATGATACTACAATAACTAGGGATGCAACGTTTATCGATTTACCAATTATAATTCCGATTATGTCAAAAAATAATTGCCAAATAATAGCAAAAATAATCAAAAAATATTTTTTTGCATAATCTGCAAAACTGGCTTGGATTGCTGTATTGAAAACTCTAGAAGCTTGAAAGAGGCTTCAGTTAGTTAATTATTTGAGCCTTAGTTCGAAAATTATAAGTAACAACTACATAAACATCATACCTTACTGGCAGTGAGACCGTTGCCTATCAAAATCAAAGACATCATTGTGAAAAAAGTAGCCGCACGCGTCGTGAATATTAAGAAAGTCATAAAAACGGCTCGAACGTATGTTATTTTCAGCACCACTTTTAGTTCAGACCTGAAAGTGAGAAATTTTATACAATAAATACTTTACAATTGTATCAGTCATGCATAAATTTATATAAAAAAGATTTATAATCTTCCATGTCATAAGTATTTGCAATGAGAAATGTTAGCGAAACGCAAAGACATACTTATGTGTTAACCCAACTAGGCCTGAGCCTTTTCTTAGGCAGACTTTATGCTTGGTATTTCTGATCTAATCCGTCAACAAAAAAAAAACATATTTATAGTAAGGAGTACGCTATAGAGACGATGCGGGTGTTTATAACAGCCACTGGCCCTAATGACTTCTCTAATGACTTTATTGTTTTTTTTTTTTTTGGTAAGCTCTCACATCATGCCGATGCGTCAACATGATGTGACTGACAAGTTTCAAGATGAAGGGGATCTGCTGCCTGTACCTGAAGAGGATCTGCCATTGTTAAAATAAAATTGCCGAGGCTGAGAAGAATGTTATTCCTCTACACAATAGACAATAATACTGTTTAATTTTGGTTACATTTTTCCCGGTTTTTAAAACTATGAAGGCAGGAAAATAAGCCAGTCATCTGGCAGCACTGCGGAAGTATTGTCTAACCACGATGCTTATGCGGGACTTCGCTCACTTGCACCTTTCAGGATAATGGCCGCTGCACCATGTAGAGCATGGGTCTTCAACCCGCGGCCCTCGGTGGCGTTCTTGGCGGCCCGCTCGAGCCCGCGCCGCCTGCAGTTTTACTACTACGGCGGGTTGTGACGGACACACTCGTTTCGTTCGCTCGCTGCGATAATGAGAGTTGAATAGAAAACACGTTGCAACTTGTAACCTTGAGACCAGTTTGAGAATTGCAACGACCACTATAGGGGCAGGTATTGATAAAATATTTAGGACTAAACAATGTTTAGTCCTAACTAAATTCATTGATTGAATTTTATTAAAATATTTTTTTGTTGGTAAAATTGTAAAATAAATAACTTTGACGATTATTGTTCTTCAATTACTTTAGTTTATATTGGAATATTTTGTTTGTTGCGGCCCGCCGAACCAAACTCAAAGTATTGTCGTCCCTTGGCCTCAAAAAGATTGAAGACCCCTGGTGTAGAGGGAGAAAATTACTATAACACCAAAACTAACTTCCTTGCAGCATCGATGAGTTTGGCGAAGGGCCTCTCCCACGCATACATCTTGATGACTTGAACTCCAGATACTATTTCATCCATGAGTCGGACTCTTTCGTCGGTTCTTATTGCGGTCTGCAAGCGGAATTTTGATGCCAATTTGCCAGTGTATGCTAGAACAATACAAATATCAATTCTTGAATTATATATTAAAAATCAGTTGTGTCACTTAAAGACTTTCCCGGCAAGCAGACAACCCCCTCGTCTTTCTCTCCCTCCCCCTCCTCTTTCTCTCCCCCCCCCCCCAAAATTGACCAAAATAAAAAAGTGTTTGCAATGAAAAAACAATACATTGTTTGAACTTTAAAAATTCATTGTCAACTTAACCTAAATTTTGCAATGTTGCAATCTTTTTAGTTTTCATGGTAGCTGTTGTTTGATTTAGAAAAATAAATTTCCCTATGATATACGAGGACTGTTTAAAAATTATCCGGCCTTGGCTGGGAAAAATATAATACTCACCTGATGGGATCGGGACCCTAACTACCCTTCGTAGTAGACCATTTCAGCCTCCACATACTTATCTCAACGTTCCTTCCACTTGGAAGCTAAAACTGCAACACAACCCCTGTTGCAGTTTGGCCACGAAGACTCATTCGTTCAGGGTCTGTCATACTCTTGGGTCAACACCCATCCGGCGGCGGGAGAGCCAGGGTAGGACTCTGGCCTGCGGGCCACTCTCCCCTAGGAGTCAGCTAATCGACTGTGCACTCCGACTAACAGCTGGGGGAGTCTGGGAACAGTAATGTTTCCTATATAGCGGGGGTGGTTGTTAACCTTATGGCAACTGCTCTTGAAACGACCATTCGGCCACCCGATATCGGGTGAATAAGCGACAAAGGATGCCGTGGTCCGCGATAGATTCGGTAAACACCATTATTACGCTTCACAAGGGAGAGGACCGTGCGAGCGACCTCGATCCTGTAACCGGTCAGAAGGTAGGAAGTATCTTGAAGGTTATTTGCTAAAAGAGATATCCTTCCAGTCAGGGGACGAGGCTACCCGCTGGATACCTTTCTCGGGGCTGTAAGGCGTTGGCCTTTGACGGGCAGGTGGTGTAGCTAGACTGTGGATTGTTTTTCGTCCCGAGTCTTCTGCACTCGCCTCACAGGAGACAGAACGATCAATATCATTAAAACTTTCTGAGGTGACAGGTTCGCCCTCTGTCAAAACCACTTCCAAAAGGATGCTTTCGGAATGGCGTTAAACTCTGCCGTTGCATTCTGCAGTATATCTTCTCATTATGAAAACAGGATCCTTACAACAGTGTTACCAATTTCGATCAACTAGAAGTCGCAAGGAGCCATTTCTGAAGAGTAGCGAGGTGGAAGAACAACTGGAATTTTTGTTTCAACTGAAACCATGTTTTGCTAAGGAGTTGATTATTTTCCTGGAGAGACCAAGATCTTTAAAAAGGTGAAACAAAGATTTAGCTGGCAGGCCACGAGCGCCTACTTCCACCGCGTGAAGGTGAACAGTGAAGCCGTTCCGGGTGACGGCATTTGCGAGGTCATGGTATTTATTTAATTTGTACTCGTGGTCTTTTGGGATATTTGAGTTCCATGGAACAGTTAATTCTACGATAAGGACCATCTTCCGAGATAGAGAGTAAAGAGTTATATCTGGACGCAGGGCTGTGCATCCGAGACTTTCAGGGAATTTATACTGCTTAGAGACCGAATCGACCTCCATAATCCAATCTGAAGCTTTCTCGCTTTCTCGAATATAATATAAACAAATCCGGATATGTTTAGATTATTGTTCAATGGCCATGGTCAACAGAGCAACGTAGATACGCTTAAATTTCTTTGTCGTTGTCAATGACAGGTTAAGGTGGAATTCGCATGTATTGAGCGATAGGCTTTCTAGTGCATGTTTTTTATTGCGTCAAAAACGTAAAGTCACTAGTAGAACAGGCGCCAAAATCATGTATTTTATTCATTTTGAATCGCGCTATATATTATCTCAAAATCACCATTTTTGGAAAAAATCTTCTAAATATAATAACTTCATCAGGTAATTATAGTTTAGTTTAGTTAAGCAAAAAATATAGTTTCTTCACAATTATAGTTTTGTTACAATAAATATTACAGAAAATTCATAGTTTAAAAATATAATAATTTTGAAAAGTGCAAATTAGTACTGAAAATGTATGCTTGTGTGTAATAAATTTGAACACCCATTGTAAGTATTTAATTGTGGGCAGTCTTCTATGGCCTTTTTTTTTTCTTATAAAGTAATGTACAAAAAAAAAGACATGGGCATACATACTATTACATATGCAAAATCGTTAAAAATAAACATTATAATAGAGAAAAAACATAGCTCTATGCATATAAATGTGCTAGCATATTCGAAGTGAGGCGAAATCGCACAACCACTAGACCTATAAGGTCTGTATCTGGCTGTGCTGAGTTAACACTTGGTTGTTGACTCACGAACTGACGCATTTGATTCCAATTTTCATAGACTTTTTTATCTAACAAAGGATTTAGTCTAACAATGCGCTTTTAAACAAATTAAAACTAAAAATAAAAAGAAAAACAATGTACGCAATTAAAACTAAACAATTTTTTTTTATATAAAATTTGCATTATATTCAATAAAATAAGGTAGAAAAATAGGTAATAATATATACAATTTTATATGCAGAGTATTAACACTACATTGTAATATAATATGTATGAGAAAATAATGTGTAATATTGTAAAATTTTAGAAATATATGTTTTTAATATTCGCTCTATAGTAGTAATTAGATCTTCAGTTTTTAAGCGCCCAATGTCTAGGAGCCAGGTTTTCGCATTTATATTGGTTATATTGAAATAAATAACTGAACTGAGACCTAAATTCAAGTCTCAAGTTTGGATGCTTTGGTTGGATTTCTGATACAATTCTGATACAGCTTACCTTGAAAGGGCACAGCGCTAAATATGACGAGCACGCCGAAGATCCCAGATACTCCAATCTCCCGGAAGAGGAGGATCATGACCAGGATGGCACAAATAGGAGATGCCCACAGGTAGTTGAAGAAGAAAGCGGAAAAGTCGAAGCGGTTAACATCGTTGGAGAGAAGATTCACCACCTTTCCTGGCGCCGACTCACCTAGAGCAGTTCTTGACAATCGCAGAGACTGGGAATAGAAAATAAAATACAAACGGAGCTGCCATGGATTGCGCCGACCGGAGTCGGGTCCCATCATAATACTATTATTATTTTTCTAGGGGGTGAGCGGTAAACTGAGGACTAACGACCGGCTGTGGTAGGTTTAGGACAGCTGTCTTGCTAAATGTGAGCATTCATTTTACCACCCATTCGCTCCCCCCTTTGAAACCATAGAATTTGAAATGCGGAAATCACAGTTTTAGATAATTTTTCTAGGAAGGAGTTGATTATTTCCTGGAAAGACAAATATCTTTAACCTTTCGGAAGCCGGTCATTCCACGCAAAATTTTCGAAGCCCTCGATTTTTTTTTTGTAGAAAGTGTGTGCAAGCATACACTAACATACAGGATGTCCAGTAGGAAAGTTCAAATTTCAAATTTAAATTACGCGGTAACGGTTGATGCGGGGAAGCGGCGAGGGGTCTCGATCGACGCGCCAGACGCACGGATTGTGCAGTCCTGATGGAAGGTTGGACCGGAGCGCAACGCGCTTTTGCAATCGAAGCCTACTTCAAGAGTGGCGATTCGTATTCTGCAGCCCTTTGAAAGTTTTGATCTCACTACAATATTCGCCGACCAAGAGCAGGTCCGAATGTTAATCTATTGATAAAGTGGGTAAAGAAGTTCCTTGAAATGGATTCTCCCGTCAACTAACCAATTCCAGGACTGGCGCCTACTGTTTCAACTGAAGAAAACGTGCGTCGAGTGCGTGATTCAGTTCTTGCAGATCCACGACGTTCTGTACGAAAGCACTCTGCAGTTTTGGGTATCCCTTAATAAACGCTTCACATAATTATTTTAAAAAAAATGCATTTTATATACGTATAAAATCCAATTAGTGCAAGCTTTGAAAGAAATTTTTTATGCTGTAAGAAAAAGTTGTGATGAAACGATGTTGGAAGCTTTTCTTACTCAGTGCAGGCTTAATAATGTAATCTTCAGCGATAAGGCACATTTTCACATGGAAGGGTATGTGAACAAGCAAAACAGCAGATATTGGGCCGCGTTGAACCCGAAAGAGAGACACCAAAGACAGTTACATAGCCCAAAGGTGATTGTATGGTGCGCAGTGTCCGCCAGTAACGTAATTGATTCGTTTTTCTTTGAGAACGAAAATAGTCAAGCAATCAATTTAACCCCTCCTCTCGCGAAGTAAAAATTCAGCTATCACTTTTGCCCGCGACATTTTCGCGCGTAAAATCGACGCGAGTCGACGACCTTGATACAAACGACCATAACTTGTAAACCACTATACGGATCATAAAAAAAAATACTGTAAAATGATCGCATTGAAATTTGGCATATAAAAAATTATAATCTGGAAATTGGGGGAGTCGGCCGTTGGTCCCGCAAGGGATGTTAGGGAGTTACCGGGTTAAATTCTGAACGATACAGGCACATGATCAACACGGTTTTCGCTCCTATTGTGGAAAGAGATTTGCGATATACCAGAACTTGTAGTTTTAACAGGATGGGGCCACTGTCCGGGATTCAATGCAGACCGTGCGAGCGCTTTTCCCCCCAAAAAGTAATATCGGGGTTTGGAGACATACGCTGGCCGCCAAGATCACCCGACCTCACTCCGTGTAATTTTTTTAGTTTGTAAGAAAACTTTATTCCAACAAACCTCGAACAATTAAAGCCCTAAAAGAAAATATACGACAAGAAATCGACACCATTTCTCCGCAGCTCTTCAAGAAAGTGTTTAAAAATTTGCGCGCTCGATTAGAGGAGTGCGTGCAAATGGATGAGAAACATTTAGAAGGAATTTTATTCAAAAATTAAAATCCGATTATTTTATGGATCTTTTAAAGTATATAAATATTTTTAAACTATTCGCTTTATTTATTCCTAACACTTTTAAATTTGAACTTTCCTACTGGACATGCTATATAACAGTGGCTTATTCAATAACAGGCTTCAATGGCAGACTTCAATGACAGGCTTTTACCGCAGTGGAGGGAGAAATAGATTAAAGAGGTAAGAGGGGTTAAAGAGGTGAAACAGAGAAATGGCTGGCAGGCCACGAGCACCAACTTTCGCTGTGTGAAGGTAAAATGTGAAGCCATTCCAGGCGACGGCATTTGCAAAATCATGGTGTTTATTTAATTTGTACTCTTAATCTTTTGGGATATTTGATGCCCATGGAACAGTTAATTCTAAAACAGGGGCTATCTTCCGAGATGGGGAGTAAAGAGTTATATCTGGACGGAGGGCTGTGCATCCGAGACATTCAGGGAATTTATAATGCTTAACCCCTCAAATGTGAGGCGTCCCTTAAGGGATGCCTTGGCAAAATGTATACAAAATGTATGTAAATTTATATAAATGTAAATATAAATGTAAATGTGCGCCGCTTTATAGTAATCCGCTCTATAGTAATGCTATAGCTCTATAGTAAACCCCGCTCTATGTAAATGTAAATGTAAATGTAAATATAAATTTATATACATTTTCCAGTAGGCAACCCGAGTTAATCGCCATTCATTTGAGGGGTTAAAGACCTGCTTGCCTCTAATTTGTAATTCAGGCAAACTTGGGAAAATACATATGCATGTCCAATGCTAAGGCCATCCTAAGCAAAGCAGGCAGTAAAGAGCTTCAGTGAAGGCCTAGTGGTAGGCATAAGGCAATTCCCGTGAGGGTGATATTAGCAATCTTATAAATTACTCTGCTATAAATTATATATAGATAGATAGGCAAAGACCCAAGTATGACGTAAACAAATATTTATACTACAATATGTTTCATGTAGTGAGAAATACATGGATGAAAGTAAAAATGCCCAAAAAGGCTTTTCCTACGAGAATCACAATAATCACTAGAGATGCATGCATACTGGTGCCCACACTTAGTTAAAAATTTGGAGCTAAAGATTACTGTCATGATGGCCACTGCTCGACTCGCGAAAGAAGAATTAATTAATTACAATATCTTACCTTTCTATACACCAAAGAGCAGACAGCCACTCTTGCCCGCATCCCCAGATGATAAGCATACAACATGTAATGGTTCATCAAGAATGACGACAAAAAATTGATTAAAACCACTGCACCGGCGTACCACAAGGCGGTAGATCGCGGCATTGTGTTGTCTGGAGAGAAATACTGGAGGAGCATACCCAACAGTAGCGGCAGGCTCGTTCTGTAAATCAAGAAAAGATGATTTTTATTGGAAAATTGTATGTCACCCATGTTCAATAATAAATAAATACAAACGGAGCTGCCATGGAATTCACCGACCGGAGTCGGGCCCATCATAATACTATTTTTTACACTTCTGGGGGGTGAGCAGTGGATTCCGGACTTACGAACCGGCTGTGGTAGGTTTAGGACAGCTGACTTGCCACATGTGAGCGTTCACCTTGCCACCCATTCACTCCCCCTTCGAAGCCATAGAATTTGAGATGTGCAAATCGCAGTTTTAGATAATTTTTCTAAGAAAGAGTTGATTATTTTTCTGGAAAGGCCAAGATCTTTAAAGAGGTGAAATAGAGATTTAGCTGGCAGGCCACGAGCGCCAACTTCCACCGCGTGAAGGTGAACAGTGAAGCCGTTCCGGGTTACGGCATTTGCAAGATCATGGTATTTATTTAATTTGTACTCGTGGTCTTTTGGGATATTTGATTCCCATGGAACAGTTAATTCTACAATAAGAGCCACCTTCCGAGATAGAGAGTAAAGAGTTATATCTGGACGGAGGGCTGTGCATCCGAGACTTTCAGGGAATTTATACTGCTTAGAGACCGAATCAACCTCCAGAGTCCAATCTGTAGCTTTCTCGATTATTGAGAAAGGTTTTGTAGTTAAATGTTTTTTGCCTTTAGAGCCATCCCGCACAAACTGTATTGGGGGTTTGGAGGATACTGTCAAACCCTTGTTGGCACGAGCCACTGAGAGACTAATTACCTCGCGAATAACAGCGAGAACTTTGTCATGGCGGTAAGTGTACCGTCCTTAATCTAAGGCCACCTTGCAGCCAGCTAGAATGTGTCTAGCTCATAATAGACAATAGGCAATACGTAACTCTGGTATCAAATTACCGGCACCATCTTCAATCAGTCCGTACAACTACTGGTTAAGGGGGCGTACTGGTTTACGTATTACGTAACGCAATTTTTGAAGATTTTTACCCTCCCTCCCCCCCATGTAACGCACCATAACGTTTTTCTGTACCCTTCCACCTTCTCCCTAAACGTTACGAAACACCCAAGTGACCAATTTTACCTAAAAGTCACATGATGCGCAAAGTACCGGAAAGTCCAGTAACTCACTTGAACAACACTGATTACAGCAATGTGCTTCTGCGTATTACGTGTTTAAAACACTAACGAATACTGACAACAAAATCAAAATAAAAATGACGTACAATATAGTCAAGGGATTTGCCGTAACGGCCCGTAAAACATAAACGAAAAGGGTCGCCAACTTGGGAGTGCAAAATAAAAATAACGTACAATACAATCGAGGGACTCCCCATAAAACATAAACAAAAAGGGTTGCCAGCTTGGAAGATTTTAATTCCCTAGTTTTTTATAAATATAAAAAACAATATTACGTAACGCATTGTTCGAACCCCCTTCCCGCCACTGTAATGCATCATAACGTTTTACAAGACCCCCCCCTTCCCCCAAATTGCGTTACGTAATACTTGAATGCCCCCGAATGCATTTGTAAGAATTATTTTGCAACTATTAGTTTGTAAGAATTTTATTGAGAATAATTTATAACGACAATGAAAATTTTATTATTTCAAAGTTTAATTTACAATCAATTAAATGAAAAGAATTCATATTTTTAATTTAAAGATTACGCTTTTTAAATTATATACATGTTTCTATTTAGTATGCGAATTCTGAATTTTTATATATTATTGGTAAGTTATATTTATTTTATTTTTTCTCCTATAAGTTCGGTACCGATTTAATCCTATCGGTTTCAGTTGTTTCATTTTATATTTGTTTTAAAACACTATGTTTCAGGCCATTTCAATGTACATTTCGATGTATTGAATATTGAAAGTGTGTTATTATTTTGTTTCTTTCTAATTGATTTATATTATAATTAATATAATTTGATAAATATTGGTGAGCCAGCGAAATAATGATATCAGTTAATTAGATATTATAAACTTAGCAAATAAGTAAAAATTGATAATCTGTTACGATAACAGGGAATTATGAGAGACGTAATGTCAACATGCGTTATCACCATAAATGTTACACCATAATTCAAACAATAAATATATTTTTTTTCTATTTTAGGCTAGGGCATATGGAAAAGATGGAAAATAAATAGCTGTTGAAACGCATTCTTTATGACAATCTAAAGGGCATGTGGCAGCAATGCAAGCGATAAAGCAAAACCTAAAATGCTTTTATGCAGTTGCTACCCTGAAATACACGTCATTGCACCCACACACCGTACTTACCGCCCTCTCCTCACCGCAGCTCCTCGACCTACCACTCAGAGGGCAGTTGCCATTATACCGCGGGACAAAGAGTTATTTTATTTTTTTGTCGCAGTACGATTGCAGCTCGTATCGGTTTCACCGATAAGAGTTGCAATCGTACCGCGACAAAGAGATTGCATATGCACTATTAAACAACACTCTGAACTTAACATAGACTTTTACTAATGGCCTACTGCCGCCCAAGGCATCGCAATCTGGATTCAGAACATTCAGAGGAGAGGAGTATTGAAACCTCTCTTCTGCATTACATAAACAAACCATCAAATTCTCAAAACCGATGACCCCGACGTGATCTTAACATGCAACCTTCTGATCTGGAGTCAGACAACCAAAATTGCAATGGCTTGATTCTGTGGTTAAAGACCTAAATTCACATGGAGTGAACAACTGGAACCCTCTTCGACTGCAGATGTTCTGAGTGAATATCTATTCGATAGCAAACCTACAGTTAGAATAAAATGTTTTTCAACTTACTTGAGAAAAAATTCATTGATGATTATCAACACAACAAGAAATATGGATTGCCATTTTAATGTGTGGAATAACGCACGAAACAGACTTGGGTTCTTCTTTTTCAATTGTTTGTTCCAATGTCTGAAAAGAAAAAATAAACAAATTTATATAAGAATATTTGCAATACATAAATTTAGGTTATAATAATATAGAGTACTTTCAGGTGTATGAATTACTACCGGCTAACCTTTAGCTAGTTATAACGACATTGAGCCATTCAGTCTCCCATGGATTAGACATAAAGAATGAGGACAATATGACAATATAAAACAGTCAAGCTGCGGCAGCAGCCCATAAGAGAGTCCAACGCCATACCGCGAGGCACTGGGAAGTAGACCCAGCGGGCAGCCTCGCTCTTTCCCTACCACATTTGGCAGGATTTCTCAGACCTCCCGTTTGGTTACGGGTCCTAAGTCGCTTGCGCTGCCTCTACCTGATGTTAGCCGTAATTCAATTTGAATTTATCGTCGACCATGGCATCCTTTACCCATCTGTTTACTCGGGATTGTGTAGACAATGCGGTCGTTTCAAGAGTGGGTGACATCAGCTCATTAGGAAACGTATAAGATCGTTTCCAGACTCCTCCAGTTATTCGCTGAGTGCACAGTCGATTGACTGACGCTGCACGATACACAAACCGCCTAGCAGCGCCCCAAGGTTATCCCTCGTGGAAACTGATTTACATGCCGTGGCATGGGAAACAGAGTCCTTACCGGGTTTGGCCCCTTATTCAAGGAGCCTACTGGATAGGAGCTAAACCGTGAGTTGAGCCAACCAGAGATAACGAGCAGGTCTTAACCACCCAACTGCACAAAAACTGTTAGTTACCATTTGGTAACTAAAAGTTCTCGATGCACGAGATGCATGAGAACTATGAAGTGCCGGGGCCTGCGAGCTCTTCCAGAGTGATTGATGCAGTTTATGCATAGAGCCAAGCTTGTAACCTTCACCTCAATATTAACAAATGTTCAATGATGGCATACACGAGATCGTCTGCTCATCTGATGCACCTTTCCAGAGTGACTGAAGTCAAGGACTTAAGAGTGTCTTCGACCTACACATTAGGCAACTATCTACAACTTCTTTCAAACTCCCAGGGTTTCTGGGGTTGTGGTGGAAGGGGGGTTGGGTTAGGGGGTTGGGGGGATACTGCGTGAAAAGTGGTTTGACGCGCGTGGAGGGGGGCGGGGTTACGCGCGGGGGGCTTGTCTGTTTGCTGCAAAAGTCTTCAGACGAAACAACCGATTTTTGAAATACAAATGACTAATAAAAAATACCATTTTAATTGCTACTTTTAAATAGGAATATTTTCTTATTTGTAACTTTAATTCGTAGGGATATTAATTGTGCAGTGTGTAACTATTTTATTTTTGGTATATTAGGAAATAACGTTAAAAATACAATATACTCGTAATACAATATAATGCTGGTCATCTCCTTAATGTTGTTATTATATTAATTTATGTATGTCTTTTCTCAATCTTGTGCGATTATTAGAGAATGACGTGAACTTTGAACTATGATATAGAAACGTAAGATATCAAGTTTATTTAGTTAACATATGACTATTTTATAACTGACTTCGTTTTTATATTTTGACTATCTGTATTTTTTATTTATACTTCTTAGGTATTTTAGCAGCTTAAATTATGTTAAAAAGATTTTTAATTTTAATTTTAAATTTAATTAATAATTGTTTTGACAAGTTAAAAAAATAGACAATCTGTACAAAAAAATATTATACATAATTATGTAAAATCAAATTGACTACCAAAGTAGGAATTCCTAGCAACCGTTTATTTTATAAATAAGTAAATATATTAAAAAGAATAAAAAAACACGACTGCCATTACAGAAAGAAAAACACTACTGCCATTTTTTATCACAGTTTTTTATGAAACATTTGGGTTTATGTATTTATCCATATATCATAGATACATGTATATTTTCGGAATGTACTCAATCAGACCTCATTTGCCACTAAACACGATTATATTTAGTTAAATTTATTGACATTTGAACATTTCGACATTTAGACAACGATTTACTTGACATTTGGACAGTTTATATACCCTATGACACTCGGGATGACATAATGGGTGTAACAATGCCACACACTTCTAAATCGGTTCAAGCGTTTAGAAGTTATGATTGAATAAAGAAACGAAAAACATTAATAGATGAATCCTGAACATAGGAAAGTTTAAGACCCAGAAAGAAATTCATTCGCATTTTACCAGATGTAGGCACAATTTAGCATTATCTTGTCCATCTTTTAATATATTTAAAAGGGATCCAAATTAAGTTGGAATGGTGTGTTACAATAAACTGCCTAAGAATATTACAATGATATGTAGAAACGGAAAAATAGCCCAATTTAAATCAAAATTAAAAGGCTACTTTATTGCTAGAGAATTATATAATACTAGCTGACCCGTGCCCACTTCGTTGGGCGGTGAAACTTTTACTTATGATGAAATTATGAGTGTGGTTTGGTTAGTACTGAGTGCTATGATTTATTTCCTGACTGCCAAAAGAAGGATTATATTTTTCACTGCATATGTATGTATGTATTTGCATGCCAATTTGACTATATTACCGTTATTTGTGAGTGTCTTCTTGTGAGTGTCTTATTTGTGAGTGTCTCTTGTTTGTGAGATCTCTTTAACCATTTATGCAGTAAAAGTGAAATAATATGCAGTAAAAGGGAAAAGTCTTTTATTTTAAACACTTGAGACGATAAATTTACTTATTTTGATTCAATTCATAATTGTTGATAATATGACCAATAACATGACCTAACGATTTAAATTATTTTTTTTATAAAAATACTACTGTTTGTTACTTAAATATAAAAGTTAGATATATGCTGTCGCTGACTTTTTTGTAGGCATTATCAAGATCTACAACTTTTCTCTAGAACTTAATCATATATCTCTCATCGTTAAGGCAGCGTTCGTTTCATTCGACCGTTTTTTCCGACTTACTTTGGAAATCCGACTACCACAAAAAAGTCTTTTCATTTTTTGGATTAATATATAGCCAATGACACTCACAAATAACGTGGCTTTCTATTGGTAAAAGAATTTTCAAAATCGGTTCAGTAGATCCAGAGATTACTTCCTACAACATCACAAACTTTACCTCTTTATAATATTAGTATATACTATATTACACATCTGGGTACAGGGTTATTCGCTTATTACTAATCTTCTCACCGACCGAAGTCGGGCCCATCATATACTATATTACACTTCTGGGTACGGGGTTATTCGCTTATTTCCAATCTTCTCACCGACCGAAGTCGGGTTCATCATATACTATATTATACATCTGGGTACAGGGTTATTCGCTTATTACTAATCTTCTCACCGACCGAAGTCGGGCCCATCATATACTATATTACACTTCTGGGTACGGGGTTATTCGCTTATTTCCAATCTTCTCACCGACCGAAGTCGGGTTCATCATATACTATATTATACATCTGGGTACAGGGTTATTCGCTTATTACTAATCTTCTCACCGACCGAAGTCGGGCCCATCATATTTTTTATTTATTTATTTATTTATTAAAGAAAAGCACATTTTTATGGCAGTACATTGTAAGTTTAACAATATAGGCTTAAATGTAAATAATAGCAAAATAGAAAGCACCGCAGACCAAAATTTCTTGAAATCAACGCCGCCTAACTAGGCCTAGGCCCGTACTACTTAAGGCAAGCGTACCAAGTAGAGTGGTTTGTGCATATACTATATTACACTTCTGGGTACAGGGTTACTCGCTTATTACTAACCTTCTTGATTAGTAATAAGTGAAAAAACTAATAAATAAATAAATAAATAATAAATATATTAATAATTACATTTCACAAGGTTAATATTATTACTTTTTTTTTTGCGATTCGTTTATGTCAGCAGCTATATATTTGTAAGTCAGAGCAGTGACTGTCATTATCATTCGACTTCGGAAGCAGTTTTTGTTGGTGTGTGAGATATGCGACAAGGGAGGTTTAACGCCTCAGAGTTCAGATCGATAGTTTATTTAAGTCTGTAAATTAGAATGTCGACATACTAGAACAGACCGCGGGAGTACGAAGGTGGATTGTGAGTGCGATAGCAGAATAGAAAGAGATAGCATATGGACCCCCTTTATGTCTAGTTGCGCATGCGCATTTATCATTCTTTAATTGAGTATAAGGTTGGCAATACATGTCCGATTGTACTCTACGGTAGTCGGATCTGATAGTGTGATCAGACTGTCGGAAGGCGCTCTTGCCATACACCTGTTGTCGCGAGGCCTATGCTAGTATGTCAATGGTCAAACAAATGTATGGCAAGAGTGCCTTTCGATAGTCTGACTAGACTGCCAGATCTGACTATCGTATAGAAAAAATCTGACGTTTATTCCCGGCCTAATAATGAATTCAGAATCATGTCCCGCGCATGCGCGACTAAACAAGGATAGATGGGGTCCATATGCAGCTTTCTCTTTCTATTCCTGTTTCAATTTCTCAGGATTGTCGCGAGGCCTATGCTAGTATGTCAATGGTCAATAACAAGGTTAAAGATAAGAATTAAAATGTTGATAAATAAAATGCTAATAACTCACACTTCCAGCCAATCTCCTAGTTGTGCTGAGTCATCACCGCTGATCGGTTTGTATAGGTCTCCCATTTCCAGAATTTTCGACAGCCCTTTCCGGAACATAGGAATACACCAAAGGAAGAACGCCTTCGATAGAGGGTTTGCAGAGTCTCGTGGGCTCGGTAATAGTTTCACCACCGTCGCGTCCATTTTGAATGGATATCGTCATGCGTTTATAAAATTAGCAGTCTTCCTTCCGAGTACTTCTTAAGTACTGTTATGAAATATTTATTAAAAGTATTTCGACACTTTCTCGTGTGAAAATTGTTTGTGGTTTGTACTGTTTATTATTTTTATCGGCTAAGTAAGTCGGCTGTTGCTGTAGATCTGAAACAAACAAAGAGATATTTATAGTTAGCTAAATATAAAAAAATAAATACAAAACGGAGCAGAGTTGGCACTCATAGTTCCAATCATTGATTAATCTTCTTTTATGATGAGTAGCCCAATAGATGGCATTCTAAACACGCCTATATGGTATCTTATCTCAAAATAAATTATTAATATAATAACAAACGAATATTTAAATCATAGTTCTTACTATTTTATTATTATTTACGTAAAGATGTCAATTTAACTTGGTATACAGGCTTTAATGCATAATAATTAGGCGCTTTACGTTCAGATAGACTAATAGATGCCATCCTATAATAGACTAATAAATAAAATACAAACGGAGCTGTAATGGAATTCAATGACCTGAGCCGGGCCTAACATATTACTATTTTCACACTTCTGTGGGGTGAGCAGTGGAAACCGGACTAGCGATCGGCTGTGGTCGGTTTAATACAGGTATCTTGCCACATGTGAGCGTTCACCTTAACACCCATTCATACCCCTTCGAAGCCATAGAATTTAACATGTGGAAATTGCCTTTTTAGATAAAAAAATCTGGGAAGGAGTTGATTATTTTCCTGGAGAGACCTGAAGAGAGATTTTCCTGGAGAAAAATAATCAAATAACATAGAATCAAACCAACTTTTAAATAATTATCGCCACATTATTTATTGATTACACGACTGCCCAGCAAAAAAGGAGTGTTATGTCAAATCAATCAATCAAATCACATTTATTGTCTTCAAAAACTTTTACACCGTTGTTTAGACACTTTATAAAACCGCTTAATGTTAAAATGACTTAAAAAAGGATACTAAATATTTCATAAGAGACTCACCACTGCCGTGTTATGACTATACCACGTAACCCGCGAAACACTGAACTGAGATAATCGCTCTTAAAGTTTTTAACAGATCTATCCGTTTTATTCCTAAACTACACCATACATTTTCTTAGGGTATTTTTCATATCATAGATCATTTAAAGTTCTTCAAATCCTACCTACAAAAAAATACTCTATATTCAGTATAAGTATTTTTAAATGATAAATATCTCTTTTTTCGCACAAATTCAATAGCAAACAGTGTACTTTATGATGACAATACCACGTATTATTGGGTTACGTGGTTTTGTAATTATAATATTACCGTTTATTTTATTATTTATGGATATTAAAGCCTGTGTAGTCAATGGAAAAAAATCTTAGGTGTCTTTAGATTATTTAATATATACATAATTTTCATATTAAAATTTCGTAAGAGTTTTTTATATTACCAAATATAAAAAAATAAGCAGACAGGCAATAAAATTAAGTAAAATTGCATAAAAACACTTAGAAAGGTATGTGAAATATAAATTGTTTTTATTAAGTATAATAAATTATACAGTCATTTATAATATTATTACTTACTTACTATGCAGTTACAAGTTACAGATTAGATTTAGTTTATTTTTTTTTACTTCTTTAACGACCTCCTTCCAAACTATAATCATCTGGAAGGTTTTCATTAACTTCGAGGTTTTCATAAAACACCCTACGTGAAGCGGGCATACATTTAGCCAACTTTAGGAGGTCTTCTTTTTTTTTCTTATTTATCCCTGAACACGAGTCCTGGTGATCTAGATCTGTTAAAGTGTGAACACTGATATCATTGCCTTTGGAGATTGCGTTCTGAAGTTTAATCTGCAGAGATTTTTTGTATACATTTAACTCTAAAAACTCTGCTTGCTCGTAAGCGTTCTTAGCGAATAGTTTTGTAGAACTTCTTCTAAATTCAACCACTTTTAGGTTTGAAATGTTGTATGACTTAGGGAACTTGACTGTCATCTCATCTTAAAATTTCACGAAGTCTTTATATCGGAGACTTTGCACCTCCAAATTGCGCCTAGAAGCTTTTATTTTTATCTGAAAATCTTCGTAGTCATACAGATCAACAGCAGTGTTGATTTTTCGCGCAATACACGCATGAACGCTGTCGGCAGCCATAAAAGTATGACCTGGTTCCAAGTATGTAATTTTAATGGTTTCTACCTCAACGCTAGAGTCATTGACTATTCTTAGTAATGCTGAGTACAGCGTTTTGTTTTTATTTTGCGAGGTACAATTGTCCATGTAAAATATAACCTTAGTTAGGTTATATTCCAATTAGCCTGACTAACAGTGGGAATATTCAAAGTAATTGAATTGCCTCGGCGGGCTGCTGAGGCCCGCGCCGCGACCGAGCCGCGGCACGTGGTTTAGTCGTAATACGCTATGGGCTGCGATATTTATTGCGATAAAACCCTATAATAGTGGTTTACGTATTTTAGTCATAATATTTTTTTTTTAAATTGGGTTACGTGGTTTGTCCACCACGGGAATAAAACGTCATAATGAAAAAGTAATAATACAGTTATATAGTATTCGAAGAATAGAGTTGAATAAACCTTATTCCGACAAAACCACGTAACCCGGGTTGCGTGGTTTTGTTGGAACACGGCAGACAATTGATAATAGTTGTATTAGATACATATAACTACAGTTTGTCATGAAATTATAATATTAAATGGTCCTACAAATAAAAAATATAACTATATTTCTTGAAATATAATAGAAATAGAAATATAATAGAAATATGATAGAAATATAATTGAGGACACCAGGGGAAGAACGATGAATGTACCATTTTTCTTCATTTTAAACTGAGTATGAGGAAATATGCGTTGTACCCATAAGAAAATTATGGCAAAATCGAATAGGAAATATTGATGATGGAAATAGGAAATATTATGGCAAAAATGGACATTTTTTAAATAGCATGTTGGGGAAAAACGATGAGAATCGAATCGATTGTGGGGAATACTGAGGTATTATATACACATAATGTAAGGTTCTTAAACAATAATATCAACCCTAACTATGACGTCAAATAATACTAAAATAACATATGACTCCTGATCAAAAACAACTTTGTATCCTTGCCTCAAATCTTTAAAGTCGTTTTTCTCAGTTACACAAAAACATAACCCTCATCGTTCATCCCCTGATGTCCTCAATTATATAATTAAAATAAACATAGAGAAATATAATTATTTAATTGAAATATAATAGAAATATAATAGAAATATAATTATAATCAATTGATTATCGGAGACAATAACAAATAATAATAATAATATAATAATCAATAATGGTACAAATGTCAAGTTAAATAAATAAAATCGAGATGGAAATTGTCAGACATCTAACTATAATTCGTTAATCTATCTATACTAATATTATAAAGAGGTAAAATTTGTGACGTTGTAGGAAGTAATCTCTGGATCTACTGAACCGATTTTGAAAATTCTTTTACCAATAGAAAGCCTCGTTATTTGTGAGTGTCATAGGCTATATATTAATCCGAAAAATGAAAAGACTTTTTCGTGGTAGTCGGATTTCCAATGTAAGTCGGAAAAAACGGTCGAACGAAAACGTTTCTAACGAAGAGATATATGATTAAGTTCTAGAGAAAAGTTGTAGAGCTTGATAATGCCTACAAAAAAGTCAGCGACAGCATATGTCTAACTTTTATATTTAAGTAACAAAAAGTAGTATTTTATATTAAAAAAATAATTTAAATCGTTAGGTCATGTTTTTTGCTAATATTATCAACAATTATGAATTATTATCAAAATAAGTAAATTTATCGTCTCAAGTGTTTAAAACAAAGAACAAATGGTTAAAGAGATCTCACAAACAAGAGACACTCACAAATAAGACACTCACAAGAAGACACTCACAAATAACGGTAATATAGTCAAATTGGCATGCAAATACATACATACATATGCAGTAAAAATATAATCCTTCTTTTGGCAGTCAGGAAATAAATCATAGCACTCAGTACTAACCAAACCACACTCATAATTTCATCACAAGTAAAAAGTTTCACCGCCCAACGAAGTGGGCACGGGTCAGCTAGTATTATATAATTCTCTAGCAATAAAGTAGCCTTTTAATTTTAATTTAAATTGGGCTATTTTTCCGTTTCTACATATAATTGTAATATTCTCAGGCAGTTTATTGTAACACACCATTCCAACCTAATTTGGATCCCTTTTAAATATATTCAAAGATGGACAAGATAATGCTAAATTGTGCCTACATCTGGTAAAATGCGAATGAATTTCTTTCTGGGTCTTCAACTTTCCTATGTTCAGGATTCATCTATTAATGTTTTTCGTTTCTTTATTCAATCATAACTTGTAAACGCTTGAACCGATTTAGAAGTGTGTGGCATTGTTACACCCATTATGTCATCCCGAGTGTCATAGGGTATATAAACTGTCCAAATGTCAAGTAAATCGTTGTCTAAATGTCGAAATGTTCAAATGTCAATAAATTTAACTAAATATAATCGTGTTTAGTGTCAAATGAGGTCTGATTGAGTACATTCCGAAAATATACATGTATCTATGATATATGGATAAATAGATAAACCACAAATGTTTCATAAAAAATCCGTGATAAAAAATGGCAGTCGTGTTTTTTATTCTTTTTAATATATTTACTTATTTATAAAATAAACAGTTGCTAGGAATCCCTACTTTATTAGTCAATTTGATTTTACATAATTATGTATAATATATTTTTGTACAGATTGTCTATTTTTTTCACGAGTCAAAAGAATTCTTAATAAAATTTAAAATTAAAATTCAAAATCTTTTTAACATAATTTAAGCTGCTAAAATACCTAAGAAGTATAAATAAAAAATACAGAGAGTCAAAATATAAAAACGAAGTCAGTTATAAAGTAGTCATATGTTAACCAAATAAACTTGATATCTTACGTTTCATTATCATAGTTTAAAGTTCACGTCATTCTCCAAAAATCGCAAAAGATTGAGAAAGGAAAAATACATAAATTAATATAATAACACCATTAATGAGATGACCAGCATTATATTGTATTAGGAGTATATTGTATTTTTAACGTAATTTCTCAATATACCAAAAATAAAATAGTTACACATGGCAAAATTAATATCCCTACGAATTAAAGTTACAAATAAGAAAATATTCCTATTTAAAAAGTAGCAATTATAATTCTAATACTTAAAAATGGTTTTTATTAGTCATTTGTATTTAAAAAATCGATTGTTTCATCTGAAGATTTTCGCAGAAAACAGACAAGCCCCCCCGCGTAACTCCTCCCCCTCCACGCGCGTCAAACCCCTTTTCACGCAGAATCCCCCCAACCCCCTAACCCCCCCCCCCCCTTCCACCCCCCCCCCCCCCAGACCGCAACCTAAAACCTTTCCACCATAACCCCCACCACAACCCCCTCACCCCCCCCCCCCTCCGTTAGTGAGTGTCTCAAGTAATTATTATAGCTATGGCGGTTTTTTCTTGCGTCGGTTGTGTAATAGATATTCCAACAAAAAAAAACACAATGTGATTTCGGCCCAACAAGGCATCTGTGTACAAAATTTCAAGTTTTTAAGTTCAATATTTCGAGATGAAGTATGACTAGTAGCGCCCTCTGGCGATCCGATTTTAACCAAAACTTTTCAACTCTTGTCATGACCAAATGATGCCTGCATGCCGTCAAATTTCAGCTCAATCGTATTAGGCGCTTAGGAGCTGTCGTGGAGGAATACACACACACACACACACACACACACACACACACACACACACACACACGCACACGCACTCGCACACGCACACGCACTCGCTAACGCACACGCCAAAGCACACGCACAAGCACAAGCACAAGCACAAGCACACGCACACGCACACACACATAACACACAGCCACAGATAGGCAGATACACACAGAATAACTTCAACCTGGAAAAGGTTTTAATCGTCTCAGGGGGGCTCAACATCGATATTTCCATCTTCATCTCGAAAAATAATTGTGCGGGTCCACAATACTTTCCCTCCTTATCGCTTGGTGAGCCGAGAAAGTAAAATATAGCTCTTGCAAATTAAATTACATGGTAAAGTGCGATTTTGCTCACTTACTTGCACAAAGTGGGACCAATATTGAATTAATTTAACTCACAACATTATTTAACTGTACATATAGTCAGTCACAATCAAAACGAACATCACACGCCAAGGTGATGTAAATAATACTCATACGTATTTAAATTTATATTGCTGGGGAAATTCATCTATTCACAAGCAACTATAAATCAGTCAAGTGATGGTAAAAGTGGTTAAGTCCGTTTCTTATTAGTTAGTTTTGGGGCATTTCATGTTAAAGGAGGAAAATGACATACATTTTAACCGCCCTACCTGGGTTATTATTCTAAAAATAGGTAAATGCTTGTTTTTCTTTTCTTTAGATTTCTCAATAACAATGCTTGTTTAAATTATACCAGGCAAAATATATAGCGGTTTATATAAGAGGTTTTTTTACAACAGTTTTATATAAATTTGCATATATATATATATATACTAGCTGACCCGTGCCCACTTCGTTGGGCGGTAAAACATTTTACCTACTTGTTATGAAATTATGAGTGTGGTTTGGTTAGTACTGAGTGCTATGATTTATTTCCTGACTGCCAAAAGACGGGTTATTTTTTTACTGCATATGTATGTATGTATTTGCATGCCAATTTGACTATATTACCGTTATTTGTGAGTGTCTTCTTGTGAGTGTCTTATTTGTGAGTATCTTATCTCTTTAACCATTTATGCAGTAAAAGTAAAATTATATACAGTAAAAGGGAAAAGTCTTTTGTTTTAAATACTTGAGACGTTAAATTTACTTATTTTGATAATAATTCATTATTGTTGATAAATATGACCAATAAACATGACCTAACGATTTAAATTATTTTTTTAATGTGAAAAACTACTTTTTGTGACTTAAATATAAAAGTTTGACATATGCTATCACTGACTTTTTTGTAGGCATTATTAAGCTCTACAACTTTTTTCTAGAACTTAATCATATATCTCTCATCGTTAAGGCAGCGTTAGTTAAAAACCTTTTCGTTCGACCGTTTTTTCCGTCTTACTTTGGAAATCCGACTACCACGAAAAAGTCTTTACATTTTTGGATTAATATATAGGCTATGACACTCACAAATAACGTGGCTTTCTATTCGTAAAAGAATTTTCAAAATCGGTTCAGTAGATCCAGAGATTTCTTCCTACAACCTCACAATCTTTACCTCTTTATAATATTAGTATAGATAGACGACACGGTCGCGGTTCCATACCTATGTCGTATTATCTCTCTATTTATGCAGTAAAAGGAAAAAGTGTTTTGTTTTAAACACTTAATACGATAAATTTACTCATTTTGATAATAATTCATAATTGTTGATAATATGACCAATAAACATGACCTAACGATTTAAATTATTTTTTTTAATTTGAAAAACTACTTTTTGTGACTTAAATATAAAAGTTACATATATGCTGTCGCTGACTTTTTTGTAGGCATTATCAAGCTCTACACCTTTTTTCTAGAACTTAATCATATATCTCTCATCGTTAAGGCAGCGTTAGTTAGAAACGTTTTCGTTCGACCGTTTTTTCCGACTTACTTTAGAAATCCTACTACCACTAAAAAGTCTTTACATTTTTCGGATTAATATATAGCCTATGACACTCACAAATAACGTGGCTTTCTATTGGTAAAAGAATTTTCAAAATCGGTTCAGTAAATCCAGAGATTACTTCCTACAACGTCACAAACTTTACCTCTTTATAATATTAGTATAGATTAAAACTGCTTCCACAGCGGCGCCGACCGCGACCTTAGGTTGCAAGCGCATGTCCCAATGGCGACGTCACATGTCGCTATGGCGCCGTGAGCGACGACAGCGCTAATTTTACGCGGTGGTCGCGCGCAATCAAGTAGTTATAACCGTGTACTCATAGAGGGCGCTAAAAAATACCCCTACCGTAATCGTACCCCGCTTCATCTCACCCCTCGCCTGTCTCAAAAGAAAGTTGAATTTGATTTAGCCAATAGCGTCACCTTAAGAGCATTAATTGTAAAATGTTAAAATGAAATCACGGCAAAAATCTAGGCCCTAGTTATAATGTATTTAATATTTGGTTGTACACACATTCATTTACATATTCATGTAAACATTAGACTGTTTTACAAAAGCGAAAAAATTTATTTTTCATAATCATATTTTCGATATATGGTTAGAAATGGTAAAAAAAAATGAATAAAAAAAAAAGTTTGCCCAATTTTAATAAAAATTTAATTCCACCGAATCTTTTTTGACCTTTTCCAACAACATTTTCGATTTAATTAAAAAAAAATATACTTACAACACAAAAGCCGTTGTTGGTGGAAGCTCGTGCCACGTGTTGAGTACTTTTGAGGTTATGAAAATCACTTGATTAACTAATCGTGCAAAATACACTCTAAATTGATAATTTTATTATTATTAATAAAATAGGAATGATTAATAGTTAATATGAGAGTTACACTGAGATAGCAAAATAATAATTGTCAACGTTACTACTACACTTGATGCATAAACAATAATGATGGCCGACAACTGTGTAGGGAGTGAGAGAAGTCTTATTGTGTGAGAGAAACAGGAGACCGGCTTCGTTCTCATCCCTACTCCGTGCTGTTTACTGGGTGAGAAGTGACACCTGTAGACAACTGGCGGGGATAACTAATTAAATGACGATTGATCAGTTATCGACCGGGGATGAAAAATGATTAAATTACTAAAATGGCTATTAAAAAATAAGGGTTGGTGATAAAAGGGTAAAAATTTAGGGTTGTATGTATTTTTTAATGCGACATAATAAAAAAAATAAAGAAATTAAAAAAAAATCTAAAAATTAAAGAAAAATGTTTAGGGTGGACAACCCTTACCACTAAGGGGTATGAAAAATAGATGTTGGCCGATTCTCAGACCTACTCAATATGCTCACAAAATTTCATGAGAATCGGTCAAGCCGTTTCGGAGGAGTACGGGAACGAACATTGTGACACGAGAATTTTATATATAAGATATATATATATATATATATATATATATATATATATATATATATATATATATATATATATATATATATATATATATATATATATATATATATATATATATATATATATATATATATATATATATATATATATATATATATATATATATATATATATATATGTGTGCAAGAAGAACCTTAGAACCACTATCGGTCTCCTCACCGGACACACGACCCTTAGAGCTCATCTATTCAACCTTGGCTTGACTGAGAGCAAGGATTGCCGAATATGTGGCGAGGAACCTGAAGACAGCATACACATTGTTGGCCGCTGTCCAGGGCTCGCCGCCAAAAGACACAGTTTACTGGGACGAGCCTTTCTCGAACCCAGCGATCTGCCCAACTTGAAGGTCAGTGACCTACTTAGTCTGGTAAGAAGTACCGGGCTACTAGCTGACAATTGACCTAACCACACAGTGGGTAGTTACAAAAGACCTTACAGATCTAGGTGACATCAAGGGCTGGAAACAAGCCCCCCACTCCAACTACTACTACTACTACTACTACTACTACTATATATATATATATATATATATATATATATATATATATATATATATATATATATATATATATATATATATATATATAAAGCTACTATATATATATATATATATATATATATATATATATATATATATATATATATATATATATATATATATATATATATATATATATATATATATATATATATATATATATATATATATATATATATATATATATATATATATATATATATATATATATATATATATATATATATATATATATATATATATATATATATATATATATATATATATATATATATATATATATATATATATATATATATATATATATATATATATATATATATATATATATATATATATATATATATATATATATATATATATATATATATATATATATATTTATATATATATATATATATATATATATATATATATATATATATATATATATATATATATATATATATATATTTTTATATTTGATAAGGTTTTGTAAATAATCCGTTCATAGGATGATGATTCGCAGTAAAATAAAATTAGTAAAAGCTACTTGAACAGGAGCGAAGGAAATCCCAGCTTGGATTGGGAAACGCTTATGTTTGAATGAGATATACTTACGGATGTGCACGACTTTCGATTGTGCATGTTAGTTTAAGGGTCCCTTTACCGTCGACGAACGATCACTCATCATCCATATATCTCAAAAATCGAGCTTTTCCTTTTGCAACACAAAATGCCTCCAATTGAGGCGAATTGAAGCGAAAAAACTAAAATAAAACACTTTGATCACATCGGCAAAGGCCGTCTCATAAATGGAGGATGACGTTTCGAAATAATTCAAAATTTCGGACGTTTCCAACATTTAAAATATGACATTATTAGGCTGCGTTAGTTATCAACGAGCCATTAAATCAAAATAAAAATATAAAACCTTTTTTTGAATTATTTTGAATTATTATTAATATTATTATTAAATTTTGAATTATTTCGAAACGTCATCCTCCATTTATGAGACGGCCTTTGCCGATGTGATCAAAGTGTTTTATTTTAGTTTTTTCGCTTCAATTCGCCTCAATTGGAGGCATTTTGTGTTGCAAAAGGAAAAGCTCGATTTTTGAGATATATGGATGATGAGTGATCGTTCGTCGACGGTAAAGGGACCCTTAAACTAACATGCACAATCGAAAGTCGTGCACATCCGTAAGTATATCTCATTCAAACATAAGCGTTTCCCAATCCAAGCTGGGATTTCCTTCGCTGCTGTTCAAGTAGCTTTTACTAATTTTATTTTACTGCGAATCATCATCCTATGAACGGATTATTTACAAAACCTTATCAAATATAAAAATATTATACAGTTTTTCTACCATGTTTTTTTATACATTTGCTAATGTTATACAATTTTATACAAGTTTACCTTATTTTGATATTATTATATAGTCTTTAGTATAAACTTCTCTGCCAGAAATTAAGATCGAAGTATCTTCTTTCATTTCATTGTGCATTGGAGGTTTTATATTTTTATTTTGATTTAATGGCTCGTTGATAACTAACGCAGCCTAATAATGTCATATTTTAAATGTTGGAAACGTCCGAAATTTTGAATTATTTCGAAACGTCATCCTCCATTTATGAGACGGCCTTTGCCGATGTGATCAAAGTGTTTTATTTTAGTTTTTTCGCTTCAATTCGCCTCAATTGGAGGCATTTTGTGTTGCAAAAGGAAAAGCTCGATTTTTGAGATATATGGATGATGAGTGATCGTTCGTCGACGGTAAAGGGACCCTTAAACTAACATGCACAATCGAAAGTCGTGCACATCCGTAAGTATATCTCATTCAAACATAAGCGTTTCCCAATCCAAGCTGGGATTTCCTTCGCTGCTGTTCAAGTAGCTTTTACTAATTTTATTTTACTGCGAATCATCATCCTATGAACGGATTATTTACAAAACCTTATCAAATATAAAAATATTATACAGTTTTTCTACCATGTTTTTTTATACATTTGCTAATGTTATACAATTTTATACAAGTTTACCTTATTTTGATATTATTATATAGTCTTTAGTATAAACTTCTCTGCCAGAAATTAAGATCGAAGTATCTTCTTTCATTTCATTGTGCATTGGAGGTTTTATATTTTTATTTTGATTTAATGGCTCGTTGATAACTAACGCAGCCTAATAATGTCATATTTTAAATGTTGGAAACGTCCGAAATTTTGAATTATTTCGAAACGTCATCCTCCATTTATGAGACGGCCTTTGCCGATGTGATCAAAGTGTTTTATTTTAGTTTTTTCGCTTCAATTCGCCTCAATTGGAGGCATTTTGTGTTGCAAAAGGAAAAGCTCGATTTTTGAGATATATGGATGATGAGTGATCGTTCGTCGACGGTAAAGGGACCCTTAAACTAACATGCACAATCGAAAGTCGTGCACATCCGTAAGTATATCTCATTCAAACATAAGCGTTTCCCAATCCAAGCTGGGATTTCCTTCGCTGCTGTTCAAGTAGCTTTTACTAATTTTATTTTACTGCGAATCATCATCCTATGAACGGATTATTTACAAAACCTTATCAAATATAAAAATATTATACAGTTTTTCTACCATGTTTTTTTATACATTTGCTAATGTTATACAATTTTATACAAGTTTACCTTATTTTGATATTATTATATAGTCTTTAGTATAAACTTCTCTGCCAGAAATTAAGATCGAAGTATCTTCTTTCATTTCATTGTGCATTGGAGGTTTTATATTTTTATTTTGATTTAATGGCTCGTTGATAACTAACGCAGCCTAATAATGTCATATTTTAAATGTTGGAAACGTCCGAAATTTTGAATTATTTCGAAACGTCATCCTCCATTTATGAGACGGCCTTTGCCGATGTGATCAAAGTGTTTTATTTTAGTTTTTTCGCTTCAATTCGCCTCAATTGGAGGCATTTTGTGTTGCAAAAGGAAAAGCTCGATTTTTGAGATATATGGATGATGAGTGATCGTTCGTCGACGGTAAAGGGACCCTTAAACTAACATGCACAATCGAAAGTCGTGCACATCCGTAAGTATATCTCATTCAAACATAAGCGTTTCCCAATCCAAGCTGGGATTTCCTTCGCTGCTGTTCAAGTAGCTTTTACTAATTTTATTTTACTGCGAATCATCATCCTATGAACGGATTATTTACAAAACCTTATCAAATATAAAAATATTATACAGTTTTTCTACCATGTTTTTTTATACATTTGCTAATGTTATACAATTTTATACAAGTTTACCTTATTTTGATATTATTATATAGTCTTTAGTATAAACTTCTCTGCCAGAAATTAAGATCGAAGTATCTTCTTTCATTTCATTGTGCATTGGAGGTTTTATATTTTTATTTTGATTTAATGGCTCGTTGATAACTAACGCAGCCTAATAATGTCATATTTTAAATGTTGGAAACGTCCGAAATTTTGAATTATTTCGAAACGTCATCCTCCATTTATGAGACGGCCTTTGCCGATGTGATCAAAGTGTTTTATTTTAGTTTTTTCGCTTCAATTCGCCTCAATTGGAGGCATTTTGTGTTGCAAAAGGAAAAGCTCGATTTTTGAGATATATGGATGATGAGTGATCGTTCGTCGACGGTAAAGGGACCCTTAAACTAACATGCACAATCGAAAGTCGTGCACATCCGTAAGTATATCTCATTCAAACATAAGCGTTTCCCAATCCAAGCTGGGATTTCCTTCGCTGCTGTTCAAGTAGCTTTTACTAATTTTATTTTACTGCGAATCATCATCCTATGAACGGATTATTTACAAAACCTTATCAAATATAAAAATATTATACAGTTTTTCTACCATGTTTTTTTATACATTTGCTAATGTTATACAATTTTATACAAGTTTACCTTATTTTGATATTATTATATAGTCTTTAGTATAAACTTCTCTGCCAGAAATTAAGATCGAAGTATCTTCTTTCATTTCATTGTGCATTGGAGGTTTTATATTTTTATTTTGATTTAATGGCTCGTTGATAACTAACGCAGCCTAATAATGTCATATTTTAAATGTTGGAAACGTCCGAAATTTTGAATTATTTCGAAACGTCATCCTCCATTTATGAGACGGCCTTTGCCGATGTGATCAAAGTGTTTTATTTTAGTTTTTTCGCTTCAATTCGCCTCAATTGGAGGCATTTTGTGTTGCAAAAGGAAAAGCTCGATTTTTGAGATATATGGATGATGAGTGATCGTTCGTCGACGGTAAAGGGACCCTTAAACTAACATGCACAATCGAAAGTCGTGCACATCCGTAAGTATATCTCATTCAAACATAAGCGTTTCCCAATCCAAGCTGGGATTTCCTTCGCTGCTGTTCAAGTAGCTTTTACTAATTTTATTTTACTGCGAATCATCATCCTATGAACGGATTATTTACAAAACCTTATCAAATATAAAAATATTATACAGTTTTTCTACCATGTTTTTTTATACATTTGCTAATGTTATACACTTTTATACAAGTTTACCTTATTTTGATATTATTATATAGTCTTTAGTATAAACTTCTCTGCCAGAAATTAAGATCGAAGTATCTTCTTTCATTTCATTGTGCATTGGAGGTTTTATATTTTTATTTTGATTTAATGGCTCGTTGATAACTAACGCAGCCTAATAATGTCATATTTTAAATGTTGGAAACGTCCGAAATTTTGAATTATTTCGAAACGTCATCCTCCATTTATGAGACGGCCTTTGCCGATGTGATCAAAGTGTTTTATTTTAGTTTTTTCGCTTCAATTCGCCTCAATTGGAGGCATTTTGTGTTGCAAAAGGAAAAGCTCGATTTTTGAGATATATGGATGATGAGTGATCGTTCGTCGACGGTAAAGGGACCCTTAAACTAACATGCACAATCGAAAGTCGTGCACATCCGTAAGTATATCTCATTCAAACATAAGCGTTTCCCAATCCAAGCTGGGATTTCCTTCGCTGCTGTTCAAGTAGCTTTTACTAATTATATATATATATATATATATATATATATATATATATATATATATATATATATATATATATATATATATATATATATATATATATATATATATATATATATATATATATATATATATATATATATATATATATATATATATATATATATATATATATATATATATATATATATATATATATATATATATATATATATATATATATATATATATATATATATATATATATATATATATATATATATATATATATATATATATATATTTATATATATATATATATATATATATATATATATATATATATATATATATATATATATATATATATATATATATATATATATATATATATATATATATATATACTTTTTAGAATTGATCAATAAGATATAGTAATTACGAAGTAAATAATTATAAAAGCCACTTACATCGTGACGAAGGATTCCCTTGATCGGATTCGGGAATGCTGCCTCTCACTTGCGCAAAGAGGAGTAGGTTTAAGTTGGGCCCATTTTTCAACTAGTAAACGCGTTTACTAGTTGAAAAATGGGCCCAACTTAAACCTACTCCTCTTTCCGCAAGTGAGAGGCATTCATCATTCTCGTTAACACCTAAAGCATTCCCGAATCCGATCAAGGGAATCCTTCGTCACGATGTAAGTGGCTTTTATAATTATTTACTTTATAATCATCTTATTGATCAATTCTAAAAAGAATATATACACAAAACTATCAAATATTTCAATATATATATATATATATATATATATATATATATATATATATATATATATATATATATATATATATATATATATATATATATATATATATATATATATATATATATATATATATATATATATATATATATATATATATATATATATATATATATATATATATATATATATATATATATATATATATATATATATATATATATATATATATATATATATATATATATATATATATATATATCTATATGATAATGTAGCGAACGTATAACGTACGTTCGTATAGGTAGGACGGTTAATATTCAATTAATTATCTCTAATTCAGTATCATATCAATAACATATAGCTAATATTCATATCTCATGAATCTGTAGAAGCATTAAAAAAAATAATTAAAAAACTGTCATTTTTTTGAATAAAAACTTTTACTTCATACGGAATTACTTAAGGCTTTTGGTTAGGATGGCAGCACTGTTTTCGGCGATTCTGTTAGTTGTAGAAGGTTGGCGCGTGTATTTGTCAGATAACGAGGAAAATACTACATTACTACACAAAATTCTTCTCTGAACAGATGCATGTCGCATGCAGTGTTGTGTCAATCGATTGAATATTTCAATCAGCTAATCAATCACGATTGATTTAGTCGCAATTAACCGTTAATCACGATTGAAGTAATCGCAACTAAATTAATTAGTCGTTAATCGTCAATCGCGACTAACTTGTGCTTTAGATACCACCAGCTGACAATTCATTCTCGTCGGTCGGTCGGTCGGTCGCGGACCGCACCGACCGACGAAAAAACGCAAAACTGAAGTTGACCGCTGTCGAGAATATCAATCACAAACGCTTAATTGTCAATCGTGACTAACGATTGAAACGAAACCCGTTAGTCACCGATTGACGATTAAACGAACCAATCGTTAGTCGGCAATCGCGATTAACGTATTTAATCGTTAATTGTTAGTCGACTAAATTTTGCATAACACTGGTCACATGTCCCACCAGTCACGCAGTCACCAAAAAGATACAAAAGTTGTTTTCCCAATCTCAAATATGACCTTATGAATTGTCTTTTGTAGAAGTAACAATAAACACGCCCTGTACTATTTTAACATCAGTATTGTTAAAAGGGTCATATTATAGTTTGTGTCCTACCAGTCACAATTTTTAATATTTATTTTGTTGTATCTTCGAAGGTTAGAAATCTATTTTTTTATGAAAACGAAAGCATATATATATATATAGTATATATTTTACAACATGTAGGACAGCCGCTTTGAAAATCAATGTAAATCAGCCTTTACTGACAGCCTTTACGGCATTGCGACAATCGCTTAGATTATTGTTGAGGCGTGCGTCTGTGTGCGTGCGTTTGTTTCGAACGTGTGTACGTAGTTTCCATACCGCTTTAGCTATATATTTACTGTGGTTTTATGTTTCTAAATTTAGGTGTACATCTGTCTGAGCCCAGGTTAAAAAGCGCGTAAATTAAATGTAAATATTTGTCAAATTAAAGAAAAACATCTTTATGTGAATAATATTTGAATAATAAAACGCTATCAATTAAAATGGTTATTATTGTTTTATTTCGAAATTGGATACTTTATAGGCCTCTTTAAAGCACCATCTAAAGTCATATACTTATGTTAAACATAAGAGAATATTTTTCAATTTCTGGAACTATGGGTGCCATCGCTCGTTCGTCGCAAAATCCTAGCTGCCAAATCGTAGTACGAAATGAAGTAGTCTAATACGCAATGTAATCAATGATGAAACTAATCAAGAATATTTAAAAAGATGTGTATATTTTCTTTCAAAATGTTTTGAACATTTTAGGTTATTGATATTATGATTATTTCTAAAGGATACTATTCTACACAAAAAACTGAGCTATAAATATTGGAAAGGTTTTTAAGCTATTGCATAGCTTTTATCGCGGGCCTAGGCCAGCGCGGCGACCGAATGAAGAAATTTCTTAACGAAAATGAATGATTTTAAACTCATAATTACGTCTAAACGAGTACTGCTTACGATTCGAAAAAAATATATGTTAACAAGAACATTTTCCTAATATTCTTAGCTTTGAATATTTTAGATTTTGTTTATATTACATAGTGTAATTAATTTGTGAAACTAGGTCTAACCGAACACAAAAACGACTACTACGCAAATACTATCTGGCGTATTATTATTAAACCTGCACCATTTTAAAGATAATTTAATTATCTATCTTTCTATCTACGATTTTTTTCGAATAGGTAATCCGTTTTTTTTATTTATCGAATAAAAAATTCGTGCGCGGCGCTCTATCGGAAGACGCTTAAATTATTCCGAATCATTTGCTAACGCAGCCGCAAATGATTCGGAATAATTTCAACGTTTTCCGATAGAGCGCAGTTATCTGATATCAGAAAAAATAAAATAAACAAAATAAATAAATAATTATAATTGCATAAGTTGTTTAAAATGCTATGCAATAGCTTTACCGCGGCAGTCCCCGAGTGCCACACGTATTTTTTTTTATTTAGGACTTTGTTACCGAGGAAGAGCATCTTTTATGTTCAACTTTCGGTTATCCAGGATTTTTTTTCTCAGCAACAAAGGCCTAAATCAGAAAAATATATTGATCACCCAATAAACATAAATCAAAATCCAGCTTCATTCATAGTAATCATCCTACCAAGAACTAACTTATTTACTAACTAACTTATAGGTATACTAAGTTATTAGCACACTCAATAGTGACCAAAAAACTAACATATCAACTTTTGCTGTCACGGAAATCGTCAAAAAAATGCAAATCTTGACACATGACTGGCATTTATATCATTTGTGATAACTTAGAGGAGATAGCATGGATACTGTGTGTTTTCATACAAATTCCTGATCACATATTAATATTTGCGAGATCTTAACTGATCTCTCTAACAATGGCAAAATACAATGCGTAATTTACTCATTTATTAAAGAGCAAACACATTTAACAACTACCTAATATTTAACAACTACCTAATATTGTGAACATTTTACAATGGCGGATTGATTGCTTTACAACAATGTATATCAGCCATCCTATATGAAATGTTTTACTACCATTAAACTTGTGTACGTCTACGTGTGCACGTATGTGTAGCGTACGGGTAGCGTGCAGCATTTCGTGCAGCTTGGGCCATTAGATCCATTCTGTTCTCAGATCGGCTTAAATCACGATTCAGCTCCTATTTAGAAGCATCCTCGTATGGAAGTATACACCGGGTAAGACTCTCGCGTCTCAGGCCTCACGGCTGGTGGATCGGTTTCTCCTGGTATGTTGCATCCCGGCGCTACTGGACGGTTTGCGCACCGTTCGGCGACGCCAATCGGTTGTGCACTCTGACTAATTGCTGAAGGAGTCTGGAGTTTATCGAAATATACTGTCTCCTAAGCAGTGGGGGTGGATGTTGACCTGTTGTCATGCCACTCTTGAAACGACCTATAGGCCACCCGATCCCGTGTGGCACTGCGGGCAAAGTACGCACGGGTCTGCGATAAATTCAAATTGCATCACCGCTGTAATACAACAGGTAAAGGCCGCGCAAGCGACTTTGGACCCTTAACCAATCGGGAGGACGGAGGTATCCTGAAGGTTAATTACAGACGGAGATATCCTTCCAAAACTGGTAGTTACGGTGCGAGTCTGCCCACTGTGTACCTTTCCCGATGCCTCGCCGTAAGGCGTAGGCCTCTAACTGGCATGTTGGTGGAACTAGACAGTAGATTGTCTTGTCTCTAAGTCTTTTACGCTCATCCCAAGGCTGTAAGAACGATCACATATCGTTATATCAGCCTGGGGTGACAGTTTCGCCCGTTGTAGTCGATACCGCCCCACTGCACATATGTGTAGTCGGGACTAGAAAATAAGTCGTAGGTGGGAAAAAATATTTGACACTACACATACCTGTTGTGTAAGTATTGTAATGGGTAAATAAATAATTAGTTTAAAAAAAACACTAAAAACACGCTTTTGGGCTATGATACGATATTCACATACACACGGCTATGATACGATATTCCATCATGGAATGCCAGTGCCTATCTTCCGGCTTCATCATCAGACCTTGAAACCTAATCGTGGTCAAAGTTCATTCCAAGACTTTTCTAACAAGTCCAAACACAGCTTTGATACGATGTTCTATCATGAAGTTCCAGTTCATATCTTCTGACTCCATCATCAGATCAGTTCGACAGTACCATATTATTGTATTGTCATCAGAACTACATACAGCTGCCAATTTTCATGACGCTACGATCCTTAGAAGATGGTTAAATTAGTTACCTTAGACCATTATATAGTTAGTTACATACAGGTCGACCTAATAAAAGCGTGTTAAAAAACCGTCACTTACTGTTGGAAAAAGGGCGGAAATAGTGGCCCTGCATAAAGTTGGATTTTCTGAACATGAAATAGGTAAGAGGGTACGTGTGAGCAAGACAGCTGTTCATAAAACTGCCAGTGAATTTAACATTTCGGGAAAATACACGGACCTGAAGAGAAGCGGTTACCCGCGAAAACGAGTCCACCTGTAGATTATGCGATAAGTCGTACGATGTCCAACAACCTCCTGCAAAAAGATTTAGCATACTCTGGCTGCACGGGCAACAAAGTTAGTTTGGATTTCAAGATATTTGACCACCGATTTTGGTTCATTATTCGATAAACTTGCAAGGAAACCTCGACCAACCCCAACTAAGAAAAATAAACAACTGATTTTCGTCCGAAACATAGGAATTGAACAGTACGACAGTGAAGTACGGCGGTCTTTTCTGATGAGCCAAGTATCCAGCAATTATCTGCAAGTGATCTCCGCCCAATGGGTAAAAGATTTGAGGAAATATATACAACTCCAACTGTGAAACGTCCTCCAAGCCAGATGATATAAGGTGCAATGTCTGTGTCAGGTAATGCTGCTCTGTATGTCATGCCGTCTAAAATAATTTTAAATGAAAGTAGGTACCTTAATTTGATACAAGTTAAAACTTTACATGGATATTCATGGTTGTTTTGTTTTCATGCATGATGGGGCTCAGTGTCACAGATCAAGGACTGTTTTGGACTATCTGACAGCAGGACAAATTCACTACTATACAGTACTATATTAGCTACATAACAGCCCAGATTTGAACCCAATCGAGAATCTGTGTTGTATTCTGAAAAATAAAGTCACGCAAAAGCGACCATCCAGTGCCACAGCAATTATTAAAGCAATAAAAGATGACAAACAATTGTACAATGTACAATTGTACAAAAACAGTGCACCAAAAATTCTCAAGCTTGCTGCCCATATCTGAATTATAACATGCCCAACAGGATCGCATCAGTAATTAAAAATAAACGAGATACTACAAAATACTGAGCCTACTTAATAGTCCATTTTATATCCTTGATAGTCCATTTTGTTCACTGCTAAAAAGCCCTTATTGATGAACACGGCCCAGTGGCATAGTGGCTAAGTCGCCTGATCTTACATTGTAAGGTCCCGGGTTCGATTCCCGGCTGGGTCACCATTTTCCGTTGGGATCAAATTAACGGAATTGCATTTTCAATTCTGTCGATCGAATGCAATAACAAGACAAACACTTACACACATGTTACACGCACACATACATATAACATGTCATAGTAGGGTTGGTTGTAAGAGATTGTCATATGACAATAAACCCGCCCATTGTGACATTTCACAATAAAGAGTATAAAAAAAATAAAGAAACGAAATTTTATAGGTTAAACTTTTTTTGATGGATGGTCCTAAACTTTTGTACACCAATGTAAATAAAACGCAATTCCATTATACATATAATCGGCATTAAATGGAACATAACTTTTAATTAAATAGAGAATGACAAACAGAATAGTCTTAAAACCAAAATAAAGAGAAAAATAAAGGTATAAGTAAAAAAAAGAAAGAAAACGTCATTAATATTTAATATATATTCCATTACTTAATCGGCATTAAATGGAACATAACATTCAAATAAATAGAGAATGACAAACAGAATAGTCTTGAAACTCAAATAAAGAGAAAAATTAAGTTATAAGAGAAAAAGAAAGGAAACGCCATAAGAAAAATATAAAAAGTCAATAATATTTAATGTTACATGAATCATAATGGCACCTAAATTATTTTATTTCCATGAAGGTTGGCTGTAAGAGATTATAATTTAGGCAAAAAGTCCGCCTGCTTTGTTATAAAATGTGATATAAAGAATTACTATCTATATATCTATCTATATTCGATATCAGAACGCAATGAATACATGAATTATTGAAATATTTGATCATGATCAGAAATAAATTTACGACCCGATTTCATATTTAAAAATCAACACTTGTGTAATTAACTTGTCAGCTTTATGTCAAATCTGCATAAATATAATCTATAGTAGGCGTTTTTACTAACAGGCACATTTAAGCTGACGCTAACTGCGGCTAAACATCGCTTAATTATTTCAAAACGGCCGAAAGTCGACAGTAAGGCTTTGTGTGTTTACTGCCTCATAAAATATACCGGTTTGAATCGAAATACGTAATAATTAAATTTTTTGTGTAATAAAACGGTCAAGGATTTGTTTTTTTATTACATGTTTGTATGCGGAAGCTTATGTATAATATTGAAGATTAGAATAATATTTATCCTTATAAATAGGATAAAAACGAATTAACGCGTGAATTGTATAGCGCCTGAATTTTCAGCGATGTTGTAACCGCCGCTGTCCAGGGTAGACTCTGTCAATCGTCATCTGCGGGTAGGCAACAAACTTTACAGTTACTTAACAGATTATAACGGTGGTGGAGCGTGTAACCAGTCGAGAGAGCGGAGTAATCTGGTCGCAATTGGAAGTAAGGGCGTGAGTGTAAGCCCGCTGGGTAATATACCTGGTTATCTCGCGGATAAGGCGTTGGCCTCTTATGGGCATGTGGCGGAGCTTGACGGTGGACTGTTTTGTCCAATCTTCTGCGTTTACTTCACGGGAGATAGAACGACCTATCGTTAAAACCTCCTGAGGTGATTCTTTTTTAGATTAAATATGTGTGGTTTATGTTTTTATTCATATAGATACATATATATTTTCGGAATATACTCAATCATACATTTCATTTGATACTAAACACGATGTGTTTATCTTAATTTATTGGCATTTAGACATTTGAACAATTATTACATTTGACATTTAGACAGTTAAAATACCCGTTGACACTTGGGATGATATAATGATTCTAACAATACCGCACACCTTTGAATCGGTTCCAGCATTTAGAAGTTATGGTGAAATAAAGAATTATTGCCTTTCGAAATGTCTCAAAGATTACGATCATTTTTAATCCCACTGTGACGCACGACTTACCAGAATTAATCAAGTCCGTTGATCCTTTCCGCATTTTAATTAGGTCTATTATTATTGGTTAAAATTGTACAGTTTGATTGAAGTCAATTAAAATCAAGTGAAATACATTGCGTAGCGTATCTTCCCTCTTTTTACAATCAGCCCAACAAAAAAGGAGTGGTTTGCCTTCAGGGTATATTATATCTATATATGATTTCCGTGTCTTTCTTCCACCATACCTTCTATACGCGCGAACTGATTTAGAAGTCTGTTGTATTGTAAGAATCGTTATGTCACCCCGAGTGTCATAGGTACTTACCTTAACTATTTATTATTTTATTTATTTAGGTACATAGGATTAGGTATACAGTTCATTCATAGGTCATGTAATCATATAATAATTATATAAATTATTTAATAATTAATATAGGGAGGTTTAACACATCTTACATGACCTTTACTGCCAATAGCACATCTAACTAGGCGATAATTTGGCCCGTCTCTAGATGTGCATATTTTTATGCAATTTTAAGAAATGAAGTGTTTTTTTTTAAATAAATTATTTGGACCCACCACCTGTATATATACATAAATATACCAATTTTATAAAAAATTTAGCTATGTAATAAATATATATATTTATAGTTGTAATTTAATAAAATTTAATAAGGAAAAATAGATAAGTGATACTAAATAAATTGTCGTGCGTTGCAAAGAAGTTGATCAGATTTTACATATCCCTTGTTAAGTAGCCATCTATTAAGGTTTGCTTTAAATATTTTTATGTTAGGATAATTTTTCATGTCTTCACTAAGGGAATTATATAATTTTGGGGCTATGTAGAATATATGTCTCTGGGCAAATGTTGTCCTGACTGACGGAATTATATAATTGAATTATATATAACTATCCAAATATCTTAACTACCTTAACTATCCAAGTAAATAGTTGTCTAAATGTCCAAATGTCAAAATGTCAATAAATTAACATAAGTATATCGTGTTAAGTGACAAATGGAAGGCCTGATTGAGTACATTCCGAAAATGTATATGTATCTATATGGATAAACACATAAACCACAAATATTTTATAAAAAACCCGTTATAAAAATAATTATAAATACAGTAGTTTACTTTTTGTAACGGCAGTCGTGTTTTATATTCCTTTTGATATATTTACTTGTTCTTTAGTGTGAAACAAGTAATGTTTTAATTTTGTTAAGTACTTATTATTAGGTTGGAAACTATGAAACGGGCTATTTTGTTTAGTCTGTGTTTAGCTGCGCCTGAGAGAGGTTCATTGTAGCGTGCGCTCGATATCTTTATTTATAAATTTTAAGAGTATTCTTCTTACTCATTTCGTAAAAAAAACGTGTTTGTAGCCCATTTTTATTTTATCTTTCTCCGAAACTGGATGGGAACGAAACGCGATTTACATCTACTTTCCTTATACCAGTTCAAATTGATCATAGCGCAGCTCAAAATAGTTCAAATTGAATCACGCATTCGGAGATGGATCCACTAATAAAAAAACTCGATATTATTTCCAAAAACTTCGTTTTGGCAATTTCAATATCAACAACGACCCTCGAGAAAGATTACCGGTCCATATTGATAACGAGAAATTAAGGTCGAGTGTGGAATCCGATCCACGCACAACTATTCGTGAACTTCGGTCTAAACTAGGAACTAGCCATACCTACTGACTGGTAAAACATCTGCGTGCAATAATAAAGTATTAAAATGGATTTGAAAGCATCAGGAATGATACAAAAGCAAGTACATTGGGTGCCGTATGAGTTGAGCTAAGAGACGTCAAACGGCGTTTTCTTACTTCAAAGGCTTAAAAGGATAGAATTGTGCACCGTATCGTGACTGGCAATGAACAGTGGATACAGTACAATAAGCCCAAGCGTAAAAATCGTGGGGTAAGGTCAGCCATACATCAACATCGCCTGCAAAACCTAATATCCATTGTTCGAAGCTTACTCTCTGCATTTGGTGTGATCAGCACGTGTTATTTATTATGGCTCTGGCTAACAGTCGGGGGAGTCTGGAAGCAGTACTGTTTCCTGTAGATCGGGGGTGGTTGCGGACCTTACGGCGACTGCTCTTGAAACGACCATCGGCTACCCGACCCAGGGTGAACAGCCGGGCAAAGGATGCCGTGGTCCGCAATAGATTCGGTATACACCGTTTCACCGCTTCGTAAGGGAGAGGACCGCGCAAGCGACCTCGAACTCGTAACCAGTCGAGAGACCGGAGTAATCTGGTCGCAATTGGAAGCAAGGGCGTGAGTGTAAGCCCGCTGTGTAACACTCCTGGCTATCTCGCGGTTAAGGCGTTGGCCTCTTGCGGGCATGTGGCGAAGCTTTGCGGTGGATTGTTTTGTCCAAGTCTTCTGCGTTCACTTCACGGGAGAGAGAACGACTAATCGTTAAACTTCCTGAGGTGACGGGTTCGCCCGTTGTAGTTGACAACTCTATACATATGAGCTTGTCAAACCCATTGAGACTATCACGGGAGATCGCTATCAACTCCAATTGATGCGTTTGAGTAGATCCCTAAAGGGAAAACGGCCGCTATACAACTAGAGACTCGATAAAGTAATTTTGTTACATGATAACGCTCGGCCACATGTTGCATGGAAACGCTTAAATGGGAAGTGTTGCCCACCCAGCCGTATTCACCAAGCATAGCCCCTTCCAATTATCACTTTATCCGTTCGATGGCACATGGCGTGGCTGAGTACCGCTTCCATTCTTATGAAGATACAAAAAGATGGGTCGATTCTTGGATAGCTTCAAAAGACTTATCGTTTTTCCGACGTGGAATTCGAATGCTACCAGAAAGATGGGAGAAATTAGTGTCTAGCAGCGGGAAATACTTTAAGTGAAGTATTTTTTTACCTTATACTTTAAATAAAGCATTTATTTTGTCAAAAAACAGCTAATATTTATACAGGGTCCAATATTGTAAATAATATCAAACGAATTTGCCGCGTGGAATTTGTAGAATCCTACGTTCAGCGATGTTGCGAAATACCCGTACCCATTCGACTGCTGTAAGCCTATATATAGCCACTCGAATGAACACATCAAGGTTGTTAAAAGCATTCAGCGATATAAATCGGCTATCCGCGGACACATTTTCGATAGCGGAACTAACCACTAGGTGCATTTTCAAAATCCCATTGTACTAACTAAAGAACAATTTTACTTTCCTCGCATGATCCAGAAAGCAATCGAAATACGAAGAACCCCGAACTTCAATAGAGACGACGGTTTCAAACCCTGTTACGTGGAATCGCCGAGAGCAAGGACCTAACACAAGATACAGTGTGCACTGAGGATTTTCAAAATTCACGCGCGTCGAATCCGCCGCCCCACCACCGTTATTACCTGCGTAGTAACAGCAGCATGTTGCCACCTACCGATTAAGAATTGATAGCACTTCAGTCTGCCCTAAACAACGGCGCTTGCAACATCGCTGAAATGTCGGGTGCTACAAACTTCGCGCGGTAAATTCCTTATTACACGTCTTATTTTTAATTAAAGTTTCATCTGACGAGTCAGTCCAACTCAGACGCAGAAACTATTAGCTCTCATAAACTATCTTAGGATCTTAGAAACTATAATTTCCAAAGAAAAAAGGATTATCGGCAAACGACTGAATACGGTCTGAAACGAGTTCTTTGCTTCTCATTGTGTTTTATTTACATACTTTTTACTTGACTGCCAACAAAATAGCAGTGTTATGTGTTCAGGGTTCATCTATGTATGTTTTCCGTTTCTTTGTTCCACCATAACTTCTAAACGCTTGAACCGATTTAGAAGTGTGTGGTATTGTTAGAATCGTTATGTCATCCCGAGTCTCAACTGGTATTTCAACTGTCAGAATCCGTTGTTTACGCACTCAATCCACGATCTTTAATTTTCATTTCTCTGTGCAGGAACCTAACGCAAAAAACGAAGAATAGCATTGTTAACAATTTATGTGAGTTCATATCAGCGTATTTTAAATCCTTCGTAAGGGAGAGGACCGCGCAAGCGTCCTCGAACTCGTAACCAATCGAGAAACTGGTAATCTGGTCGCAATTGGAAGTAAGGGCGTGAGTGTAGGCCCGCTGGGTAACACTCCTGGCTATCTCGCGGTTAAGGCGTTGGCCTCTTACGGGTTTGTGGCGGAGCTTGGCGGTGGACTGTTTTGTCCAAGTCTTCTGTGTTCACTCCAGGGAGATAGAACGACCAATCGTTAAAACTTCCTGAGGTGACGGGCTCGCCCGCTGTAGTCGACAACTCTAGTAGATAAAAAATGTATTTTCACAAATTACATACCTAATAAGTTTCAGGTGGCACACCAATTATTCTCTTAATGTCACATCAAAAATCTTTTGTTCAAAACGGAGGATCCACACCGCACGCGATCTATCGCAGACTGCACCAGCGTCCTTAATAAGCTTTTTATATTATTATGTAAAGAGTAGATATTATCATCTTGGCAGAGGGTGAGGAGATATAGCGAGGCTGGAAACGTATTCAAGCGTTATTGGACAAGCGCCGCGCTTTGTGGCGTAACATGATTGGTGGATGGGCTTTATCAATCCTCGTTATCCGCGGGAGCTATGTTATTTTATTTGTTTTTATTTATTTATTTACTTACAATTTAATACATATGACACAAAATCCTTATCCTAATACAAAACATGTTATAATTAGTAGAAAGACTACTTCAACTAACTCAAATATTCATTCGCATAATACGCGAAATAAAGAGGACTTGCGTCATTTTAGGGTGCGACTGAGTAAGGTTCCGAATAGCTTTCTCTGCCAATCTTACTTATTCTACAACAAACTTCCATTACACATCAGGGTAATTGGGGAGGTTCACTTTAAGAAAAAAGGTACAGGGTATTTTGATTAAAACCCCATTTATAGCATTGAGGATTTCGACAATATCAATTTTTCGCAGCTCTATTGACCTACTTGACTATTATTATTCCTTATTCTTTCTATTATTGACTATTTTACAATTGAGTTTTTTCTTCTTCTAAGTATTGGCTATTGACTATTATTATTATTACTGTTTGTTTGTATTTGTGTTTTTTCTTTAAAATATCTTCCCGTGTGATAATTTGTGAAATTATCCAATATTTGTTCGATTATTTATTACTATTGTCCACATGAAAATTCTACGAAATTATGTAAGAATTTTGATTGAAAATATTGGATAATGTTGTTTCCTCTATACATATAACCTAGAAAATCTGCGCTTGGATGTTCAACGTTCCTACCTTGCAATACCGACGTTCATACCTTATACCTTAATAGGTATATATTTAAATATTATACTTGTTATTTTTGTTAGTTTTGACATAACCAAGTGTAGGAATTCCTATCAACTGGTTTGAAATAAAATATAAAATAAAAAAATAAAGGAGATTTTTATCTTTGACCTATAATGGTTTACCACCTCACTATGAATTAACTCTTTAACCCGGCGAGGATGTTGAGGGGTCAATTTGACCCTGCTCATTTTGTTTTGTGTACAGTGTTTTGTACAGCAGCTGTAATCTGGCGTACTTCTCAGTAGCTGAAGCTATTGAATTTTCCTTCCCTCTGCGCGCCACCACTCAGTCGGCCGTTGCCCTGCGGATGGAGATAGACGTGCGCGAACGCAAAAAGGGTATTTATGCCCCTTCCACTACCACGACGTAGCAAGCCATTTTCAAGGTATTATTTTTCAAAAAAAATGGCCCTCTGACAGTGTTCTATGCAATGCCTGAATATGGCTGGCGTAAACGCTGATATTGTTCACCAATCAAATAATAATAATAAGACTCAAACAGGCCGTATGCTCGTCTGCGAACATTTGAGTGCCCGTAAAGAAAAGGTCAATTGTCGAGCGATTTGCGCTAGAGAAGCAGTGCCGAATCTTCACAGGAAGCGTTTTCTAGAGTACCAGGTATACGAAAAAGGTGCCAAGTATGCCCTTATTCTAGACATCGTAAGACAGTTCATGTTTGCGAAAGGCGTCATTCATACAATTGTCAAGAAAACATTGTTTTGTTCTGTCAACAGTGTGCTACGGCGAGAGATCTTAAAAGACTAAAATGGTAATTTTGTAATGAGAAATTATTGACACAGTGCCCTAAAATAATATAGTTTTATAAAAAATCTTGTTTTTAATGATTTTTGAAAATATGTAACAGAGAGTCCTGCTTAAGTTAATTATTTTTTAGACTTTTTGTATGTTTGAAATAATAAAACTTATCTAAACATATGGTGTTTTGTTTATAAAATATATTTATCTAGTAACGTATTCGTAAGTTACATTCCCGTCGCTTTTTATTACATGCCAATAAATACTTTAAAGAATTAAATGAAATACAGGGTCATCATGACCCTCCACATTCTTAACGTACCCTTTTTGTACCACATCCTCGCCGGGTTAAGGACCATGGGACAAATGTGTCCCATGTGCGTGCGTGCGTGCGTATCTATATACCTCCTCGTCATTTTACCGATTACCTCCTCGTCAGTTGGTAGGACGGCCAAGTAAAATAGTGAGTAACGAAAAGGAAGCATATTAATTAGAACTACGTAATTTTCGCAAAAAAAAAAACAGAAATTTCGCCAAAAAAAACTTATTGAAATTTCGCTAAAATTCGCATATACTGCATATAAAACAACGTTTTCATAGACCAAAAATGCATATTTAATATTAAGTAAAATCTAACATTGTTGTACTTCCAATATTTGACCATTTATAGTCGTTCTGCCGCAACGGCGACATTATATTTAATACAGAAGCGTTCTGCTTCTACGTTATTCAACTAACAGCGTAGAAGTAACTAACTCTGTAACGCTGCATCAGCAAAGCATGAAAAGCAGCAATTAATACCACAGAATATGTTCCTAAAATTGGCATCTTCATTCCTATTTACTGATTGAAGCATTAGGCGATGAAAGTGATTATACCCATCAATCAGCTCATTTTGCGAAAGTTATTTATTTTTATTTATTTAGGTACTTATGATTAGGTATACAGTTCATTGATCATGTAATCTTATAATAATTATATAAAATATTTAATAATTAATATAGGGAGGTTTAACACATCTTACATGACCTTTCCTGCCAATAGCACATCTAACTAGGCGATAATTTGGCCCGTCTCTAGATGTGCATATTTTTATGCAATTTTAAGAAATTAAATGTTTTTTTTAAATAAATTATTTGGACCCACCTGTATTATTTGGACACATAAATATACCAATTTTATAAAATATATAGCTATGTAATAAATATATATATATATATATATATATATATATATATATATATATATATATATATATATATATATATATATATATATATATATATATATATATATATATATATATATATATATATATATATATATATATATATATATATATATATATATATATATATATATATATATATATATATATTTATAGTTGAAATTTAATAAAATTTAATTAAGAAAAATAGATAAGTGATACTAAATAAATTGTCGTGCGTTGCAAAGAAGTTGATCAGATTTTACATAGCCCTTGTTAAGTAGCCATCTATTAATGTTTGCCTTAAATATTTATATGTTAGGATACATTTTCATGTCTTCACTTAGGGAATTATATAATTTTGGGGCTATGTAGAATATATGTCTCTGGGCAAATGTTGTCCGAGCTGATGGAATTATATAATTGATACTCGCGGACATTCTTGTGTTCAGATTGTTTTGAGTTCGGGCATGGCTGTTTTGAGTTCTCTGAAAATGAATTTTTTGAGGTTTTCGAGTAATGTATTTTGTTTTAAGATGGTTGCAGCCACAGATGGGCAAAATAGCTGACCAATATGAAAGTAGGCTTCATTTGCTGTATTTAATCTCATCTACAGAAATATTTCAGTGAAACTTTTTTCAGAGAGAAATTTAGCATAAATTCGCATCTATTTCGTAAAAACGAAAATTCCGTGCGTCTAATAATAACTACCGGGACAGAGCAAAATATTCGTAGTTTGGGAAACGCTTTTGTAGATATATGATACAAACAGGTATTACATTATACCAGTGGCGTAGCGTGCCTTAACGGGGCCCCGTATAAAAATTTGTTTGTGGGCCCTTAGGAAGGGTAAAGATTTCTCACAAAAGAAAAAAAATGTTTGCATAAAATTAAAAGAAATATTTATTCATCATAATTATCTATCGGTCACTTTTTCCAAAATTTTTACAAACAATTCAAATTAAATATACACTCTCCTTGCCTTTTTTTCGGCAAACTGATTTATTAAATCATTTATAGCTGGTGATGACTTTAGTTTTTCTAAAGTTTCTGCCTCTATGGACTATAGTGACAGGTCTGACAGGCGTTCATGTCCCATCAAAGTTCTAAGGTAATTTTTTATCAGTTTTAATTTTGAAAAACTTATTTCAGCAGTTGCAGTTGTAACTGGAAGGGTCAAGAATAAAAAGCATGCTGTTATTACCCCTGGAAAACTGGATGCAAGACTATTGAATTTTACTTTTGAATGCACACTTTACTTGGGAAAAAAAGAAATTGCTTTTTTTGACTTTCGTCATTTCTGAAATTAAAAAAATATGCTTACGCACGTTGGGGGGGGGGGGCGTATAATTAATACGGCAGATACTGCGGTAGCTACGCCCCTGCATTATACCTTTTCTGTACCTACACCTAATACCAACAACCGCGCGCCCATGTGGTTTACTTATATTACAGTTACGTACTGTTATCTAATGGTAGTAATGAATCTTTCGTGATAAACTTTATATATTATTTTCTGAAGAGTCGATATTATTATCTGGGCAGGGTGACACATAGCGAGGCTAAAAACGTATTCAAGTGTTATTGGACACGCGCACCGCTTTGTGGTGTTGACTTGGTTGGTGGTTGGATGTTAGTTTATCATTCCTCGTTATCCGCCGGAGCTATGTTAAGTTATTTATTACACCACTGCCCAACAAAAAAACGAGTGTAATTTGTTCAAGTTCATCTATGTATGTTTTCCATTTCTTTATTTTTTTAGAAACTTAATTATTCTTATTCAAGAATAATAATAATAATATACTCTTCATTTGCACTTAATCATGATACAAAAAGACGAGGTTATTGCCACATGGCAATGTCTTTTTTTATTTATTTGTTTTATTTGTTGAGTGGGGCTTTTCTAAGGTCTTTATGCGCCTTGTAACACTGCGACCATTGCTGATCTATTGTGTTCACCACCTACTATAGTTCTGCGCTGAGCCTCGTGTCATTTAAGAACCGCAGCAGGCTTTTGACGTCAGATTGTTTTACCTCCTCAAGTTGGAGGTAATGACCATCCAAGTGGGTGTATCTTTTACGCATCAGCGGGCCACACTCGCACATGAGGTGCTGGGGAGTTTCCTCTGCTCCTTGGCAGAACCTGCACATTTTTGTGTCTCGGGGCTTGAGGTTGAACATGTGTTTGTTCAGGCCACAATGCCCCGTGAGCGCCCTCACCAGTATGCATAGATTGTTCCTATTTAGCGATAAGGCCTCGATAAGGCCTAAGCGATAAGTCTTAGGGTCGTAAGCCTTAATTAGCGCTTTGGAATGATTCAACCCTGGCGTGTTGTTCCAGTGGTTGACGGATTGTTCTAAAGATATTTTTTGAGCATTAGGTTTGCAAGGCTTTTGGTACGCCACAGCAAGGTTCAGGGCCGTATAGCCTTCCCTTTGCTCCCGTCTTAGGCAATGTCTTACATTGGTAAGATATTGCCTAAGATGTGGTACATGCGCGCACTGTGGAAATAAAGATTATAACATTCGTGTGCATAAAATGCAAACCAGTAAAGGTATTTAAAACTAATAATGCCCGAGGAGATGAAATTGGGAGAGGAAGAGGAGAAAAAGAGAAGAACTGGTTACTTCTTAGAAAGGTAATAATCTTTGAGGTGAGTCTTAAATGATGGTAAAGAGGGTGAGTTTCGTATATTTGCCGGGAGATCGTTTCAGAGTCTTGCACCATGGACACAGAAAAAGTAAGAATAGACATCAGTATTGTGACACGGATTTTTTAGCAAACTGTCAGAGGCTGACCGAAGTACGAGACTGTGGGAATGTAATGGTTCAAAAAGCTCGTGGAGATAGGATGGTGTTTTGGAGAGTACACGATAGAGGCAACCACTTTAACTGTGCCCTATATTCGGACACGTAATCATACTTACGTAGATCGAAGATGAATCGTATGCATACAATTTGTAAACGTTCAAGTTTGTTGAGTAGTTCATCTGACAAATCGAGATAAGCCACAGCTGCATAGTCAAGAAATGGTAAGAGGAGAGACTTTGCAAGAGATTTCTTTGTGTCCATAGGAAGGAATCATTTGAGCGTTTGCAGAGGGTGAAAACTAGCAAATATTTTGCGACTTACCTCGTCCACCTGTGGTTGCCAGGAGAAATGTTCATCGACAATTTGACCAAGGTTTTTCACTCTTTGCGACAAGGGCGATATCGTTCAATTTTAAACGCGGAAGGGACTTTACGTTTACTCTGGAGAGGAATTTACGACCTCCAATGAGTATAGCCTGGGATTTCAAAGGGTTGATTAGTAGACCCATCAGCGCACACCATTCACAAATTGCCTGAAGTTCGGAGTTCATGTTGGCGATCGAGACGTTTTCAGGAGAGAAATTATAATATATCTGAACATCATCATTCGGATGATCGATCGCCCACTTTGATCGATCGCCCACTTATTTATATATTATTCTTGCATTATAGTTTTTGCTTTTTTCTGAGGCACAATTTAAGTAAAACGTATTTTTTTTAGAAACTCAAATATATTTAAAGACGAAATATATATTTTTCGTACACAAACCCTTGTTAAAATGTCATTTTTCAATTTGGTTAAGGAGAATGGGCTTTTTGGACCTCTTTTTTAAATAGCTGTAAATCATATACCAATGGAAAGATTTCTTTACGTAGAACATTTATTACTAGAACGACTGATCTAAATTATGAGCCGTGTCTGTTATATCCTATTCAATATGGCTTATTACCTGATATCCCCTAGGCCCTAGGGCACCTAATAAACCCAGGCATTGTATTTTTAATAAATATTTAACCTTTCGGACGCCAGCCTTCACACGCAAAAACGGCGCCGCACATTTTTGGTTGGTTTTGTATATAAATACTAACATTTTTTTAAATGATCCCTTGTTACCTAATGACTAATATTGTGTGAGTACAAATTATATATTCGTAAGAATGCTCGATTTTGTCAGCATTATATGAAGGGGAAATATTGGGATATGTTGCTTGAACTCTGAAAGGGTTTCATGATTTGATTGCCGCTCTGTATGTAATATGTTAAGGGCAGCTGTCCAACATAGTGTGCCCAGTGACCGTACATCATAATATACTATCTTTAATGGATATCCACTGCAAAAAATATATTTTAAATAAATAATTGACATTGAGATTCAAACTCTCACATTCAAAACTCCGAAACGGCTCATAATTGAGGTAAGTTGTAATAGTCATAAATATTCTAGATAAATAAATCTTTCCAGTGGTAAAAACGTTATTGCTATTGAAGATGTAAGCCCAGCACCAATACATTTTTGACTATTGTCCTTTAATAATAAAATTACCAAGATTTTAAAAAAGTTGATATTGATCGTTATTCCTCGTGACCCTTCAATAAATAAAATAAAATACAAACGGAGCTGCCATGGAATTCACCGACCGGAGTCGGACCCATCATAATACTATTATTACACTTCTGGGGGGTGAGCGGTGGATTCCGGACTAACGACCGACTGTGGTTCCCCCCTTCGAAGCCGCCATATAATTTGAGATGCGGAAATCGCGGTTTTAGATATTTTTTCTATGCAATAGTTGATTATTTTTCTGGAAAGACCAAGATCTTTAAAGAGGTGAAACAGAGATTTGGCTGGCAGACCACGAGCGCCAACTACCACCGCGTGAAGGTGAACAGTGAAGCTGTTCCGGGTGATGACATTTGCGAGATGATGGTATTTATTTAATTTGTAATCGTGGTCTTTTGGGATATTTGATTCCCATGGAACGGTTAATTCTACGATAAGGACCATCTTCCGAGATAGAGGGTAAAGAGTTATACCTGGACAGAGGTCTGTGCATCCGAGACTTTCAGAAAATGTATACTGCTTAGAGACATAATCAACCTCCAGAATCCAATCGGAAGCTTTCTCAATTATTGAGAAAGGTTTTGTAAATAAATGTTTTTTTGCCTTTAGTTCCATCCCGCACAAACCGTATTGGGCTTTGGAGGGTAATATCAAACCCTTGTTGGCAAGAGCCACTGAGAGGCTAATTACCTGGCGAATAACAGCAAAGATTTTGTCATGGCGGTAAGTGTACCGTCCTTGATCTAAGGCCACCTTGCAGCAAGCTAGAATATGTCTAGCTGTGCAAGAGGTATTGCTACAAAGGGGACATGAATTATCCTCGGCATAGCTCCAACGAGCGAGGTTACTGGGGTCTGGAAGTGTATGCTGAAAGGCATTCAAATAAAATTTCAGCATCTCTGGCGTCTAGTCATAGAGGAGATTACCTTCCAGTGCATCGGAGGCGGAATGCAAAAGTCCCTAATTGTTGTCCAATTATTCTGGCATTGAAGCCAAGATTTTTAAAATAACGTATCCCTGTGCCAATTTCTAAATTCAATTTGAAGTTGATAAACCTTCTAAAAGATTAAAAAAAATACGTGTGGCACTCGGGGACTGCCGCCGTAAAGCTATTGCATAGCATTTTTAACAACTTATGCAATTATAATTATTTATTTATTTTATTTTTTCTGATATCAGATAACTGCGCTCTATCGGAAAACGTTGAAATTATTCCGAGTCATTTGCGGCTGCGGTAGCAAATGATTCGGAATAATTTAAACATCTTCCGATAGAGCGCCGCGCACGAATTTTTATTCGATAAAGCAAAAAAAAAACGGATTATTCGAAAAAAATCGTAGATAGAAAGATAGATAATTACATTATCTTTAAAATGGTGCAGGTTTCATAATAATAAACCAGATAGTATTTGCGTAGTAGTCGTTTTTGTGTTCGGTTAGACCTAATTTCACAAATTAATTACACTATGTAATATAAACAAAATCTGAAATATTCAAAGCTAAGAATATTAGGAAAATGTTCTTGTTTAACATATATTTTTTTCGAATCGTAAGCAGTACTCGTTTAGACGTAATTATCAGTTTAAAATCATTAATTTTCGTTAAGAAATTTCTTCATTCGGTCGCCGCGCTGGCCTAGGCCCGCGATAAAAGCTATGCAATAGCTTAAAAACGAAACAATAAAATACGTGTGGCACTTAGGGACTGCCGCGGTAAAGCTATTGCATAGCATTTTTAACAACTTATGCAAATATAATTATTTATTTATTTTATTTTTTCTGATATCAGATAACTGCGCTCTATCGGAAAACGTTGAAATTATTCCGAATCATTTGCGGCTGCGGAAGCAAATGATTCGGAATAATTTCAACGCCTTCCGATAGAGCGCCGCGAACGAATTTTTTATTCGATAAAGCAAAAAACGGATTATTCGAAAAAAATCGTAGATAAAAAGATAGATAATTAAATTATCTTTAAAATGGTGCAGGTTTCATTATAATACGCCAGATAGTATTTCCGTAGTAGTCGTTTTTGTGTTCGGTTAGACCTAATTTCACAAATTAATTACACTATGTAATATAAATAAAATTTAAAATATTCAAAGCTAAGAATATTAGGAAAATGTTCTTGTTTAACATATATTTTTTTCAAATCGTAAGCAGTAATCGTTTAGACGTAATTATCAGTTTAAAATCATTAATTTTCGTTAAGAAATTTCTTCATTCGGTCGCCGCGCTGACCTAGGCCCGCGATAAAAGCTATGCAATAGCTTAATAAAAATAATAAGATATTGCTTGTAGACTGAAAGGATTTCCATTGATATAAAACGTTTGTCGGTTTATTATCTTTGAGATAAAATTAGGTGGTAACATTATATTGACAAATGTAGGACAAATACATTTATCGACAAATGTAATAAATGGTTAGAATATGATTCCAGCAAAAGAATTTTTAAGCTATTGCATAGCTTTTATCGCGGGCCTAGGCCAGCACGGCGACAGAATGAAGAAATTTCTTAACGAAAATTAATGATTTTAAACTGATAATTACGTCTAAACGAGTACTGCTTACGATTCGAAAAAAATATATGTTCAACAAGAACATTTTCCTAATATTCTCAGCCTTGAATATTTTAGATTTTGTTTATATTACATAGTGTAATTAATTTGTGAAATTAGGTCTACCCGAACATAAAAACGACTACTACGCAAATACTATCTGGCGTATTATTATGAAACCTGCACCATTTTAAAGATAATTTAATTATCTATCTTTTTATCTACGATTTTTTTTCGAATAATCCGTTTTTTTTGCTTTATCGAATAAAAAATTCGTGCGCGACGTTTAAATTATTCCGAATCATTTGCTTCCGCAGCCGCAAATGATTCGGAATAATTTCAACGTTTTCCGATAGAGCGCAGTTATCTGATATCAGAAAAAAATAAATAAATAAATAATTATAATTGCATAAGTTGTTAAAAATGCTATGCGCTTTACCGCGGCAGTCCCCGAGTGCCACACGTATTTTACTTCTGACACTGATTTTCATAGCGTTTAACTGTGTTTCGGAGTTTAGCAAAATGAGACTTTAATCAGAATGTATTTTAGACCTTTACCTACTGGTAAAGTAATGTTTTTTTACTCCTAAAGTAACGTTTTAAGCTATTGCATAGCTTTTATCGCGGGCCTAGACCAGCGCGGCGACCGAATGATTAACGAAAATTAATGATTTTAAACTGATAATTACGTCTAAACGAGTACTGCTTACGATTCGAAAAAAATATATGTTAAACAAGAACATTTTCCTAATATCCTTAGCTTTGAATATTTTAGATTTTGTTTATATTACATAGTGTAATTAATTTGTGAAATTAGGTCTAACCGAACACAAAAACGACTACTACGCAAATACTATCTGGCGTATTATTATGAAACCTGCACCATTTTAAAGATAATTTAATTATCTATCTTTTTATCTACGATTTTTTTCGAATAATCCGTTTTTTTTTGCTTTATCGAATAAAAAATTCGTGCGCGGCGCTCTATCGGAAGAAGTTTAAATTATTCCGAATCATTTGCTTTCGCAGCCGCAAATGATTCGGAATAATTTCAACGTTTCCCGATAGAGCGCAGTTATCTGATATCAGAAAAAATAAAATAAATAAAATAATAAATAATTATAATTGCATAAGTTGTTAAAAATGCTATGCAATAGCTTTACCGTGGCAGTCCCCGAGTGCCACACGTTTTTTTTTTTTTGTTTACATAATGCCGATCATTAAGAGTGTGAGAAATAATCCAAGGAAAATCGAAAAAAAGGAACTAAAATGGGTTTGTGATTTTCAGTTTACCATTTTTAAAATAACAATTTCCTGAATTGGAAAATATTATATCTCTTCCATTTTTAACCGACCAAAAAAAGGAGCAGGTTACCAATTCGGTTGCATTTTTTAAAATGTTTGTTACCTCAGAACTCCGTCATTTATGACCCGATTTGGATTTTTTATTTTAAAAGGATATACTTGCAGATTGGTCTCATTTTTATCAAAATCCTGTTCTGATGATGGAATTCATGAGGAATTGAGGGAACTCCTCAATTATTATCATATGAAGTTAAAAAATTACATTTTAGATCAGTTCCGATGACAATGCATTTTTTATGGTAAGCATGACCTAATTCTACACACCCAGGTTTGGCTCCTGACGAGGGGACTCCTCAACGTTCAACAGCACAGACACGAAATGTTGTATAGGCATGCAGTTATGACATCCATTTCAACCCCCTTCCCCTCCTTCTTTCATGGGCCTTTCAATTAAAAAAATAATACCCTTCCACCTCCCATCTTTTTTGCTTGTCCTTATATTCCACTCCTCGCTTCGATATCGAGTTGACACACGTTACTATTTTTATTTTCTTTATGATGATTATTTTGTAAGTGTATTGATTTATGATTTCCACTAAATTTTTAAAATACTTCTTTTGCAAATTAATTTGCCCACTTTAGTCACAATAATCCTGGCGGTATGGTCGAAAGATATTGCCACTTGACAATAGGCCCACCGTGTTGTACTCTATTGCGTGTGCAATAAAGTTTTTCAAACAAACAAACAAACTTTACACACTGCTTGTTTTATTGAACAGACTGTCAACATCGACCAGCCCTTATCAGAGAAACTCTATATATGAATGTGTGTATGTATATATAACGTTTGTTTTTCTGTATAATTGTAATATATGGGTCATCATATCATGTATACATACACTTATTCCATAGATAACTAACCCATTTATATCTTGTATATTTATGTCACTCGTAATACATATCGGACATAATAATATGTTTTCTTTATCTATCTGTAATATGTTATCCTGTCATTTTAGTATTAATATTGAAAGTAGTTTGGTTGTCAGATAACGCAGCTACTAATCAACAAACAAAGGCAGTGTAATTCGTTTATCCAGATACAGACTGTTTATTCAAGTTGGTTATTCGTCTAGAACAGAAGTACCCAAACCTTTTTTCCCCGTGGACCACGCTGTTTTTTTGTTGTCTGTAGACCCCCTGCCTGTCTTATTATGAGGATATGGGCAGCTAATGGACCCTGTTGCAGTTGGCCACTAAGACCCATTTATTCAGGGTCGGTCAAACTCACGGGTCAACACCCATCCGGCGGCCTCCACGTATGAAGTACGAGTCCGGTTAGAACTCTGGCCCTAGGTGTCAATCTTCTGGCACTCCTGGACAATTTGCGCACCGTGCGGCATAAGCCAATCGATTGTGCATTCTGACTAACAGTCGGGGGAGTCTGGAAATACTACTGTTTCCAATAGAGCGGAGGTAGTCGCTTCATCTTACGGCGACTGCTCTTGAAACGACCAATCGGGTACCCGAGTTCGGGTAGCAGCTGGATAAAGGGCGCCGTGGTGTGCGATAGATTCAGCAAACGACGTATCACCGCTTTGTAAGGGAGAGGACTGCGCAAGCGACCTCGAACCCATACCAATCGGGAGACCGGTTGCAACTGGTAGTAAAGGCGCGAGTGTCGACCCGCTGGGTGGCTAACCTGGCTATCTCGCGGTAGGGCGTTGGTCTCTTACGGGCATGTGGCGGAACTTGACGGTGGACTGTTTGTCCTAAGTCTTCTGCGCTCACCTCACGGGAGACAGAACGATAAATTTCGTTAAAATTTCCTAAGTTGACGGGTTCGCCCGTTGTAGTTGGCATCTCTAGTTCTCTTATTATGAATTTTCCTAAACTTATTAACTTTAAATGTGTCATTGACAGCTGACACAGTACTGATCGCTTACATATGGTTTATGGTAAAGTGGACACTTCTAAAAACTGAAAAACATGTACAATTTTTATTCGTAGCTTTATTAAAAAGTACTCTTTGACAGGGTACATACTTTATTCATTTCTAAGCGACCATGACCTTGAAATACAAAGCATGTGAGAAAGATACACATAACTGCATTTGTAGCACTATCTGGCTTGCTCATTCATCGAAACACAACCGCTTATATCATTAGTCTTGTGCGTTGGCCTCTCCAATCGAATAGTGATACGATTTTAGTTGAGTGTTGGTTTCCTTCAACGACACTTGTGAAGCGCGCATTTGTTTATTGTGCTTAATATGCGTTTAAAATGCTATGCTGTACACACAATCTGTTTTAAGTGTAATACGACATTTACATTAATACCGCTTAAATGTTTAGGTATGATGATCTGCTTTAATAGGGTGCGCTATTGTGGACCTCCATTTAAATCTCGTGCATCTTTTATTTTTTTCTCGCTGACATGGACCCCCTGCAATTCGAAATTGACCCATGGGGGTCCATATAGACCACTTTGGGAATCACTGGTCTAGAAGAATGGTATGGGTTGTGTTTTTCGGATTTTCCTTATTGGTTATGTAACTAATTACAATGTAGTTCTCGCTGATAACATATATATGCTATAGATTAAGGTCAATCCTAGTAAAATTGTATATATTAAAAAACAGAACCCTATACCACACTTTAATAACCTTAAATCACGCTCTTGTGGATTCTATCATATGTATCATAACGGCTAACTAGCCATGGTTGCACGTACGTCATATATAGACTCAATCAATACACTGCAAATCCGTTTTTTAAAACTTAAAAGATTAAAGAAAAAACAAGGGAAGTATCACAGAACTATATTTAAATATTATAAAATACTCCCTATTTATAAAGAGAGCATGGTTTACTTGTCGAACAATTCATTCGGAAAGATATACAAATAGAAATAACCCGGAAAAAGTGTAACAAATAAAAAAATACGTATAATTAAAACTACGAATACTTACGGCAGATGCATGACAGAATATGTGATTCCTGAACTAATAAATAACATGTATATCGAAATGAAACAATCATTAAATGAAGAAAAAAAACATAACATCGAAATTAAAAAATATTTTTTTAACAAAAATATAAATTTAAAAAAAATAAATAAAAGAAAACGAAATACTTAAATAAGGAGCAACCTGTATGTACTTGATTTGACCAGCCATTAGAGTAACAGGTGCGGCCGAAAAGTAATTCACCACCCAACAAATGTTATTATCTAAGTAATTAATGAATTTGGTTATATATAATTTGATTGGCTGTATAGACGCTTTCTTTTACATCACACGCAAATTGGACCTGGTTTTAGTGATAACATATTTAATGTAATAATTTTGCATTGTGTTTTTGTATATAAAAAAAAACACGAATGAAACAGACTCGAATGAAAACAAATAAATAAATTCATAATTTTGCGCAACTTACAAGAGTAGATAACTATTTGCAAGCGGTCATTCTGCTTTTAATTATTCTTTTTTTACTTTCCATGGCCAAGGGAAAGTATTGTGAACGCGCTAAAAAATCGAGATACAGACGGAAATATTCATTTTGAGCCCCCCTGAGACGATTCCCTTCGGCTACGTAACGACCAAATTTGGTTGCACATCAGAACACCGTTGACTATGTAACGACCAATATTGGCGGCTTGCTCCCGGAGCGCACAGAAATATTATTTTCTAATTCGAACGCACCCTAAAATCCATACCAAATATCTTATTATTACCATAGATACATAGACGGCCGCTGGAATAATTTCGCGCGTCATTTCGAGGATATTTCTGGTAAAATTCCATTGTCAAACATCATCATTTTTTATTTTCGAGAAATCATAAAAAAAATATTGGTTTTTATGAGCTAATCTATTTTTTTTGTATGTAAATTAGCAAAACGAAATATTACCTTTGATAGACAATCTAATAGAGATCACGATAGCATTTACAATTTCTAAATAGGGTTTCGTATTTTTCCGTAAGACAAGTACAAGTTAGAAATGCCGAGTTGCTTTCACTTTTTCGACTTTCTCATATTTATTCATAATTATCTATTAGTTTCACAAAATGAGATTTCAATATTCTATATACAAAATTTCAATGCGATCATTGCACAGCTGTTTTTTTTATGATTGCTATAGTAGTTCCATAGTTGTATTACTTTTTATCGAGCGCGGCGATATTCCAAGAAACTCCAATAAATTGCCGCGGTCTGCCATGAAATTATGCCGCTACTCAAAGGTGTATTAGATTAGTGGGAGTAATCCAATATTTTCTAAACAAAGTGAACATTGTCCGAGCAGTTTCCGACCTGTTTATTGGCATTAATTGTAATTATTAACGTTTGTATGTCCAAGTTTGTAGCTCCGCAGAAGTACCGAAGGCAGCATAACGACTGACTGAATTTAACGAAGCAAAAAATCATGTATCGCCGGCATTGAAATAGCAATTAATCTCGATGAATTGCCAACGTTGCATGACTTGACGAAACACACTGTACGCTGACGCATAATTATTACATAAATGCCTTGTAAACATACAACAAAATATTGATATAAGACAGTGTTTTTCAATCTTTTTTAGATTTCAACCACCTTTTGAGAAAAAAAAAACTCTTGCGGGACCCCATTAGACTGTTTTCTTTTACACGGCTGTAACTAATCATCCAAAAATCATTATTTTTGTAAAAAACAATGGCGAAATCACATTATTTTAACCGTTTTTTTACTTACGAAGCTGTACCTAACTGTTTCCTTCTTAGATCAAAAACTTTCGTAGAAGCAATAGCAAAACACATAATAAATAAATAAAATACAATAAAACACAAACGGAGCTGCCACGGAATTCACCGATCGGAGTCGGGCCCATCATAAAACTATTTTTACACTTCTGGGGGGTGAGCAGTGGATTCCGGAACAACCGGCTGTGGTAGGTTTAGGACAGTAGTCTTGCCACATGTGAACGTACACCTTACTGCCCATTTACTCCCCCTTCGAAGCCATAGAATTTGAGATGCAGAAATCGCGGTTATAGAGATTTGGCTGGCACGAGCGCCAACTTCCACCGCGTGAAGGTGAACAGTGAAGCCGTTCTGTCATTTGCGAGATCATGGTATTTATTTATTTTGTACTCATGGTCTTGTGGGATATTCGATTCCCATGGGACAGTTAATTCTATATTCCGAGATAGAGAGTAAAGAGTTATATCTGGACGGAGGGCTGTGCATTCGAGACTTTCAGGGAATTTATACTGCTTAGGAGACCGAATCGACCTCCAGAATCCGATCTGAAGCTTTCTCGATTATTGAGAAAGGTTTTGTAGTGAAATGTTATTTGCCTTTAGAGCCATCCCACACAAACTGTATTGGAAGTTTGGAGGGTAATATCAAATCCTTGTTGGCAAGAGCCACTGAGAGGCTAATTACCTTGCGAATAACAGCGAGGTCTTTGTCATGGTAATAAGTGTACCGTCCTTGATATAAGGCCACCTTGCAGCCTGCTAGAATATGTCTATCTGTGCAAACGGTATTGCTACAAAGGGGACATGAACTACCCTCAGCATAGCTCCAACAAGCGAGGTTACTGGGGTTTGGAAGTGTATGCTGATATGTTTCCCTTCCGAAGATGTAAATGATTGCATATTATATAAATAAAGATTTTGTAATATTTTTGTTTTTAGATAGCCTGCGACTCCCCGGGGATATCTTCACGGCTCCACGGGGCACAAAAGTTTGGGTACCTCTGGTCTATAGAGTATCCGACCTTCAATTTTCACCGCGTTCTTTGATGTCCGTGGGCATCACGATACGCATCGAAAGAAAAATCAGATTACTATCAAGAAGTTCTACGCCAACTCCGTGATGCAGTTCGGCGAAAAAGACAAAACCACTGGATAGCGAAAACCTGGCAGTTGGACCGTGACAATGCTCTATTGCCCTGTCCACCCTAGAACGGGCTAGTCCCAGTTGGGTGACAGAAACAAATAAGCAAAAGGTTAAGGTTTTGCCATCCGGTTACTGTTATTTTTTTAAGCAAATCAATGTTTTATAGTAATTAATTCTTAAATAAATAAATAAATAAAATTAATCTCATTCATCGCATCTGATTTTGTCCTAAGCTTGGCATTTGTTATATTTTGCAAAAGTAATTATTTTTTCTTCCAATAAAGTAGCGCTAAGTATTTCATGAGGTCCATGATAAATGTAATTTTAGAAAACTTTTTATTATTATTTTTATATTTACTAAAATAGGTCTGACTTGTAGGTATGACAATGGGCCCGATTGCGATTCTTCGTGAACTAAATTATGAACTCAGTTCAACTGAACGAGACAGAGCAATACGTTAGAACGGAATATGAAATGAACTATCGTTGATTTTCCCGCACCAAAACTACCTGTCGAACTTATAGACGCCCGAATAAGTTTGAACACATTTCGTGCGGTGTTAGATTTAGCTGATTTAACTTCGTTGGGTAGTTTAAATGCGGAAAAATGACAACCGTTCATTTCCCATTCCGCTCTGACGTACTGCTCTTTCTCGTTCACATGAGAACTAATGACACTCGAACTAATTTCCGATTTTAGTTCAGAGAAACGCAATCGAGCCCAATATATAAATAATTATAGTTCTTAATGCTACCGTACTTATACCTAAGTTGAAACTTAAATAAATCAATAAATAAATAATAATAGTCATTGGCCTTGTCAGATAATTTAAGATAATAAGTCCACTGTTGACATTAAATTGATATTATTTAAGTATACAATCAATGCGTGATGCGGAAGTTACATACTGCCAGCAGAGTATAATTAATTGGTAGTTTGCTGTGAGCAGACTGCGAAGCATCGTGAGATCCATTTACAAAGTTTTTTTATGAAGCTACTTAGGTTTTACTTTTATCGTTGTTTTTGCACAACAGCAGTTGAGTAACACACTTAGACTAAATTTGAGTACACATTGGGCTCGATTGCGTTTCTTCGTGAACTAAAATCGGAAATTAGTCCGTGTGAACGAGACCGGGCAATACGCTAGAGCGGAGTCTGAGATGACCGGTTGTCATTTTTTCGCATTAAAACTGCGCGCCAAGGTGAAATCTTACACCGCACGGAATATGCTCGAATTTATTCAGACGAGTATAAGTTAGACAGGTAGTATTTATCGACGATCGTTCGTTTCATATTCCGCTCTAACGTATTGCTCTGTCTCGTTCGCTTGGACTAATTTTAGTTTTAGTTCACAAAGAAACGCAATCGGGCCCATTGGGTTTGATTGCGTTTCTTCATAAACTAAAAACGGAAATTAGTTCGTGTGAACGAAACAGGTCAATACGCTAGAGCGGAGCGGTTGTCACTTTTTCGCATTAAAACTGCCCGCCAAGGTCAAATCTAACACAGCGCGAAATATGCTCGAATTTATTCGGACGAGTATAGGTTCGACAGGTATATTTATCGACGGTCGTTCGTTTAATATTCCGCTCTAACGTATTGCTCTGTCTCGTTCGCTTGAACTAATTTTATTTTTAGTTCACAAAGAAACGCAATCGGGCCCTGTTAAAGCGGGGTATAACTCTAATCACCACAGCGCATAATCGCACATCGATTTTATGGGGGAACCTGGTTTAGACGGCCAAAAAACATGTTTTTTTTTTGTTTTTTTTTTAACAATAAGTTGAAAACTATTTATGAATCTTTTATCTCTAGAATCGCTGATAATTGCAGATTGCTAAAGGTGCAAAAAAACTTACAAATTTTCTTTGAAGAAAACTTTAAACGCGTGTTTCTCAAAACCATATTTTTCTGTTTTGAGCCGGTGATTTAAAAAAACTACCTGACGGATCGGATAGTTCCAAAAAAAAAGAAAGATTATTAAATTCTCTTCTATATGAACTTAAAAAAAAATAAACACATAAAATTTTGGGGTGAAAATCGATTTTATTTCTTTAAATCCTTGAACAAATATGAAAATGATAAGTTTTAGTTATTTGTTTTAGTTCATCTAGAAAATACCAATGTAAAAATTTATATCTCAGTTTTTTTTCCGTTTCATTCAAAATTACGCTCGTTATTACCGGCGCAAGCAGATACCCTCATTTCTGCAGCGGTAGAAACATTTGCAATTCAATATTTCAAAAATAGTTTTTTTTAGTATCACAAAAATTAATTTTCTCAACTGAGTCAGAAATCAAACTGACATAAAAGATTCATGATCAGATTTCAAAGTTAAAAAAAATATGAAAAACGTGTTTTTTTTGCCTTCTAAATTCCTCTTTAATGCGATGGTGGAGGTCATCATAAGTTTTTTATTCAAAATAGTAGAAATCGTAACTTTTTGACGTCAATAATGCATACAAACATACATAAATACATAAAACATATGCATAAAACACATGCATAAAACACATGCATACAAACATACATAAATGATATAAAAATTAAATTATTGTGACATAACAAATTATTGTGACATATAACGTGATATAAATCATCGAGGTAACCATTTTATTTCCAAGGGTCTTTGTCGTCTAGATAATCATTTATTTTATAGTAGCCCTTTGAGTACAGCTTCTTCTTAATAAATGACTTAAATTGTATCACAGATAAATTTTGCATGTTTTCAGGGACTTTATTGTAGAAGCGTATACATTGCCCTTTAAATGACTTTGTGGTTTTAGAGAGTCGACTTTTATGGTCAGCAAGTTTATTTTTATTTCTAGTATTGACACCATGTCTATCAGAGTTTCTTAAAAACAGTTCTTTATTTTTATGCACATACATTAAGTTTTCATAGATGTAATGAGATGCAAGTGTCAAAATATTGATTTCTTTAAATTTTCCGCGTAACGACTGTCTAGCACCTAATTTATAAATAGCGCGGATGGCTCATTTCTGTGGTATAAAAAGGTAAAATGTACGTCCTAAGAAATGTATAGGAGACTTGAGAAATGCATAGGATTTTCGCATAAAAAGGGAGTTCGACACGGCGAGCATCAGGCACGCCACACAATAGTGGATTTTTTAAGTAATTAACTAAAATGCCTAATTTTTACCAGATATGTCAATTAACAAAATATTTTTTTGCACGTCAATTTTGCGCACCGTATTCGATGTCTCCCATAGTTGAAATGGGAAAAAATGGGGACGGGAAACAAGTATCTTTCAACATTGTCAAAAAATACCAAACTAATTGCATAGGTACCCAAAAGAATACAGAAACCACCAAGTGCTTTGTCCCATTGAAAAAACCCAACATTTCACTTATTTCAAATCCTGGTAGAAACCATTAATTACTCATTAGCCATAACTTAATTAATTGACTCAAACGAAATTTTCACTTTTATTGCGTTACTAATAGGTACTAGCGTCCTAGAAAGTTGACATTCAATTCATGTTTACGATTTAACAAAGTGACCTCAGAAAAATATCCGAAATGGGCGGACACGCGAAAAAATAGGCAGAGTCAATTTTGCTGGGTTTGACCAATAAAAATCCAGCGTTGACAAAGCATCACGCGCAGATTCCACGTCCGCTAGCGCCGGGAACCAGACGCATACTAAACGGTCAATCGCAGCGCTAGCACAGAATAACTATCTTTACGCAGTGGTGGTATAAGGGTGCTAATGGCAAAGCATATTTAGCATAACTCTCAGAGCGCTCCCACGTTTTAATAAATTATAATTAATTTAGGGCCTAAATAAAAAATGTGGCTAAGTGCTGTCCTAGAAAATTAACCAGTCAATACAATGAAATTATAATAAAACACCCTCACCGCGTACATTGTAGGAGTAAACGCGCCTGAAAGTTTTCGAAGTCAGTTTAAAGCCTTAATGCCCAAGGCAATGAGCAACTTTTTTGATTACAAATTTTAAATTGGTTCCTTATCGAGGGATTCACTTAGAAACTTTTTTAAATTATTACTTATATTTTTCAAAAAACTCATAAAACTAAAATTCCTTAGATATGGTCGTTCCCAGGTATGATGTCGCCTTAACAACAAGTAAATATATAAAAAGGAATAAAAAACACGACTGGCGTTACAAAAACTGAACTACTGATAATGAAATATAGGTGGATTATGTGATAACATAATCTAATCTAAATGGATAGATTTATACACATATATATTTTCGGAATGTACTAAATCAGACATTTAACCCCTCAAATGAATGGCGATTAGCTCGGGTTGCCTACGGCAAAATGTATATAAATTTATATTTACATTTACATTTACATTTACATAGAGCGGGGTTTACTATAGAGCTATAGCATTACTATAGAGCGGATGACTATAAAGCGGCGCACATTTACATTTATATTTATATAAATTTATATACATTTTGTATACATTTTGCCAAGGCATCCCTTAAGGGACGCCTCACATTTGAGGGGTTAACACGATATTTCATTTGACACTTAACACAATATATTTATGTTAATTTATTGAAATTTGGAGATTTGGACATTTAGACAATAACTAGACGTGTACTTGATAGATATAGACTATGTACTTGATATTTCGACAGTTAAGGTACCCTATGACACTCGGGATGACATAGCGGTTCTTACAATACCACATACTTTTAACCCCTCAAATGTGAGGCGTCCCTTAAGGGATGCCTTGGCAAAATGTATACAAAATGTATATAAATTTATATAAATATAAATATAAATGTAAATGTGCGCCGCTTTATAGTAATCCGCTCTATAGTAATGCTATAGCTCTATAGTAAACCCCGCTCTATGTAAATGTAAATGTAAATGTAAATATAAATTTATATACATTTTGCCGTAGGCAACCCGAGCTAATCGCCATTCATTTGAGGGGTTAAATCGGTTCGAGTGTTTAGAAGTTATTTATTTATTTATTTATTTTATTTTCGGAAAACATACAGCGCTTCATTAATTATTAGTAATTATTCTAATACAGTGTTTCGCTGGCCGATTTACCTTATACGGTAAATTAAAAGTTGCATTCTTATTTACGATTTTACCAAAACCCAACTGTCCCGTCTAGATGCGCTGGTGACAGCTAGTTTAAAATCCTGGCTGTCCTTAGCCAAACCAGCTGACCCCTCGACTCTCTTCAGGTCCAAACAAAATTTTGGGCTAGCGCTTAAACTGCCCTCTCTGCTCTACGCCAACTCCAGAATAACCAAAAATTCGATTCTCTGCAATTCCAAAGATCCGGCAATATCGAAGCACGTAATAAGTGGCCGTAGTGATTCAAATGATCTACAAGCCCGCGTAGACTTCCACAAAAAGTTCCTTACTGGAATCAGCCAGAATGGCACTGGTCTGGGGTATGGCAGTACAACCACGAGCGACGTGGACTTGAAGAAGTCTCTTTTGCGGGGAGATTACGACAGCAAGAGTATGGCTCATGCTATTGGCCTTCAATGCCAGAATGATTGGACAACAATTGGGGACTTTTGCATTCCGCCTCCAATGCACTGGAAGGTAATGCTCTATGACTGGACGCCAGAGATGCTGAAATTTTATTTGAATGCCTTTCAGCATACACTTCCAGACCCCAGTAACCTCGCTCGTTGGAGCTTTGCCGAGGATAGTTCTTGTCCCCTCTGTAGCAATACCCCTTGCACAGCTAGACACATTCTAGCTGGCTGCAAGGTGGCCTTAGATCAAGGACGGTACACTTACCGCCATGACAAAGTTCTCGCTGTTATTCGCGAGGTAATTAGTCTCTCAGTGGCTCGTGCCAACAAGGGTTTGACAGTATCCTCCAAACCCCCAATACAGTTTGTGCGGGATGGCTCTAAAGGCAAAAAACATTTAACTACAAAACCTTTCTCAATAATCGAGAAAGCTACAGATTGGATTCTGGAGGTTGATTCGGTCTCTAAGCAGTATAAATTCCCTGAAAGTCTCGGATGCACAGCCCTCCGTCCAGATATAACTCTTTACTCTCTATCTCGGAAGGTGGCTCTTATCGTAGAATTAACTGTTCCATGGGAATCAAATATCCCAAAAGACCACGAGTACAAATTAAATAAATACCATGATCTCGCAAATGCCGTAACCCGGAACGGCTTCACTGTTCACCTTCACGCGGTGGAAGTTGGCGCTCGTGGCCTGCCAGCTAAATCTCTATTTCACCTCTTTAAAGATCTTGGCCTTTCCAGAAAAATAATCAACTCTTTCTTAGAAAAATTATCTAAAACTGCGATTTGCGCATCTCAAATTCTATGGCTTCGAAGGGGGAGTGAATGGGTGGCAAGGTGAACGCTCACATGTGGCAAGACAGCTGTCCTAAACCTACCACAGCCGGTTCGTAAGTCCGGAATCCACTGCTCACCCCCCAGAAGTGTAAAAAAATAGTATTATGATGGGCCCGACTCCGGTCGGTGAATTCCATGGCAGCTCCGTTTGTATTTATTATACTAAATTAAATTAAATTAAATTACAATCGAACTATTGCAAGGACAGGAAAGGAGAGGGATGGGATATATGTAGGATAGGATATAGGTATTCAAATTATACTCTTTGCTATTCTCATTTTCGCTCTGAGTGTTTTGAAACAATTTGTATACTCACTATATAATCACTTCCTAGACGCCTAGTGAGCTAAGGACATCCTCGCTGAATTTAGGTTGATTCAAGTAAAAAATGACGATATCTTCGAATCGACTGTTATGGTCATCAAGCGGTGCATAACAGTTTTGGGCGTAACTAATGTTCACACGAGGGATTTCGAACGTATGAGGAGAGCGAACCCTTCGCGGCGGAACCAACGACAGTTTCTTTATCAAATGAGGGCTATCAATTGTGTTATGAATTATTTTATGCAATAATGTCATATCAGCCGCTGTGCGGCGGTCTTCCAGTGAACACATACTGAAATAGTTAGTAAGTTCCAAGTCCAAGTCCTATAGTGGAATAAAGAAACGGAAAGCACACAAAGATGAACCTTGAACACATTACATTCCTTTTTTGTTAGGCAGTCGTGTGAAAAATGCAATAAAATAGACACGAAGCACCAACGTAATCGCCCCTAAACTTTTTGGACCGATGACTTTTTTGCGAAACGAAATACGAAACAACTCAGTTGTTGCTCTTTTCTCCCACCCCACTAAAAATGCTGTATTTGCCTCCAGCAACCCTCTCCCCATGACAGGGTTGCTGGATCTTCCACTGCATTTAGTGTTGTTTACACTAAATTTTTTAAAAATGGTTGTGTCGAACCAAAACTTTACCGGCAAGTAGCCAAGGACTTATGGACGGATTTTGAGAGTGATTTGTATTTTGTTCCTCTTGCATAATAAACCTTTCAGCGGCTTTCATGCTGCAAAAATACCTCTAGAACCGAAATTGCTGCTACATATCCTTATTTTCTTTTGCTGTTTTATTAAAAATTGTCTGTAGTTGTGAATTCAATAGTTTGTTTGTTTCTATTCTTTATTGTGAAATTTAACGATTGTCATGTTTATTATCCTACGACAATATATTATTTATTTATTTATTTATTTATTCAAGGAAAACCAACAGTCATGTAAAATATTAATTAACAATCAGAATACTAACTGATAGCCAATAACAGGTTACCCTATCACATGTAGAAATAATTTAGAAAGCATGGAATGCCAGCAGAAACGCACGTCAGGGTCAAACACTATAAATTAGTGTACTACGTGATTTGCATTACGTACTTGGAAAAGAGGCAAAAAACACAAAACAGGATCAAGACCAACCAACCCTACTATAAAGTGTTTATATGTATGTGCATGTAACATGTGTGTAAGTGTGTGTCTTGTTGTTGCATTCGATTAACAGAATTGAAAATGTATTTCCGTTAATTTTATCCCAACGGAAAATGGTGACCCAGACGGGAATCAATCCCGGAACGTTAAAAAAGTAAAATCAGGCCTATCTAACCACTATGCCATATGCGCAGCATATGTTTTACTCAAATATTTTTACACTCGTGAAAAAAGTCACTAAGTAAGTAAGTACTTAATGTAAAAAAATAGTGTCAAAAAAGTGACGATGCATGATGTTTAAAATTTAAAAATGCAACAACAATTGAAAAATAACTAAAAAGAAGTGGGACAAAAATAATGCAAACGATTGGGGCTAGAAATGAAACTTAAATGATAATAAGACAAAAGTAAGCTGTCATTAGAGGATTAAACAATTCATCATGTTTCATGGTTTTTATATGTAGATATATGTATATAGAAAATCATTATTGCATCTTTTAAAAACAAACATACATTAGGCGAACTTATTGCTTATATTAAAAGTCTTACGGCCAACTTTCGTGGAAGTAATAGAATGTAGGTGCCAGTAGAGTAAAATAAACAAAAAAACTTTATACTTCACAAAAAATAATCAAATAACAAAAATGACATTTTTAAAGAAGATAATTAGGATTTAGAGAATATCCGCAAGGAGCAGACGTAGGAAAGGATGGGATGATACGTAGGATAACTAGGAATTTAAAGACATGAAATGCTTTTTCAGGGACACTTGAAAAGTAGAACCTGTTGGTGCATTTCTGATATTGGACGGGAGCAGGTTCCATAGTCTAGCTGTCCGTGAGAGATTTACTTTACAAAAAACTTAATTAATGCTTCTTTAGATTCATACTGGTATATTTTTATTAAGCAGTAAACACACAAACACTTTCTGTCGACTTTCGGCCGTTTTACCATAATTAAATGCTGCTTGACCGCAGTTAGCGTCAGCTTAACCCGACAAATGACAGGCGTCCTTTTGGGGATGCAAGTTTTAATACACTGGAATGACAGGCGTCCACTTGGTCCAGTGATGACGACACGATGGAGGCCGTTTGCGTTTTGTAATTTGTCGCCATTATTATCTTAATTGATTTACGAGAAAAGGTTATAATGTTTTATATGTCAAATTTCAATGCGATCATTTTACAGTTCTTCTTTTTATGATCCGTATAGTGGTTTACAAGTTATGGTCGTTTTTATCAAGGTCGTCGATTTTGCGCGCGAAAAGGTCGCGCGCGAATGGGACAGTGTAGATTTGACTTAAATCTAACAAGTTAATAACATGAGTGTTAATTTTTAAAATGGAAATCAGGTTGTAAATTTAATTTTAATCATAACGAAATATTTCAAGTAGTAAATATATTAAAAAGAATAAAAAACAAGACTGGCGTTACAAAAATTGAACTACTGTATTTATAAATATTTTTTTTACATTTTTTAATGAAATATTTGTGGTTTATGTATTTACCCATACAGATACATATATTATCGGAATTGACTCAATCAGACCTTTCATTTAACACTAAACCTGATATATTTATGTTAATTTAATGACATTTGGATATTTAGACAACTATTTACTTGATATTTGGACAGTTAAGGTACCCTATGACACACGGGATGACATAACGAGTCTAAGAATTACAAAAAAACACAAAATCTTTACTTATATAATATACAAACATTTACAGCTTCAGAAGAGCATATTTATCATATGTTTTGTTATTCAAATTCAAATAATTTAGTCAAATCATTCAAAAATATTCAATTACATTGTATTCATTGCAGAATTTGCTTAACTAGGCCATAGCCCGTACTAAGGAAGACTCTATGTATGGCAATGATGTATTCATATGCACATAGTATTAAAATGAAACATACAAAATGTGATAAAATATAAAACAGATAAGTGGATTCAAATTAAACGTATAATTATATTTAAATACGTATATCGATATAGCATGATCATGGAAATAAAACTTAATATAAAATGTTGTAATATGAAGTTTATATATTTAATAAATAAATATTATAAAACAAATACCACACACTTCTAAATCGGTTTGGGCGTTTAGAAGTAATGGTGAAATAAAGAAATGGAAAACATACATACATGAACCCTGAACACATTATACTCCTATTTTGTTGGGCAGTCGTGTCAAAAACTAAATCAAATATCTTAATGGTATTTGAGTCTTATATATTTCTATTATTAGGTCTCTGATGATAAATGTAGGTATGTTAACTATTATTATTATTATTATTATATCATTATTATTATTATTACTATTAATTCTTTATTGCACAAAATAAAATACCTATAATACAATAAAAAAAGTGATACAGCGCAAAACGAAAACTGATGGCCAACGTGACACCTGCCGCGTCAATGCAATCTTGCAGCAAAATCTTCAATCTTGGTATTTGGAAGATTTAAGAGGTCTTATCTCGCAAGATCTCGGTATTTTGCGAGATCTCGCAGATTTGAGAATATTTTTTTTTATAATTTATTAGTATTTGATTATTTCTATTACAACTCGGTAGAGTTACGTCGTAACGGCGAAATAACGAAAAAAAATATATAAAAAATAATTTAGTTAAAAATCTATACTTTTTTAAAGTATCTTTTTAAAAAACAACACATCCAGAGTTTCGTCAGCTAATCGACTTCGGATGCTGCATGTCAGATATTCAGCGGCAGAAAATTCCAGATCTGCCTCGACACTTGTGTGTACCACAAATAACAGGCATTGGTAGGTAAACTGCATATTGTGCTTTTTCCCTGCCTGATTCAAAAAGGTTCTTTTCTGATGTTTGTCAATGAATGAATCAGTTGCACGCGAAGGACCTTCTTGTGGGCGAGGTTTTATAACCACCTGAATAGGGAGAGGTGTGTCGTGGTTGAGGCTACTAAAGATTAGAGGCTACTATCATCATCATTATCACTTACTATCATCATCATCATTATCACTATAACAACTGCATCTGCAGATGTAGATGGACGAGCAATTCCACTATTTGTCTGAGAAAAATGGTCATTACGGTTCTCTCCGCATAATAGTTCGATCAGCTTCTTTGTCTCTCTTTTGATCAAAGATTTTGGTGGAAATCTCGTAAATCTTGCAAGATCGCGTGTGATTTTGCGTGCAAGATTAATCTTGCAAAATCAGTGCGAGATCTTTGTATTTCGAGATCTCGGTATACCGAGATTGCATTCCCTAATTGCAGCCCTTCCACCCGCTTTGTCTCACCAAGTAAAACCAACCACTATCGCCATCTATTGCCGTATACAGCTTTTTACCCGCAACGAATTATTAAAACAATATATAACAAAGAAATATTTATGGACTAAAAATGACTGTTAATTTACAGGAGATTTTCCTATACCAACTAAGGTTATAATCCTCTACAACTTTTGTGATTCAGTTTTTTTTAGTTTGTGCCTAAAGGAGCAGTGAGTTGCTATTGTCATATTTTTGTCACGTTTAGTTTTCCGATAATATTCAATTTTGGTGAGTACAAAAACAAAGTATTAATTAGGAAGTGCTGTCATATAAGTAATTATAATACATAAAAATTGTTATTGGAGGGTGAGACCAAAGAGTGGCATTCTCCTTTACTGTCGGTACAAAACTTTTAACTTTATTAAAATAAAAACAGCTTAAACTCCAATTTTCACGAATTGGTGAAAATTTACGGGTGATTAAGTGACGAGTAATACGAGAAACCTGCAGAACGAAACATAATTTTATAGTAAAAATAGTTTTATTCATTTATTTATTTATTTAAGAATTAATTACTATAAAACATTGATTTGCTTACAAAAATAACAGGAACCAATTGGCAAATCATTAACCTTTTGCTTATTTGATTCTGTCACCCAACTGAGATGTAGCCCTAGGGTGGACAGGACTCTAATATTAAAATCAGAGCTATGTTTAAGCATAAGCTATGTTTTTGTACTGAAAACATTAAATGTAGGCTAGATGGTTTTTCCCGGTAATAATGCATTATAGGAACTTGATCTACATTGTTGATTTTTTTAAATTCACCCGACTATATTCACTACGCTGATTCTGTAATAATCTTTATCGGCCTCAATAAATAAGCAAGATGTAGGCATTCAAAGAAGCGTCATACCTATACATTTTTATATGTTAAGTAAGGTATTTTTCATTAATACATAAACACCTATATGCGTTAGGTTATTTTTTTTATAAACATCTCATAAACTTAACATATTTCTTGAATTTTTTTAAAAATATAAATTTGTTGTTTTTTTCTGTCTAGAAATATTGCGTGTCCGGCTTTTATATCACATTTACCATTAAAATGATCAAATCTAATGTTTCGAAAATTTCGATGTTTTTCGAAACATGTGAATCCAATGTTTTTTAAATTTTATTTTTGTGAAAGGTTCATATAATGCATATATTCCACCCTAGCTAATAATCTATGGCATGAACAATTGAATAAAGCACTATTAAAAAACCGCAACACGTTGCAAAATTTCATTTTTGTTTTATAAAAAAGTTTTCATCTATTCGTAAATAACTTAAGTATATATCTGTTCCAAAGTTCATGAAGTCATTACCTATCCAGAGAAAACCATTGTGTAAAACAAGCCCACATAATGATAGAATAAAAAATACATACCTTGGTCGTCGGAATCCTTACAAAATATTAAAACTTTGAACTGTCACTTATTCATTATTACGATAAACGAATATCAATAACTCACAATGCTCCCGTAACGGAGAATAATTTAAAAAAAGAAAGAAAATCACGCGTTTCAAATTCTTTTACTACAAAAAACTGTCAAATTTATGTAAACAAACGTTATAAGATTGAGGTTATCATACGACAGCGCAGCCGACGAAACCCTCCCGGACGGAAGGCAAAAAGCTACTGAATATTTTTATGAAAATTTTATGACGTTTCACTAATTAACGGAATGTACTTCAACGATAGTTTGATAATGTCGATACTTTTCTTTCGATATTTTTGCCATTTATTTTATTTTACCGGCCTACCAATCGACGAGGAAGTAAAGTATTGAAGACGTCCATTTTTTTCCGAGACGAAGACGGATATATACATTTGATTCCCCCCCCTCCCCAAGAATTTAGGATCATTTCCAGACCATGTGTATGATGTGTGTCTGTCTGTGTGTGTGTGTGTGTGTGTGTGTGTGTGTGTGTATTCCTCCACGATATCGCCCAAACGCTTAATCCGATTGACGATTGGCAAGAGTTGAAAAGATTGTGGTTGAAATCGGTACACCCAGTACACCCGGTACACACGCACTCAGTGAAGGATTTACGTATACGCTACACAAACTTTAGCTTAGGGCTCCCACTTTCTTGGGGGCCCCAAAAAAATGTCCGAGTGAGCAATTGTCATATATACCTAAATATACTTCAGCAATAGCTCAAATAGCTTAAGCCCATATCAAGTCTAAATCCGGCGCTGGGCGCACTGGCCACTACCAGTCAAAAACCATATCAATCTCGAAATATTTAATTTAGAGACTTGAAATACATAGATGCCTTGTTGGGCCGATATCACATTTTGAAATTTTGGTTCGAATATCTCATATACAAGCTGCACTAATAATATTTAAATCCGCCTTATACATTAATTAAATATTAACGCCGAGCAGCCCGAAGCTAGCTAAGAAACGGACTAGGCCGTTGTGTATTGAAACATAAACGAGTTCATCCACCGGCCGAGAGGGCGCTTATCGATTTTATTTATAGAATTAATATTTATATGAAATCAGTCCTTGGCTACTAGCCGGGGAAGTCTTGGGGTGGCGCGTTATTGTTTCTCAAAATATTCTCCTTGAGCGTTTACCTATACACTTTTTCAACGTATGTATAAACCAATTTTCTTAACATTTATTCCATTCCACCTTGGAAACATGTGCCTCTTCTGGCGGCGAAAATCGTTGACTGCATAACTGGTTCTTAACTCTTGGAAACAATAAGAAGTCACAAGGAGGGTGGCTCATGACTTCTACGATTTTCGCTTTCGATTGGTCAAATTCTCTGTGGTCAAAAAGGATTTAGACTTGATATGGGCAAAAATTCAAATCTCTGTGGTCAAAAATTGGATTGTCTCTGTGGCCGTGTGAGAGCAGGCATTATCTGCAAAATGCAGGACGATGCAGTGTAAAGGGTTTTTTTTTACGGAGTTCGTCAATAACTGCAGGCAAGCAAATGGTTGTGTTCTAATCAGCATTCAGGGTATGATAATTCTCTGAGCAAACAGTATCCATTTTTCATATAAAAAAATGAAGCGATCATCCGCTTCGGTTGTTTTTCTTCTCATCTTGATAGACTAACATTTTCGATTGCTGCATTGATCCATGTTTCGTCACACGTAACGATGTTCCCTATCAAATGTTACATTTTTTTGGGATTTTGGCTTTATTCCCGTAAAACATAAGTTTGGATTTTAATGTATCTTATTTTACCAGAGATTATTTTACACGAAAAAAACTAAGGTGACAATAATTTACAACTTTTTTTTTATTCATCTTTTTTTAGTTTGTACTCGTACCTAAAGTAACAGTGAGTTGCTTTTGTCATTTTTTGGTCGCCTTAACACCGACGTTCAGTTCTCCGGTAACATTCAATTTTGGTGAAAACAAGAACAAAGTATTAATTACCTATACGTCTACCTGGATCTAATCCCAATAACTTTACATATTATAAGATATGTCTAATCGTCTGCACTTTGGCCGATGAGTCGATTTTATTTGGGTTTCTACCAATACAAATCTTGTCTCAAAAAATATAATTTTTCATGTTATCTACGCCAAATGAGATCTAAATGAGACTTGTATTTCGACCCACCTTTTCAGACCCTGTGCCTACTCCGTATATTTCTTCTCGAATGCAAACCGCTATAGGTATACTATTCTCGGTGAAACATTTTCGATAATACCCATTATCGATAAAACCTCCTGTATATTTATTTGCCTTAAAACAAGCGTAGCTTTCACAGTCGTCACTTAAGGGGTCCCTTATATCAAATGTGCCCTAATTTGACCAATTATGTACTATTCAGAAACCATACTAAGTATTCACTCGAGTGTGCCCTTAACAAGTGCACTTTGACGAGTGCGAATTTGGCATTCCGCTAAATCCACCGTGTTTTTTGAGAATTAAATCTGAGTTTTCTTTATCAATATGGCTTAATCATTTAGCCAATTTTATAACCTTCAATTTTAAAGATTGAACACGATCCATGGTTATTCCGTCGTGAATGTACCGCGCCGTTACGTAAGGGATTACAAGAATCCCCACTGATAACACAAAGCTTTTAGAGACGCCCTTGAAATAGCGACCGACGAGCAAACATCAGTCACAGACAGCTGACGCGCGGGGTTTTCCCGACCATAGAAAACAATCATTTTGTTTAGACAACGAAAATTCTCTAGACCGTGTAATAGGAATGAAGTAGAGTCGAACTAATTCGAAGTAGAAATGAACTCAATTGCTTGACGGTCCTTTAACCAGTCGGATGCCGACAGTGCCTATAGGCATTTTGCGTCGTTTGACAGATCAGCGCGTAACCGTTTCGGCCGGCCCCTATATATATATTATATAAATATATAATGACTAACAAGATTCATTACTAACTAACAAGAGGGAATTCGTGAAAAAACGATATTCTTAGTACTTATTCACAAATTCGACCAAAAAGTTGCTGCGCAGTTTTTACGCGCGAAGGCTGGCTTCCGAGCGATTAATAGATAGAAAACTCTATCCACAAGTGACTTGGTTGAGTATTACTATTACGTTCATAATCGCGCACGAACCTCACGGCTTCTACTATACCACCAAAGCGACCTCTGAAATCTGCCGCCCCCTGAATTCTGCCGCCCCTAGGCTGCGGCCAATACGGCCTATTTACAAATCCAGCACTGATCAACATTGTGGCAGCTGAATTTCCACCAATAAACTAAAATACCGAGATATGACAACGCCGTCTTTCTAATATCTACCAAGACAAAGGCGTCTAAACTATGTGCTTAGTATGGTTTGCCGAGGAGCGACAATTAACGTAGGTAAAAAATATTTATTCTATCACGATGGATTATTTCGTATTGTTAAACCTACTTATGCCGACTTTGTAATACTTATCTTCAGTTCATATTTATTTTCAGTATCTGCAATATTTTTACATCATAAACTGGTAGGTTACCTTACTTCGATTTTACATTTTCAAAAGTAATCGATACCAAAAATATCGATAGATGCGGTTACATAATAAGATCATTAGTGAGAGACCGTAACTGATTTATCGTATTGCATTCAAATACTGAAATAGCGTACTATAACGCACTGGATCATAAACTTTAAGTCTGTGTCAATACTACTATAGTTCTACTATAGCGTTTGATGAAGGTTGTATTTATGAATCCATCAAGCTTCTATTAATTAAAAGTATTGATGGTGGTGGTGGAATCTGAAAGCAATCGATATTACAAATCAGACAGCCAGTCGATCTACCAAACGATCTGAATCCAGCATTTTAATCTGAAAAACAAACTCCGTTCTTGATGTTAACTTAGTGAAAATGGTTAATAAAAAAAAATACAATAATGTTATGATTTATGATTACGGGTTCGGGTTTTTTATTATGATAAAATATCTGCCCAAAGGTGAATTGGCGTGCATTTATAAGTTTACCGATAAGGGGTCATGCACATATTACGTAATCACTTTTTTGGGTTTTTGGGGATTTTCGACCCCCCTCTCGCACATGTCAACAGACGTAATCAGCGGCCTGACCGCCCTCTCTCCTCCCCCCCCCCCCCCAGATTACGTAATCAACCGAATCTGCGGAAAATGTGAAGAATCGTGAACCCAGCGTTTGTAAAGTGTTTGAAGACTGTAAGTGAAAAAAAAACCATTTTAGAATGCTTTTAAAAATGTTCTTTATTCATTCAAAGTAATTGCAAAATCTTGAAATCTTTGGTTTATTTTACTCATCCCAATCTTTAGTGAGATGTATGGGAAAGGGGTTTAGAGGGGGGTAGTAGGGGAAAAGGGTTTTGGGAGGAAGAGGGTTGTCTGCTTGCCGGGAAAGTCTTGGGGCGACACAAACGGTTTTTTGTGTTCTTTTTTATACCGTTGGACATATATTGCTTACAAATAAAGACTAAATAATTTGGTTTAGTTTAAAAAACTAATGGATTCCTGCAGTGTTTTAGATATAATGCTTTTATCATTAAATAGTCTCACAGAAGAAGCCAAGGTTTCCTCTGTCGAGCAAATATAATATAAACACCTGTGCAGCAGGCACAAATGGCGTAATCCTGACAAAAACCGCTTCACCGTGAAGTAATGTGAATTACTTTATACATAGAAGCCATTTTAAAAGAGATTCAAAAATAACGCATCACATTAGATTTAGAGCTTTTAGTTTTTACAAAAAAAAACTGCAATATGCAGTTAGCTAAGCGCGACAGTGGGTTTATCTTAGAAAACTAGTTTTGAGATAGTGCATTTTTAGTTTTCCTCAAGTTTTATCTTTATTATGTATTTTTTTATTATAAATTAAAGTCATGATTTCTTAGCAGACAAAACACTGATCTTCTTGCTTTAATTGTTTTGAACAATGTAAGCCCTAATTTTGATGGCTAATTTTTTAAAAAATCTGAAGAAATCTGGAAATGGCCCGATGATGCATTAAACTTTAGCTTAATTAACTATCTCAGTGATGTGGATTGTCTCATGGTTACGCACATATCATTTAAAATACGATTCTTTTTACACGCCTGCCCAACAATTAAAGTAGTGTAATGTGATCAGAGAGCATCTATGTATGTTTTCCGTTTCTTTATTCCGCCATAACTTCTAAACGCTAGAACAGATTTAGGAGTGTGTGGTATTGTTAGAATCGTCATGTCATCCCGTGTGTCATATGGTATCTTAACTGTCCAAATATCAAGTAAGTAGTCGTCTAAATGTCCAAATGTGAAAAAATAAACATAACTATATCATGTTTAGTGTCAATTGAAAGGTCTGATTGAATACATTCCGAAAACCATGGATAAATGCATATGCCACAAATATTTCATAAAAAACCGTAATAAAAATAATTATAAATACAATACTTCACTTTCTGTAATGACAGTTGTTTTATATTCTTTTTATATTTACCTACTTATATATTATTTTTCTTTAAAATACATGAATTCAGTTTGAAACTTTACTAACCCTTTTAGGATCATAATCCTTGTGATATAGTAAGAAAAAATTTAATACATAAAACTGTTTGAAAGAGCGATGTAAATAACATGTAGGTAAGTAGGTATGTCAAGTTTTGGGAAAACTGGTTCAATATATTTTGTATAAATTAATAGGACACAAGTGTCCCTGTGTACCTACATAAAGATGCAAGGTTACAAATTTTTCCAAAATTTCGTTATTTTATTACGTAACTCAGAAATCATGCGTTTCTAAAAGAAAAAAATTGTATTGAAAAAGTTGCCACAAACATTTTTATTAGAGCTCGTTGGTTATTTGCGATATTAAAAAAAAAGAAAAAAAAAAGGGTTTTTTGGTAGGTATTATATTAAGATTTTACAGAACATCAAATAGCCTTGTGAAAGGCTATAGCCGCTATACAACAACTAACATTGTCGACAGTCTCAGACGACAGCGCATTTTTAGAAATTTTAGAAAGAGATGGTACCGAACGGTTTCGTGCAGCTTGGGCCAAAAGATCCATTGCGTTTTAGGATCGGTCCATTTCACGATTCAGCTCCTATTCAGTAGCCTCCTCGTGTGGCAGACTCCCCAGGTAGGACTCTCGCGTTTCAGGCGTCACGGCTGGTGGATCGGTTTCCCCTGGGGGATTGTCTCCCGGCGCTACTAGACGGTTTGCGCACCGTGCGGCGAAGCCAATCGGTATGTGCACTCTGACTAATTACTGAAGGAGTGAGGAGAACTATGAATATATACTGTTTCCTAAGCAGCGGGGTTGGATGATGACCTGTTGTCAAGCACTCTTGAAATGATCACTTGGCTACCTGATCCTGAATTTAGAGCCGGGCAAAAGATGCCAATGGTCCGCGATAGATAGAACGTGAGAGATAGAGAACACGAGAGTACATTCTGGAAATATTTCCAGAATATACTACATGTATATACATGTACCTATCTATATGGATAAATACATAAACCACAAATATTTCATTAAAAAACTACTAAAAATTAATATGAATTCACTTTCTGTAATGGCAGTCGTGTTTTTTATTCTTTTTAATGTATTTACTTGTTCTTAGATGTGGTGTCCATTAACCCAGTGTTGCCTTTATTAAGCAAACCTAACAGTCAACAATGAGCTATGGCGATAAGGTGGGTAAACATTTTTTTTTCAGGAAACCCACCGTTGTCTTGTCATTTCTGTATACTTAACTCCAAATCGACTTTTGGAAGATAACCAACTGTCTCTTTCTCTTTTTATTTTTTGTAAATACCTTTTATTACGAATAAATGGGTTCTCGGGGCGGTACGGGGGGGGGGGGGGTGGTTTACCCTATTTCACCCCCTGCGCGTTTTACCCTTCTGGTACTCGCAGGGTTGTCGTAGCACGACATCCCGGCCAGACAAGACGACCCTCATCGTTATAACTGCCCGGGCGGTGGGCGGGGTTTGCTGCCCTCACCTATCGCCTTGAAACTCTTAACTGTCTCTTTCACGACCATCGGCCATCCGATCCTGGGTAAAAGGCGGGCAAAGGACGCCATGGTCCACGATAGATTCGGTATACACCGTTTCACCGCTTCGTAAGGGAGAGGATTGCGCAAGCGACCTCGAACTCGGAACCAATCGAGAGACCGGAGAAATCTGGTCACAATTGGAAGTCAGGGCGCGAGTGTCGGTACAATTGGAAATCTCGCGGTAAGGCGTTGGTCTCTAACGGGTTGTGGCGTAGCTAGACGGTGGATTGTTTTTGTCCTAAGTCTTATACGCTCACTCCAGGGAGATAGAACGACTAATCGTTAAAACTCCCTGTGGTGACGGGCTCGCCCGTTGTAGTCGACAACCCAAGTTGTTATCTCTTTCAGCTAGCGATATCTCCCTCTCTTAATTACACAACATACTTTTTACATGTTTGTATGCTTAAGATTAAAATACAACTATTTACATTGATTAAATAAAATTACATTCTTTTAAATAAAATTTTAATAACGTTGGATATGAAGCGTTTTCAATCTAATAACTTATAACCTGTGGCTTCTCCGTTCTCGTACAATATCAAACGCATGTATTTTTGTAGGTATATTCAAAAAATTAGTTTTTTAAAAATCAGGAAGCATTCGGGAAAATAAAGAAATTGGCTGGGCTTTTAGTTCATTATGTCCCCGATATGCCGATTCGGGTAAAGGTTGATGCCTCTAGCGAAAGATAATATAAACACTTCGTTATCATTTAGTGTAGGATGGGGGCGGTCTAACATAGTTTTTGAGGCAGCAGTGAATGACCTCTAGCATACGTCAGCATCAAAATTTGAGGTAACACTATCGACTACATAAAAAAGCTTTAGCGATGATATACAAGTTCTATATGTATTTATACGGTAGAAATTGGACTTTAGTGACTGATCTTATGATCAATCAAGCCATTAGTAACAACTTTTGTGCCATAAACGGATATGCTTTTATGCACAACTAATAGATTACAACCTTGTTTATTAATTCTGGCTAACTATGAATCAGAATATGCTAGTTCGAACAAAAGGATTGCTGACCGGTCATCCAGATCATCATTAAAAGGTACCTAACTATAACCATTGATTTTTATTAAATCAATGCCATAACTGAGATGTAGATTTTTGAAAATATAGATTTACTGTTAAACAATTCAGACCTGCAGAAAAGATGCCACAAAATGCTACGCCACGAAATTTGCTAAAAAAGTCCTTTATTTTAGCTGCACATATTTTCGATTCCATCCGTTTTTAAATACTTCAGCTTGTCTTTTAAATGCACAGTAGTTTTGAGTCTACCTATTCTGTAAAATCGAGTTCTAATTCATTCTCTTCGCGCAACTTTCATTTCGATATTATACATTGGAGGTCCCAGGCTTAGTGCATCCATTTCTTTTAAAAATATGCCTAAAATCATGCCAAGACAGCTGTGCTAAACCTACCACAGCCGTTCGTTAGTCCGGAGTCCGACGCTCACCGCCCAGAAGTGTAATAACAATATTATGATGGGCCCGATTCCAGTCCGCGAATTCCACGGCAGCTCCGTTCGTATCTATTACGCTAGCCAACAATGAAAATGTAACAAGAACAGTCAGTTGTTCTGTAGTAAATCGACCACGCTGATTACGAAAACGACCATGAAAATCTTCAATTACCTGTAGTTTTGATACAGTGGGGGGGGGGGTGTGTTAGTTTTTGCATTTCCTTTGAAAAAATCTTCTGCAGTGCTACGATAGACTGGGGTGCAACATGTCAATTTTTTTTTATTTTTTTTTTTTTCAATTTATTTTATTTCCAAATATGTCTTTAAAGCTACACTTCTTATTTTCTCACTTGGACTTCTTCCCCGAAAACTGTGATGCTGTTAGCGATGACTGTTTGAACACTTCCACTAAGAAATTTCAGACATGAAAGAAAGACACCAGGGAAGTTGAGTGAATCAGCAGCTTATTGCTGGACGCTCATCAGGAAATCAACAGCAACAAAATACAAAAGGCAGGCAAAGCGATTGCGCCACCTTCCTCTAAGGGAGAACTACAAGCATGCATAGGCGTTCTGAAAAGCTTCAATAACTAAAAAGAGCTAAACTTGAATTTTCATTGCCATTTCCATCTTCAGCACCCTTGAAAACCTAAAGATGAATTGTTTTCATCAATGTTACATAAAAAAAGTATTTTTTTGTTTGCTAGTGTTACTACTACTATAAAATAAAACTCAATTGGTTGTTAATTAAATTTTTGTTTTATTTAATAATATAAAGGAAAATTGTTCTGCTAATAGTATACGTGCATTGGAGTAGACTATTAATAGAATAATTCTGGTCAAGACGCCATATGTGTGTCTAATCTTCTTTCTTGGAGTCTGTCTTTCCACCGCGGATTCTACCGGTTCTGCGGGCAGCAATAAGACCGACCTTGCGACCAGCCGACGTTCCTCGCTTGACTGTCGAGGCTTTACCTGCGAAGCAAAGAAAAAAACAATTTTAATATGAACTTCAAGGGAAAGAAATTTAAAATGCCTAAATGCTTCCACTGTCCAGGTAAAATCTTGGTCTCTCCAGGAAGATAACCAACTACTTCGTAGAAAAAATATCTAAAACTGCAATTTCCGCATCTTAAATTCTATGGCTTCGAAAGGGGAGTGAATGGGTTAGTCTTGCCACATTTGAGGTAAGGTGAACGCTCAAATGTGGCAAGACAGCTGTCCTAAACCTACCACAGCCGGTCGATAGTCCGGAGTCCACCGCTCACCCCCAGAAGTTTAATAATAGGTATTATGATGGGCCTGACTCCGGTCGGTTAATTGCATGGCAGCTCCATTTGTATTTTATTATTCACTGTCGTCCGCACTGTATTCTTTCGTTCCGTCGCAGAAGTGAATCAATCTAACTTGCTCGTTCAAACTTGAACTGATCTGATCTACATACATACTTCTAGGGCTAACTGCTATTCTCACTGTCAAGACTGCTTCAGGCGATCGCTAAGCTGAAACTAACTAAGCTAAGGCTAAGGACGCAGGCCGAGCCTGACCCGGGAAAGTAATTACGGTAGGAATATCTATCACACATCGGAAATAAATATATGGAGTTCCAAACTACTCAGGCGCCATAACGTTTGAGTTGACGCAATAAACCGCCCGGGCGCCGTAGCGGCGCCGCTCCTGTACAGAGGGTTGGTAATGCGGGAGATTATCATTAACATTCTTAGAAATTATTTGTTTGATTTTCGCGAATTGTTTTAAAATTGATAAAAATGTTGAAACTCAAGGTATCATGAATGGTTATCTCACAAGCGGAAACAAATGGGATCATAACGGCGGCAGGTAAGGTTGCTAATGCGGAGATTGTTAATTTTTAAGCGCTGCATACCACACGTCGGCCACAGTATACCAGACTGTAGCTTCTCTTAGGAGAAGGAAAGCAAGGAGTATGGACTGCACACGAACCGCAGCAAGACCAAACTCATGTTTGTGGACCGGACTGGAACCATGCAACGCACCAACGAGCTTAGTGACCTTTAAGCTGTGAAAGACTTTGTCTATCTGGGCTCCATGATATGCAACAACGGAAACTGCGAAAAGGAGGTCTCACGCAGAAGTCAGGTGGCAAGATCGGCCATGAGCAAGCTAGAAAGGCTGTGGAAGAATCGGGGTATAAGTCAGCGGACTAAGGTCAGGCTGGTTCGAGCTCTGGTTTTCTCGATCTTTCTCTATGCATCGGAGACATGGACCCTGAAGGCTCGGATACGCACCAAAATCGATGCACTGGAAGATGTGGTGTTGGCGTAAAATGCTAGGAATCCCATGGACAGCACGCCGCACCAACAAATCTGTCTTGGAAGAACTCGGCATATAAGTGAGGCTCTCCACCGTATGCATGAGAAGGGTCCTGCAGTTCTTCGGTCATGTTGCCAGGAGAAACCCAGAGAATCTGGAGAAAATGCTTTCCGGGGGTCAAGTGGAGGGAAGAAGAGGTAGAGGCAGATCACCGGCCAGATGGAACGACCTCATCAAAGAAGTTGCAAAAGGGTCAATACAATCTGCGACCCGCCATGCAGAAGACAGGTCGAAGTGGAGGAGCCTCGTAGGCAAACTGTTGTATAGTGGCCACGATCCTCAGTAATGAGGGAACGAAGAAGAGAAGCTTCTCTTAGAACAAAATTGACATCGAACTCTTAGGACAAAATTGACATCGAAGCAAGATACGTCACGAGTCCAAAGGGCTTGCATATTGTCACCAGATGTCCGCTACTCAGCCGATGCGGATATTCAAACGTTTAAAAAAATCCTTACCTTCACCCACTAACCAAAAGCGTTCGTCGAGACATACCCCTCTGCTCATTTCCCTCGCACCTTATCCCCGCAATGCCCTGTTGCTCGAGAGTGCGTCTACTGTTCTCTCAGTATTATGTGTATCGGCCGTCGCTTGAGGTTGTCCCATAGTCTAACTGATGCAGAACCAAGGCAGATTCTATTGTACGTAGACATTAATTTGAATGTACACTTACCAATGTGCTGGTGATTACCACCACCGTGGGGATGCTCTACGGGGTTCATGGCAACACCACGGACCTTCGGCCAGCAGTTGCGCTTCGCCTTGTACTTGTGGTAGGCGCGACCCGCCTTCAGGATGGGCTTGTCGATACGACCACCGCCAGCGATAATTCCTGCAACAAAAATAACAATCAAACACTGCGTTGACGAATTAGAAAAGAGGTAAAAGAAAGAAAATTATGTGCTCGGCTAGATGCAGAAAATGCGCAATAAACGATTGTTAAAACAATTGACCCTGAGGCGGGTCGAGATAAACTCTGGATGTGTACGGCGAGATATTTCATTGCATTTAGCTGCGTTTAATACTTCAATGAAAGCGATATGGCACCATAATGCAATAATAACTGTAAAACTGTTTAAAACTGCAATAATATTCAAATTAGACTATAGCGATGTAACAAAAAATCACTTCTGTGGATTTTGCACATTAATTGTATGAGTTTTATCAGTTTTTGTGATTATTCCTTGGGTTTTCTGTACTAATGATAAAGTATTCCCTTAAAAAGTAATTCGCAACCAATACTATTTGACAATTGCTGTTATTGAGTTTTTCAACAAACGTATATGTGAGTATGTCAAAAATCTCAATAAAATTAGTAGAATTTAAATAAACCATAAAAAAATCATGGAAAATATTTTAATTGATTTTTATCTACTTTACTATCACTTTTTTTATAGATTTCTACTTTTGGCATTTTTATTCGCTATAATGCATTTGAATTAACCCCTCGAGCGGCAAACGGGACAATTGTCCCACAATTGAAATTACCGTAGAGCGGCAAAGGGGACATCTGTCCCAGCCGAGATCGGCGCCGATGTTTTCCAATTATTTACCCTTGATACCTCACATAAATCATACGGCCTGTGGTATGTGCGAAAAGAGGAGAAGATTCTCTGTCGTTAACTAGTTGGTTCATTATTTTTCATACAGTCGCCATTTTTTAGTCTATGATTGAACCAAACCAAACCAAAAACTTCAATATTCATGTTGATTTTCAACACCGAATATTTTATTTTTTTTGTTTGGGTATAAGTAAAACGAAGTCATAGGTTGAATGAAGCATATTATAATTATTATAAAAGTATTCACAATTTCTTGTATATGGTGATTTATTTCCAGAAAAAACATAGAAATGTTGGACAAGGCAGTTTTTTTCTGTACCACAACTTTGACAGATAATTCTGAATAATGCTTATTGCTTTTCAAAACGACGTTACACGTATATAATAGCAAATTTCAACAGGAACATAAAACAGGTCTTCTTTATACGATCCGTATAGTAGTTTCGGAATAATCGTCGTTTTCCTGAAACGCTATATTTTTGTTGTGATGTAATCTTCTTCTTCGCGTTCTCTAAGAGAAACTACAATTCAAAAGTCAGCGCTCGAGGTATTAAAGTTGAGATTTTCCCATAATCAATTGCCAACAATAAGATTTAACTTTATTGTCGCCTTTATACACAAAATTTAAATGCTAAAATGCCCCTTCAAAAAAAATAATACATGTGGCACTCGGGGACTGCCGCGGTAAAGCTATTGCATAGCATTTTTAACAACTTATGCAATTATAATTATTTATTTATTTTTTATTTATTTTATTTTTTCTGAGATCAGATAACTGCGCTCTATCGGTAAACGTTGAAATTATTCCGAATCATTTGCGGCTGCAATCAAAAACTGCGATCAAAAACTAGCAACTCCAAATATCATTTGAATATGAATTAAGCTCACTTTAAACCTTTAAATTGCATTTATCTCATAATAATGCTTTGTAGGTAACCCCATTTTCACCAACAGAAGATAAATATCGCCGAAAAAAAAACAAATTTGGTCAGGCTCTACTGATGACACAATATCGTTCAGTTTGAGGATACTCACCGACCATAGCCCTGTTGTTGGAGGGGATGACTTTCTTGGCGCCGGATGGCAGCTTAACGCGCGTCCTTCTAACGTCAGGGTTGTGTGCAATGATGGTAGCGTAATTTCCCGAAGCCCTGGCCAATCGGCCGCGGTCTCCCATCTTCTCTTCCAAATTGCAGACGATGGTACCTTCGGGCATCTGACCGACGGGCATTACGTTTCCTATTCACATGAAAAAGAACAAAATTACAATTTTGTTTATACCGCATAAATGAGAATGTCCCGTAAATTGGAAACTTTCATTGTGTACTACAGCTTTTAATGTTTATAATAAGCTTTTATTTCAAAATATAGTTCAAATGATGCAGTCATTTTCATATTTTAGAAGTACCCAAGTTCACTTCGTCGAAAACATCGATGTAAAATGAAGTAAATATGAAATAGTAGTAGTTTTAATATTTTTATTATAGAATTTATTATAGAACAGCCTCTTAAGACCTAGGGAACCAGACAGGCCATCAGGCCCAAGCTGCACGGAACTGTTAAGAATTAGTACTTAGATGTCAAAACTCACATTACTATAAGTCTACAAATGTTGGCGGAGCTCGAGAGAATAATTAGTTTTACCGATTTGGAGGGTGGCCTTCCTTCCGCAGTAGACGAACTGGCCAGTGTAGAGTCCCTCGGGGGCGATGAACAGTTCCTTGCGGGTCTTGAACTTGTAAGGGTCCCTGAAGTGGACGACGGCCAGGGGCGCACCACGGCCGGGGTCGTGGATGATATCCTGAAGTAAAACATAAAAAATCATTCATTTGAAGAATGCACTTGAATGTCCTATCCCTGAATCCATCGCTCGAGGCCATTGCGGTTGCAATTGTAATTTACTGTAAAATAAATATACCTCAAAGAAGCAACTGTTGCGGAATTTATGTAGTATCGGCCCCTTTTTCATTTATCAAGACTACTAGATTTAATAATTTATGTACAATATTTCAAGACAAAAATTTTAAATGTACATACTATGTGTGGAAAAATATTCGATTCGATACGATAAGCGTTTGATTGTTTAAAAAGAAACCTAAACATACCGCCATACAGGTGTTAACTAGTGATGCCACAAAGTGATTTGACCGAATACTGAATATTCGGCCACGCTATCGGCCGAAGCACCAAATATTCGGCTGCCAAATGTTCGGCAGTGTTGCCAAGTGCTGGTCTTGAATAGTCGCCAATTTCAGCAGAAAAGATAGACTAAAGTAGCCGTTTTGCAAATAAAAAACGTTTTTTCCAATGAAAGGATTGCAGGCCATAGGTATAAATAAAAGAATTGAAATCATTCTAGGCCATTACAGATATTTTAAAAAATGATCGAGATTAGTACATAAAAAAACAAACATTGGATAAAATAAGATTGTATGATAAAATAGAACAAAATTACCTAGATACTACCAAAATTACCATTTTGTATAAATCTACTATATTTGTGAACATAATACCATGAACCATACTTAAATGTACAATGTACTATGACCAATTACCTATCATAACTACATTATGAACAAAAACTAATTTTCATAACTACTTTAAACTTTTACACAGAAAGTTCGCAAAAATCAATTACATGCTGCAAAAGAGGACTGGGAATTTCATAATAATAATTTAACTTCTATTCTTGACCACTCTGTGAACCGTAATGCCCCTGCCAGCATCCAGCTGTCGTCCTTCCAGGTGGCGGTCAATGAATACTTCTCGGGTGTTTACCCAAAATCTACCCATGTCGACCCGGTTCACAGAGAAAACGCATTTAAGGCAAAGCTCCGTAGGCAAAAGCGGCTACTTCGTCGCCAGTTACGTGAAGCCAAGAAAGCCGGGGATAAAGCCCTCTGCCACAACTTCTCGCGCGCGTACCGCTCTATACTAAAACTCATACAGAGCGTAGCAACGCAAAACGACAAGCGCAAGGCAGCATTTCTCAAATCCAAAGAGGAAGCCCGGTTCGACAAAAACCGTTTTAACTACAGCAAAACGGTTTTGTCTGCCGCCAAGGGAAAAATCCAAATCCCGGAAGAAATGGCCACGGAATATTTTTCGACCACGTATGAGGACCCAATGCGGCTCCATAATTACAGCCCTCCGCCGGGCATTACACCTCCGCCCCTGCCTACGGTAGCTTTTGCTTCTCAACCTCCATCTCTAGATGAGATTCTTAATCAAGTAAAGAGGAAGCCGTCGGGCTCTACTCCGGGTCCCGATGGTATTCCCTATTTAGTATACAAAAAATGCCCCTGCCTTCTGCAATATTTAGAATCCATCTTCCGAAATATATGGAATAGCGGTGTAGTCCCACAGAATTTTGGCCGAGCGACAGTCATCTTAATTCCGAAGGTCCCAGTTTGCACCGGACCAAAGGACGCTCGGCCCATTGCTCTCACAGACACTGTGGCCAAAATCTTTTTTAGCATAGTCCACACGAGGATGAGCGAATTCATGCACCGGAATGAGTACCTTGGAGTATCAGTTCAAAAAGGCTTCATGCGTGGCGTCTCGGGCTGCCTCGAGCACAATTCTCTCCTGGCTGCTGCCATCAAGGATGCGAGACAGCACGAACGCCAAATCAATGTATGCTGGCTCGACCTAGAGAATGCCTTTGGGTCAGTCCGACACAGTCTCCTCCACTTTGCACTCCGCTGGTACAACTTCCCACCAGTCGTGCGTGACATTGTAGCCTCCTACTACAACTGTCTGACTTTCCATGTTAAAACGCAAGAATGGACTACCCGCTCTATACCATATTCAATTGGACTATTTCAGGGCTGTTGCCTCTCCCCGACGATTTTTAATATAGTTTTTAATATACTGCTGGAAAGCCTGACCCAGTTTGACAGGAAGTGGGGCTACCGTTTTAAAACAGACGGCCAATACACCTCGTCGTGCCTCGCTTTTGCCGACGACCTAACTTTCATCACCAGAAGCCCCAAGCAGCTTTCCCTGCTATTACAGAAAGTGGAGCTTTTCTGCGACTGGTCAGGCTGTATAAAAGTGAAGCCCTCCAAATGTTTTTGCCTTGGACTCGCCCGCATGGGCACAAAATTTACATCCTATGACCCCAAATTGGTCTATAAGGGCTCTAATAACTCCCTTATAGACCCAAACAATCATTTCAAATTCCTCGGCAGAAAAATCACCCATCAGGGAAAAGACGTCTCGGGCGATCATGTTATAGAGCATTTCAAAAGTTGCCTGGCGAAAATAGATGCCTTGCTAATTTCTGGCCCTCGTAAGGCCTGGATCTATGACAATTATCTAACGTCACATTTGTCATGGCCCTTTCTTATTTACGATTTTACCAAAACCCAACTGTCCCGTCTAGATGCGCTGGTGACAGCTAGTTTAAAATCCTGGCTGTCCTTAGCCAAACCAGCTGACCCCTCGACTCTCTTCAGGTCCAAACAAAATTTTGGGCTAGTGCTAAAACTGCCCTCTCTGCTCTACGCCAACTCCAGAATAACCAAAAATTCGATTCTGTGCAATTCCAAAGATCCGGCAATATCGAAGCACGTAATAAGTGGCCGTAGTGATTCAAATGATCTACAAGCCCGCGTAGACTTCCACAAAAAGTTCTTTACTGGAATCAGCCAGAATGGCACTGGTCTGGGGTATGGCAGTACAACCACGAGCGACGTGGACTTGAAGAAGTCTCTTTTGCGGGGAGATTACGACAGCAAGAGTATGGCTCATGCTATTGGCCTTCAATGCCAGAATGATTGGACAACAATTGGGGACTTTTGCATTCCGCCTCCAATGCACTGGAAGGTAATGCTCTACGACTGGACGCCAGAGATGCTGAAATTTTATTTGAATGCCTTTCAGCATACACTTCCAGACCCCAGTAACCTCGCTCGTTGGAGCTTTGCCGAGGATAGTTCTTGTCCCCTCTGTAGCAATACCCCTTGCACAGCTAGACACATTCTAGCTGGCTGCAAGGTGGCCTTAGATCAAGGACGGTACACTTACCGCCATGACAAAGTTCTCGCTGTTATTCGCGAGGTAATTAGTCTCTCAGTGGCTCGTGCCAACAAGGGTTTGACAGTATCCTCCAAACCCCCAATACAGTTTGTGCGGGATGGCTCTAAAGGCAAAAAACATTCAACTACAAAACCTTTCTCAATAATCGAGAAAGCTACAGATTGGATTCTGGAGGTTGATTCGGTCTCTAAGCAGTATAAATTCCCTGAAAGTCTCGGATGCACAGCCCTCCGTCCAGATATAACTCTTTACTCTCTATCTCGGAAGGTTGCTCTTATTGTAGAATTAACTGTTCCATGGGAATCAAATATCCCAAAAGACCACGAGTACAAATTAAATAAATACCATGATCTTGCAAATGCCGTAACCCGGAACGGCTTCACTGTTCACCTTCACGCGGTGGAAGTTGGCGCTCGTGGCCTGCCAGCTAAATCTCTATTTCACCTCTTTAAAGATCTTGGCCTTTCCAGAAAAATAATCAACTCTTTCTTAGAAAAATTATCTAAAACTGCGATTTGCGCATCTCAAATTCTATGGCTTCGAAGGGGGAGTGAATGGGTGGCAAGGTGAACGCTCACATGTGGCAAGACAGCTGTCCTAAACCTACCACAGCCGGTTCGTAAGTCCGGAATCCACTGCTCACCCCCCAGAAGTGTAAAAAATAGTATTATGATGGGCCCGACTCCGGTCGGTGAATTCCATGGCAGCTCCGTTTGTATTTATTATTTATTAACATTGCAAAAAAAAATAAAAATAATCTAAACCAGTGGTGCCCAACCGGTAGCTCGCGGGCACCTGGTAGCCCGCGTCCTATTTTCTAGGCGCCCGCGAACAAAATCGGTTAAGGAATACGCAATATCGTGAATTTCATTCGTGGACGAGTGTTGAACCATCGTCTTTTTAAAGATTTGCTGATGAATTGGACAGTGAACATGGGGATTTGATCTACTTCGCAGAAGTAAGGTGGCTCAGTCGTGGTAAAGTGCTGACAAGATTTGTTGTTTTAATGACAGAAATAGAAATATTTTTGCAATCTAAAGATAGCTACGAAGAAAAACTCGATGATAAAGTATGGCTGGCCAACTTGGCATTTCTAACTGATGTAACTGCGAAACTAAATAATCTCAACGAAATTCTACAAGGAAGAGAAAAACACATATCAGACATGATGAGGGTAATTTCAGCATTCGTAAAAAAAATCGATCTATGGAAGAGGCAGTTAGAGGAGAAAAATTTTCAACATTTTCCTTCGTTTACCTACTCTCCTTTTGGACGCTGAATATCTTGTGGAGTTAAACCCAGTTAAACATGTGGAGCTGTTTCACCAGTTAAAATCGGAATTCCAAAGGCGTTTTGACAACATTATCTGTACATAACCTCTGTTTATTTTTGTCAAAAATCCATTTATCGATAGCGATGTTTCACAACTAGCTTCGCTTTCTGAAAATGTGAACAGCCAAGTAGGTATCGCATTAGCTTTTTGCTGTTCCTGTATAATATACAGTGTATATTATGTTTGAAGTGTAGTATGTGTGTCATATTAACATAATAAATAAAAAGTGGTGTAATTGTATAATGTAGTTTCCTTTATATCACTTATGTTTTTTTATCAACTCGGCGGAGCCCGCGTGGCGTATTGGGGTTTTCAAAATAGCCCTTGGAGCAATATCAGTTGGGCACCACTGATCTAAACCATACCAAGTTAAGGTTAACAAGGGGAAATTATTTATCTTAAAAACATTACAAGTTACTCATATGTTCGGTACCATTAATAAATAAAATCGTTGTCCCCGTACAAATTGAAATCGAACAACTGGTGTAGCCTAAATCAGCAACAGGCAATTTTTGGTATCTTATAGTCGCCGATTACCCATTCGAGGTAGCCTAAATGGCGACATATCGCCCAAGTTGGCAACACTGATGTTCGGCGTAAGATGTGGCGTGCATGATTGCGCATGACAGGTTACGACCTGTCTCATTGGTTGCCACTATTCTTGACCCGCGTTTTAAATACTAGTTTCCTGGGATTGTTTTAAACGGACCGAACAAGACAAAAACATCTCTGAAATTGAGTTGTGATGAATAAGAATAAGAATAAATTTATTTTCGTAAGTAATTGTCCAAAACAGTATTCACAAAGTCTGCCTAACTAGTCCGAAGCCTGTACATGAGTCTAGTAGTATCTGATTGTGAATCTGATTGTGATTTGTCTACACTTCGTAAGAAAAAAAAACCAATGAAAATGATAAAAAGATTGAAAAACACCACAGTTTCTGGAACCGTTTTGGGGAAGTCGCTACAGATAATATTCAAAATGATGAGGGTGTGCAGAAAAAGTTCTAATGCACATGAGATTGCTTTTTATTTGAAAACTATTCGCCTAGATCGGACGGCAGACCCTTACAAGTGGTGGTCAGCAAACGCAAAGCAATATCCAAGTCTGACAAAATTCGCAACGATTTATCTATCATCTCCTGGCAGTAGTGTTTATAGTGAGAGGCTATTTTCAGAAGCAGGAATTGTTTATGAGGAAAAGCACAATCGTTTACAACCAACAAATGCTGAAAAAAAAACGTTTTTTTTTTCATCATAACCTAGCACTAATAGATTTTAAGTATAGATGAAATCATATAATTTGTCATTAACCCGCTCAGCACGTAACATCCATTTGGGGACATGTATGGCGGCCGCCTACAATCCGAAACATCCGATTTTGGATATCGCGCTCGCCGCTGCGAAAAATGCAATTTACGATTCGAAACGTCGTACTTAATGCTTTCTGAGGACAGGACGATATGGCCAAATAATTTTTAATCCGGCGGCCACCGGCGATAAAGTCGAACGGCAATTTAAAAAGTTAGAATAGACGTCAAAACAGCAGTCTCGATCGGCCATCGCCTCGGCCGCGTAGTTCCGCGAAATGTTGTTGGACTCTTTGGAGTATAGTAATTAGTTATTAGACATATAATAAGTCTATGATAAGACAATATAATTGAAAAAATCTAACGAATTTTATATTATGGGCATTCAAAGTTTATTATTAAGTTCGGACGCGGAAACTCTCAAAACTTTAGATTTTTCTATAATATCAGACAAAGCTCAAAGTTCTGGTGTGATTTCTAAGAAGTGTGATGTAGTAATAAAGTTATTTTGAAAGAATTTCATATAAAAAAATACCATAAGTAGTCACAAATTAAAAATTAAAAAATTTTTTTTTTACGAGAATACATAAAATTTTTCTAAGCTGAATAAATAAATATTTTTGTATGCAAATAAGTAAAAAAAATATCGTTTTGGTAAAGCATTTAATAAAGAACATAACTGTATTTACAATTTTTGCATATTTTACGTATTTTGTGACAAAAAAATCTCAATGATTTTATAGGCGAGTTTTTTCAGTTTGCCAATTTTGTAATATTTATTCATTATTATCTTAATTGTTTTACGAGATAAGGTTATAATGTTTTATATGTCAAATTTCAATGCGATCATTTTTCTCTTTATCTTTTTAAAATGCGTTTACTGGTTTATAAGTTATGATCGTTTATCTCAAGGCCGTTGACTCGCGTCGATTTTTTGCCCGAATATGTCGCGCGCAAAAGTGATAGGTGAGTTTTTACCTCGCAACAGGAGGGGTTAAAATAGATACAATTTTGACTGCGTTTTTTAATAGTATTCAGTATTCGGCCGAATAGTACGTAGTATTCGGCCGAATACCGAATATTAAAAAAAGTGACCGAATACTGAATAGTATCGAATATTCATGGCATCACTATTTTAAAAATTAAAGATGTAGAATAGGTCCCAAATATACATTAATACCACTGATGTGACTAATTCTTCGCATCATGTTTTGCTAATGTTTAGTAGTGAATACCCGGCGAATTTCTGTACCGCGTGGTGGTCGCTTAGCTCCCGCTCGCTGGACGCTTTACTCGCTCGAGTTTGGGTGAAGCTTTACAAACGATAATGTTCGGAACTGAATAATCCGCATGCAAACGAATTTATACAAGCGGGGAATATAGTTTCGCTTCTCTGTTAGCACAATTACTTGACGGCCAAACCGAATTCACAAATTGGACGTAATCAAAGTTTGTGCTGTTTTCATCGACTGTCAGGTTAGGATTTCCAAGCAACCATTTGTTCCAACCACAGATGATTCTCCAGGCGTAACACTGCTCTATATGTGAGACCTCGTACACACCATCAAATAAACTTTTCAGGGCATGTATAAAAATGAATAACCTTATTCAGATGATTTTTTGGTATTTATTAGGTATTTCTACATTTCTACATTTTTACATTTCTACATTTACCAGTTCTACATTTTTGATTTTTTAACATCACCTGACTATATTCACCACGCTGATTCCGAAACTGCAATTATCTTTTGTCAGACTCAATAAATAAGAGATATAGACATTTAAAGAAGTGTCAAAACTTACATTTCAGTAGGTTATTTTTTTTATAACAATTCAAAAACACATATTTCTTAGGTTTAGATTAGTTTTTTTTTTAAACCATAAAAACTATTTAAAAAAATAAATCAATAATAAATTTTAAAAAACCATCGCAGTTTTCTTCTAGATTTAGTATTAAAATGAACGAATTTGGTAGTCTGGGTCTTTTTTAAATAGGCAAGGTAGCAACACCTAATACATTCCGCTTTTTTTAGATGTGTAAAGCCAGGCGCGCTGTGCTGTGCATTGCAGTACGTTTTTTAAATGGAAACATCGAATTTTTGTAGTCCGTGCACTACGCTGGAAATATCAGACTTATTAGTCACTCGTTGTCTATGCAAGTCTTTAAAGTTGAACTGCCGCCCAGACGCCCGGAAGAAGGCAAACTGTATCTCACAAGCACTAAGATCAATTCTTGACTCAGTCAGTGAAGCTCCAACCCTCAACATGGTATCAGACACCATGCTTCCACCACAGGCTTAGCGCATAACTATAGTAGGTGGCGAACACAATAGATCAGCAATGGTCGCAGTGTTACAAGGCTCATAAAGATCTTAGAAAAGCCCCACACAACAAATAATAATAATAAGTCTCTGACATAAATCTGTGGAATAATTCCCACATTTTTTATTAATTTTTTTGTTTTTTTTTTTTTATTTATTTTATTGTACAGATATGATTTGTAATTATTTATATAGGTAAGTAATAAGAAAATGAATACATCCCATACGATCATTCTAGACGAATGCCCAACTAGACCGAACAGCCTGTATCTGGGCATACGAAATATATAGCCTTTGTTTTTTGAGTAGTACTGACGTTTGAGTAGTACTGACTAATAGACTACTTTCAATACTAACACTAAGATAATGAATAAAGAATTAAAATATAAGAAAATAACTGAAAAAAAGAAAATTAAAAAATAAAATGGCATAAAATAGTAAACATATTATACAAATATATATGATGAAGGGTTAGTAACATACATATATACACATATACACATACAAACATATATACATACACACACACACACATATTTTAAATTATTGCGCGGAGTTCTTTCATAACTCCATAGTATGGAAAATAATTTAAAACAGGACCAATTTTTATACTGCAGTGCGCGCTTCAATGTGATTCTATAGTTCACAGATTTTCAAAAATAAAACGCACGGAATTTTACTGCAGTGCGCAGTTAGTCTGAATAGGACAACATTTTTAAAAATTATTAGTATACTGTACTAACGATTAAAACTGTAAAGTTCCTTGCGAGGGATTACTACTAAGCACGTAATGCTAGCAGTACACTCTCGCCGAGTGTTCTCGCCGAGACATTTGCCGAGGCGCCGAGAGCCGAGGTGGGCAAAGTTCACTCTCGCCCAACGTCCAATGTCTCGTCCAATGTACCTCGAGGCGATACATTTGCCGAGAGGGCAGGTAACCAAGTGGTGCAAAGTACACTCTCGCCTCTCGGCTTGTAATTAATCTCGTCCGAGAGAGCGATTCATCAAGAAGTGGTTTACATTTTTGCTGAACAACTAGCACTTGCAGTAATGGAAGTTTTTTTTTTATTTTTATGTTGCGGATGAGTAGGGTCCCATATACATGGTATACCCTGATAAACTTCCAAAAACTTAAGATTAAAATCGTTTGAACTGTCCATTTCAATATTAATTACATTACATTACATTACATTTTCGTCGTGTCCAATTGACGGCTAAAGACCGCTCTTGGACGTGTCAAAATAATTGGGTTATGTAGTAAGTTTCGTTACTACTCTTTTTTATTTATTTATTTTATTTATTTATTTAGTAGTAACACATCTAATAAAAAGTTAATGTCATATTTGATTAAGATGTTAGCAAGAAATTGATGCGACATTATTTTTATGATTGACAGTCGCCTAACTAGGCCTAGGCCTGTTCTAAGGCAGACTTTACTGAACATACATAGTTAGTCAAGAATTAACTACTAGATTGTCCAACTATAAATATAAATAATCAAAATAGAAGTTTAATATTTGAAGTAGTTAGTGATTCGAAAGGATACGTAGTAAAAGTATTTATCGTAATATTCAAATTGTCAGTAAAATGTTAAATAATCAAATTAAATCTACGTTATGCATTTTAAACTAAAAGTACAGATATAAGACCATATAAAATAAACAGATAAGGCTCTACTTTTTAAGTAATTTAAATGGGCACAATATTTGAAAAATCATGGCCCTCAAATTCGGCCAAATTATAGAAAGGGTGGCCATCAGCATCTCCTTGATGTTTTTTTTTAATTTTATGTCCTCCAGCTGTTTAAATTTTGTAGGGAGTAGATTATAGAATTTAATGCTAAGGTACAAGTAGCTTTTCTGTACTTTTGCCAGTCGTATTCGGGGTACGCATAAAAGGGAGCTACCGCGGGTATGATGCGAGTGAATGTCTGCATTAATTGGTGTTTCAGTTAGGTGCTGTCTAGCATACATTAAACACTGGTATATGAACGCCGAATACATAGTCATTACCCTTGCCTTGGTGAAATATTCTTTGCATGAGGTCCTAGTCGTTACCTGATACATGCTGCGCAGTGCTCTCTTTTGCAAAAGAAAGATTTTTTTACTGGTTGCAGCATTTCCCCAAAATAGTAGTCCATAAGTCATTAATGAGTTAAAATACGCAAAGTATACTGATTTGGCTGCCGCAAAACCACAAAGACTTCTGATTTTTTTAATAGAGTATATCGAGCTACATAGCTTACTAGCTAATTGTTGGATGTGCGCATTCCATTGTAATTTACTGTCAATTCTTAATCCTAGAAAATTTATATCTTCTGTGATGTCGATTTCAAAATAGTCGTGTAATTCATTTAAATAGTCAACATTGGCAGGTCTTAAGCGAAAAGGAATTATTTTTGATTTTGTAATATTTAGACGTAATTCATTAGAATTAAACCAAATCAATAGTTGATCAATCGTATACCTAATTCTATTTATTAATGATTCCTTATTTTGGTCACAGAAGATAAGAGATGTGTCATCTGCGAACAGTGTAATGTCATCATTCTCGGATGACACACATCCCGGCAAGTCATTGGTGTACACTAAAAATAAAAATGGACCTAGAAGGGAACCTTGAGATACACCCTTTGTTACCAGAATCGGTTGGCTTCTTGTTCCATTTACTTCTGTCGTTTGATACCTATTTTGTAGGTATGATTGAATTAGATTTAGCCCTTTGTCTCTGATACCATAGTGTTCTAATTTATTCAGTAGAATATTGTGGTTAACGCAGTCAAATGCTTTTGATAGGTCACAAAATAGACCAATAACTGTTTTTGAACTATCCAGCCCATTCAATAACTCATGCAGTAGTTTCGATGTAGCATTAACAGTCGATAATCCTGCCCGAAAACCAAACTGTTTACTGTATATATAACTGCTAATATATTAATTGAGAGTAAAAGACAAAAAACCACTTCACAACACAAGAGAAAAAATAAACTACGTAGACTTGAGGCTGGCGAGAGTGAACTGGGGGTCTTTATGGCTCTTGGTCTCGCCCCGCGTTTCTTTTGACTCATGCAAAAAAACAGACATTCAAGCGAGCGCCACGAGGCGAGGCGAGACTTGCCGAGGGAGGAATGGGAGGACCGAGACATGCCCAGTACATTCTCGCATCAGTTAGGCGAGGCGAGGCAGCCGAGGGCGCACGAGACAGGCCAACGCGAGGCGAGAGCTACAGTACACACTGGATCTCGCATGTCTCGGCGAGAGTGTACTGGAGGCATAAGAGGTATCACCAAATAAACTCATCAACTCATGCCTACGAGATGCCACTGCAGTGAGAATTACAAGAAAATTAAGCCCTCGGGACACAGAGAACTATCCGGAGCATGATTTTACAACAATAACGATAAATAACGCTATTTCGATTTTGGGGCGTGTATAAGGTCTCACATATAGATCGACGATGATAATATCTAATAACTTCATACCTTGACAACACCCTTGATGTATCCATGTCGCTCAGCATAATCAAGCGAACGTAACTCGGGCGCTCCCTTCCTTTTTTTCGTGTGCGCCACGAAGACGGATCCCGCACCTTTACGCTGAGCACGAATCACACGTCCCATTTTTCAGTTAACTGAAAAAACAAACCACAGTTGCGATAAACCGACAACACAAAATATCACCGCCACAACACTCGATATCAAAAGCCGGCCTCCGCAAAATAGCCCAAAAGACGCGCCCGCCGTAATCTATTTTACATAATACGAACGTTAGAAAATAAATTTAGCATGCGATTGCCGAGTTTTACTCGGATTAAAAAATAACGAGAAGATTTTCACACACCGTCAGCAGACGTACGTTTCCAAAAGAAGGTTAGAAATCGGTGTTGCCAGTTTTTTTGAAATGTCAAAAGTATCTAAAGCTGGCCGCACGCCGAACTTTCCGAAGCGGAATACATACTCGGAATCGAGTGAACTGGCGGAGACGTTTTTTACCATATCTAACAAGTACAGTGACGCCTTGCGACAAATTAATTGGTAATACATATTTTCTGTCATCTTTTCTTTATTTATTTACTGGTTACACACACATTCAAATGCAAGAAAGAGCACCAAAGAAAAATAACATATTTAGCCGTAATTTATACCGTTTTAATTTAGGTATACGTACGTATGTCCGAGCCCGGGTTAAATGGTGAATAAATTATTTAGATGTTCGTTTTTCAAGAAGATGAAGACTGAACAAGAGAAGATGAAACGCCGTTATTGGGTATATCTATTGAACACTTCAAGAATAAAGGAGAATATTCTATTTCGAGGGCGGAATTACCAGCACACCCAGGCGCAGGCACCTCAGGGCGCACGAACTGAACGAGGATATGCTGCTCAACTGGCTCAACTGCACATCGAAGATCTCAAAGCGCCGGGCGATCGGTATCTCGGCCACTGTCAACACAACCCGATGCTCACGAAAATTCGATTTGGCGAAGTTGAGTGAAAGCGGGAGGTCAGCAAACGACTCACCGCTTCCCGTCCGCGACTCATCTAAGGACCAAAGGGCGCGAGCGGCCAAAAGTGCACTGAAATAAAAGTGTCACAAAATTTAATAAAAATGAAACTAAAAAGAGAACGATTGAACATCATTTGGACAATTACCCACATTACTTCTACTTCGCTAACATAGTTTGTAAGTCGTACATATAATGTAGATCGTAGCTAATATAGCTCGTAAGTTGTACGTATAACTTAGACCGTAAGAACATAGTAAAATCAAACTAACACGCGAATAAATTTGCGAGATTAATATCGTATCTCATGGAGGCACCACTCAGAATGCTTGCGCATCTACTAGCGACGTTCGTAGTAATAAGTTACCTGACACACCCTAGTGCGTACACAACCGCATCGGACTGAAAATGTAAAACACGAAATAGGAAAATAAATTAATTCTGGTTCTGATTCTTCGATTTTTACAGGATGTAAATAAAGTCGTTTGACGAGCTTCATAATGGCCTACGGGAGACAATACGTAAGCTAGGCACTAAACACTAGATGTAAGCCATGCGCTAGTCTTCTAGGTACGGCACTGGCGTGGTTCTGAATCGGAATTCCGTCCTTGTGCTGCGGCCGACTGACGTCATTCGTTTTTTTCCGTTCGGTAATACGGGCTGGTCGGGCACGGGCTGGCTTCCGAAACAACCGCCAGGAATTATTTTCTGGAAAATATGAGACCGTGTGCGCCATGTAGAAAGGAAAATGATTTTGGAAATTGAACCAGGAAACCTTACATGTGCGGCCAGCCTTGTGGTTACACCCATTAACTTTATAACCTGTCGATTAACTTTTGTTTCTTTGTATCACATTTTTCTTCTGTCAGCGAAAACAAAATGGCCCATAATTTTAAGTATGGCCGATAATTGTGTCTCGTACACGGGTTACACAATCGGGCAACAATGGCCGACGAAATCATAAGTGTGGCAGCGGCTTATATTGTTTTAAAAGAAATTTTAAAATTGAAAAAAAAGACTGTAGATTCGGCCTCACTTCAGTAGACGTGACACGTTAGGTATAATGCTCTTATATTATGTGAAAATTGTAAATTGCTTTGATTATATGCTTCTAAGTAAATCAGATTTCAAGCAACTCGCCTTTGCAAAAATAACGGATTAAAAAAAATTACTGAAATTAAAATAAAATATTTAAGGTGTTAGAAGTGTATAATAATGTAGGTAAATTAATAATAAGTAGAAAACGTTTTTAGATTTACATCAAATAACTCAATGTGATATTATCTTTAGTACATAAGACTGATGTAAATCTGTTGTTTTTTCAAGTGAAAAAAATATGCACTAATATAACGGCTGTGTTTTATATAGGTTTAAGTTGGCAACACTTTTTTAACTGGCAGCCATTTTGTCAGCTGTCAAGTGATTTATTTTTAGTTTAGTTTGGCATTTCAATATGAATAGACTGACGCCTGAACAACGCTTCCAAACACCAACACCAACAAATCGACGTGCCGCAGCTAGACTCGCTGTACGCAACGGGAATTCAGCTAAGAGCAGGCGGAGTAGACTTGCGGATTTTTGCAGTCTACAAACCGCCCAGCAACCGACTGGAGACTGGCGACATCGACAAACGCCTACACCAGACGATACCTACGATTGTAGCCGGCGACCTGAACAGCAAGCATCCGGCGTGGAACTCGACGCGCGCCAACGTCGATGGCGCGCAATTGCTTAACCACGCCGAGAAAAGAGGCTTCACGGTCGCCGGACCGGAACAATACACACGTGTTTCGAGCACGCCAACCCACTCGTCAGAGGTACTCGATGTCGCCCTCCTGCACAACGTGACATTTCCCTATGTGCAGGAAGTCATTTATGAACTCCAGTCGGATCACCTGCCGGTTCTCCTAGAACTACAGAACGACGTTGCTACAGCGAGTCACTATAGAGAGCGCCGCCGTATTGACTGGACACGATACGAGAAGCTGCTTGGTAAGGCAATCCTAGATTATAAGACACCGGTCACCGCCGGAGATATTGAGAGCCGGATGTCCAACCTTCAGGAGGCCATCAAGACCGCGCTGGAAGCCAGCTCCTCGACGATAGAGGCGAAAGCGACACGTCCCCGCCTCCCGCAACGACTGCGAGACAAGCTGCGGGAGAAGCGGCGCTTGCATCGCTTCTGGGCCGAAAATCGGTGTCCGGAAGCTAAGCGCCGCTTAAACAAAGCGAACGCTAGCTTGCAAGAGGAACTGCAGACGTACGCAGCCGAGTCGTGGGAGGAATTCCTCGACTCGATAGGCGACGACATGCCATCTATATACAGGCTGAATCGTCGTCTGCTGAGTACGGCTAAACCAGCGCGGCCACTACTGGATTCGACCGGAAACCTCCACTATGTCGCCGACGACAGAGCGACTCTCTTCGCGGACCACCTGGAGAAGACCTTCGTCCCGCACGACATAGAAGACCAGGAGCACTCCAAGGTGGTCCACGAGCACCTAGCTGCGGAGGAGGAATCGCCACCGGAGCTCGGCAGAGAGATCCCGTCGATAACTCCGGCTGAGCTCCAGCGTCGAATCCAGCAACTCAAGCTGAAGAAGGCACCCGGCCCCGACGACATCAGTAGCGGCGCGCTGAAGAGGCTTCCGCGTCGCCAGCTGCCGGCCCTCGCAGGGCTGCTAAACTCTTGCATCAGACTCGGTCATTTTCCAGAGAAGTGGAAGACGGCTAAGGTGATAATGCTGCCGAAACCTCACAAAGACCTGCGGCAACCGGGCAACTACCGCCCGATCTCGCTGCTGCCTACCCTCGTGACGGTCTTCGAGCGATGCGTGCTGGCGCGACTAACGCCGCACCTCGCCCCGCGCAACGAGCAGTATGGATTCCGTACGGGCCACTCGACTACCCTGCAACTCACGCGGGTAGTACATCGCCTGACGGAATCCTACAATAAGCACCAGCATACGGCAGCCGTCTTCCTGGACGTCGAAAAGGCGTTCGACCGAGTCTGGCACGAGGGCCTCCGCTACAAGCTGGCGACACAGACCACGGCACCGCGCCTGCTCCGTAACGTGGTGGCTTCCTTCCTCTCCGGAAGAGGGTTCTTCGTCGCGGTGGAGGGCGAGCAGTCCACAATTCGTCCCATCGCGGCGGGAGTCCCGCAGGGAAGCTGCCTATCGCCGGCGCTATACGGTGTCTACACAAATGACATACCGCTCAGCGCCGGCGCGGAGCTGGCGCTATTCGCGGATGACGCGATGTACATGGCAACTTCAATTAACATCAAGGTCGCGGCCAAGAAACTGCAGCAGCAACTAGACCTTTTGCCAGAATGGCTAAGGAAATGGCGGATTGTCGTTAACGCGGCTAAGTCCGAAGCGATCATCACCGGCTCACTGAAAGTTTACCCGGAGCCGGTGAAACTCGGCGGCACCCCGGTACCGTGGAAGAACACGGTCAAGTACCTCGGGGTGCATATCGACCGTCGCCTTAACTTTGCGCACCACGCGAAAGCAACAATTGCCGCTTCGAAATCCGCCTTCTACGCGCTGCTGCCCGTTCTCCGTTCGGCCGCGATCCCGGCGAAGACACGTCTGCTGATGCTGAAGATGTACGTGAGGACGAAACTCACGTACGCGGCACCGGCCTGGTACCACCTCATCTCGGCATCGCAGCGGAGTAACATCCAGCGAGTGCTGAACGTGGGGCTAAGAAAAGTGTCGGGAGCCCCTTGGTACGTCCGAAATGCGACTCTGGAACGCGATTTTAGCGAAACAGAGTCCGTGGAGGAGCCTCGCGCGCGCTATGTACCGCAGGGCCGACACCTCGCCTCACGAGCACATCCGTCAGCTCGCTCCTCTGCACACCAGGCCACCAGATGTCCGGAAGCCGTACCCGCGCAGTCTGCTTGATTAGCGGACCACCAGCGCGGGTATCGCAGCACAGCAGCCTTGCCACAAAAGATGTCATTACCACGTCCCGTCACAATCCTTCACGATAAGGTGCCTAAGCACATAACAATGAGTCTTGCCACAGGGCACAAAGCCCTGTGACACCATTCCAGAAAGCCGGGCCAATGGGCCCGGCTCACGTGAAACCCCCACGAAAAGGCAAAAAGCCTAGTGGAAGATGTCACGGGCCTCTAGCAAGGCCCGTCGACAGATATTTGATTTGATTTGATTTGCTTCCAAATTGTGCAAATTTATTTTGAAAATCATGGTTCTGTTCGAAATACGTATCGCGCACTATGTCCATTTTACGGTCAACATAATCGTCCATCAGATCAATTAATTCGATTAACTATGGAACGTTTTCGCACCGCGTTTACTCTAAATGATAATACGTATCCACAGAAACGTCGTGCAGTGCGTACAGAAGAAGTCATTGCTGCCGTAGAGCGTAGCGTAGAGGAAGACCCGCATCAGTCTATCCGCCATCGTGCACAGGAATTGTATATGTGTACATCCACTTTATGGAAAATTTTGCGGAAAGATCTTGGTTTGCGTGCTTACAAAATCCAACTCGTGCAAGAATTGAAGCCACACGATCACCTAGCAAAGCGTAGATTCGGTGAATGGGCCCAAAACAAGATTGCCGTTGATCCCGATTTTCATAAGCGAATTTTGTTTAGCGATGAAGCTCACTTTTGGTTGAATGGATACGTCAATAAACAAAACTGCCGTATCCAAATACGGCAGTTTTGTTTATGAAGATAATAATCACTCTACATACACTTCAACATACACTTGAAGATAATCATCACTCCAAAGTGATGATTATCTTCAAGTGTATGTTGAGACACCGTTACATCCAGAAAAACTGACTGTTTGGTGTGCTTTATGGAATCTGGTGTGTTTGGTGTCTCAGGTGTGTTTGGTGGAATCATTGGTCCGTACTTCTTTAAAAACGATGCTGGTCAGAACGTTACAGTTAATGGTGACCGCTATAGAGCCATGATTACTGACTTTTTCGTTCATCATTTGAATAACTATGATGTGCAGGACCTGTGGTTTCGACAAGACGGCGCAACATGTCACACAGCTCGTGCCACAATTGATTTATTGAAGGAAACGTTTGGAAACCGCATAGTTTCACGTTTCGGTCCCGTGAATTGGCCTCCAAGATCGTGCGATTTAACGCCGTTAGACTATTTTCTGTGAAGATTTGTGAAGTCGCTAGTCTACGCCGATAAGCCCGAAATGATTGACCACTTGGAGGACAACATTCGCCACGTTATTGCCGATATACGGCCACAAATGTTGGAAAAAGTCATCGAAAATTGGACCTCCAGATTAGACTACGTCCGAGCTAACCGTGGCGGTCATCTGCCAGAAGTCATATTTAAATTATAATAACAGAAGATTTTTTCGAATAAATTAAATTTCATGTTAATTTAAATAATTCATCTTTGTTTTATTCCATTTCAAAGTTGTATACCTCTATAAAAAAACACCCTTTATAATATCAATTATTTAATGCATTTTATATGACATATCGGAATAGATAATAATATTTTTTAGATCCAAACATTTGAACATCAAATTATATGAACACAAATGGACGATCTAAGTTTGCTAAGTGTCCAGTAGCGGCGTTGGGGTAGGGCGCGGTTAGACGAACGCCCAGGGCACCAGACATAAAGGGGCGCTGCAGGCGCCCCTGTATATTGGCTTGCTCATTGAATGAGTCCTACTTACTCGTAAATTCCCTAAATCTAGCGACAAAATAGTTATGGTGACAACACTAGAATGGAACGCAGTGCTCCAACCGAACGCTTTGGCTATTGAAACTCAGAATACTGATGTTCAAGTCTGTAACGATCCCTAAGTATCGTACATGCCAGTCAACAAATGCATTGAATTCCAGTGAAATGCACTGACGTCAATACAGCCATTGTTCCACCGAGTGAAGCGCTGACTTAGCACAAATTTTAACTACTTTGTCAAATCAGTTACATTAAACAGTCGTCAAATCAGTTACATTTTTACTCGGAATATTGGATTGCGTCATTTTTCGGCCTTTATAAGGCGGCGAAAATAGCACCAGGGTATCCCCATTCGCTAGACTCCCCATTCTCTCACGAAGAACTCCAAGCATCTCTTCGACAACTCGTGGATAGCTCGCCTGGAGAGGACCTCATCCCTTATTCATTTATTGTAAATTCTCCGTCTTCAATCATTAACTATCTTCTGCGCCTTCTCAACCTCTTCTTCGATAGAGGCAGGTCGCCTTCTGCGTGGAGGAGTCAAATAATCATTCCTATTCCCAAACCCTCATCTTGTCCGTCTAGTCAGCCCTCTGCAATAACTTTCCGCCCAATTGCGTTATCCTCGACAATTTGCAAAATCTGTGAACACCTCTTAAAGAATCGGCTAGAGTGGTACCTGGAATCCGCCCAAAAACTGCCTCGGTCCCAATATGGATTCCGCAACGGCACGGGTACACTAGACAACATCAGCATTCTTACAACAGACATTCGTCTATCGCAACTAAGAAAAGAATACCTTGTCGCCGTATTCTTGGACGTTAAGTCAGCATATGACAACGTACAAATCCCCATTCTTCAGCGCAGACTTATTGCCACTGGTATCCCGGTTAAAACGGCGTACTTTGTCTGTAACATCCTTCGTGAAAGGAAACTGAATATCCAGTCCCCATCAATCTCTCTAACCCGCTCGGCATTCAAGGGACTTCCCCAGGGAAGTGTACTGTCCCCTCTGCTCTACAATGTGTACACCTCCAAATTCGAAACGGTAGTACTCAATCACTGCCGAGTCCTTCAATACGCTGACGATATAGTACTATATCGGTCATCGGCCGTACTTGAAAGAGCACTAATTGACGTGTCAAACGCCCTCACATCCCTGGACTCATTCCTCCTGGAGTCTGGATTAGAAATATCCCCCCCAATATCAGTGTAGAGTACAACACTACGTCTATCCCAGTTAGTTCGCAAGCGACCTTCTTGGGTTTTACCCTCGACTGCAAGCTGTTGTGGACAACCTACATTGACAAGGTGGCCTCTCGAGGTGAAAAAATCTAAACATCGTAAAAGCGACATGTGGAGTGTGGTGGGGTTCACACCCTACTACAGTCAGACTTCTCTACAATGCACTTGTTAGGTCGCAAATCGACTATGCCACCTTTGTCACCTACCCTCTCTCAAAGGCTCGCCAACAAAAACTGGACTCCCTCCAGTTTAAAGGACTTCGTCTTATACTAGGAGCGATGAAGAGCTCCCCCACCAACGCTCTCCAGATCGAAGCCTCTGAACCCCCTGCCGACCGTAGGTGTCAACTCCTAGCTGACAGATTTTACTTGAAACGCTTGGGCATGACTACTCACCCCCTTATCCCCAAATTGACAATTCTATCGTCACAGCTGTCTGCTGCTGCCACCCCTATTGCCAAATTGCCTTTTCTCTGTAAGAGCCACCGTCTTCTTAATCGTCACTCATCAATGATCTATCGCCACACGGTCCCCCCCAACTTTTTCCTCTCACTGGAGGAAAGGTTGAGGACCCCAAATATTTCACCAGTCAACCCTTCCAACCAAAAACAACCGGGATGATCACCAGGTTGACAACAACCCCCTATTCAACGCCCTCGTTTCCGAAAATTGGCCAGGCTGGAGCTACATTTTTACGGACGGCTCTAAAACCGACGAAGGACATTATGTCGGGGCTGCCGTATATCACGACAATATCGACCACCATATCATGGTCCAGCTGCCAAGCGCAGCGTCAATCTATACAGCGGAGAGCGTGGCAGTTCTAAAGGCGTTGGAGTATATAGAGTCAGCTCAGTTAGGAAAAACAGTCGTATTCACAGACTCTCTCAGTCTTTTACAAAAACTGAGCTAAACTGGAGGGGTCCCTAAACAACAAGCCATCCCACATTGAGAATGATATACGTTTAAAGTGCTTTAATTTGGAGTCGGCCGACTTTCGGGTGATCCTCTGTTGGATCCCAGGACACACAGGTATTAGGGGAAATGAGAGGGCGGACGAGCTGGCGAATGCGGCCCGTACGCTCGGCGCTGCGGGCGGCATTCGCCTGCCCCCCTCTGATCTCTTCCCCACCCTTGATTCCCAGTTATCCCACAAATGGACACAGAGGTGGCGTCTGTCATCCAAAATCAAGGCGCAAAGGTACTCCACCTTACAGCCGGGGATCCGACCTAAGCCATGGTTCCATCGTCAGCCACTTAGCCGCAAGGAAATAGCAGTCATTTGCAGATTGCGTATTGGCCACAGCTGCACCCCCGCTCACCTCTATAGGATACACGTCCTCCCGTCCCCCCAATGCGATTGCGGTCATGCAGTCTGCACTGCTGACCACCTCTTTTTAACTGCCCATTTAACAACAACTATCCTAATTTCGTCTCGGACCTTATAGCCCTCAAAATTCAACTCCCACTGTGTGTGGACCATCTCCTCTCCCTTAACTCTCCAAAAGTCCTCAAAATCCTCTGTAAATTTATTCCCTCAACCACATTTCCCTTTAGTAACATTATTCCATTCCATAATATACTAGTTCCTACTGTTTCCCAAAGGAAACAGTAGGAACTACTGTTACAACAAATTGTATGTTTTGTGTCTGTTTGTTTCAGTGCTGTCCTACTAACAATAAAGTTCCCAAATTAAAAAAATAATAACCACCTGGCAGAAATCACCCTCATTGGGTGGATTGCCAAAAAGAAAAAAAAAGAAGAAGAAGAATACGGAGATAACCCGCAAGTTGACACCACCTCCTTTGATGAAACAACTTGGAGTCTAGTGAGGGGTGGCCCGTCACAAGTCTCTCCTGAGGCTTATACTCTAGCCGAATAGTTATAAGATTTCAGCTTCATAGTTTCATTGGTTGTTTGGTATGACATACTTTTTCAAATTAATATCGTCAGTAAATATCTATGATCAATATACATGGATCTCGGTAAATGCACAGACATGTTGAAAAAATGCTGCACTTTCTTGGGAGAATATAGAAATACAGGCTTTAAAAGCGCCATTTTAACTGCGAAGGAGTTGGCTGAAGAACTAGAAATTGAACCTGTGTTTAGAGCCAAGCTGGGTGAAACTGCTTGCGATAAGCCTATTACATCTCCAGAAAATAAATTTAAGGTTGAATTAACTGTCTCTTTGACACTACCTTAATTTCACCGAATGAACGATTTGAACAGTTGAATGACTACTCGGAATTCCGAAAAAAAAACAGACCATCTCAAACTGTGTGGTGATCTCCAATTGAAATTAACTGTAGACTCTACATCAGATAGTTGTGTGTTGTGTGATGAACTCATAACCTGGTCAGAATGTTACTCCAGTCTATATTTTTAAATTTATCAAAGATCGCAACTTAAAAGAACAGTATCCAAATGTGCGGATAGCATTGCGAATATACATGTACGGTTGCTAGTGGGGAAAGGAGTTTTTTTTAAGCTTAAACTGATTAAAACCTATTTGTTATCGACAATATTTCAATCTAGATTGACAAACTTTGCAACTTTGTCAATCGAAATTGAAATTGCGGAAAACATAGAATTTTGTATCTTAATAAAAGAGTTCTCCGATAAAAAGGATAGAAAAGTAAAACATTAGGTAACATTTTTTTTTAATAAATTGTTGTTTCATCATATCCCGTGCCTTTTTTCGTATGGGTTTGAATGGCAGATAGGGGGCGCCGTAGAAATCTCGCCCAGGGTGCTGGTAGTGCTAAAACCGGCACTGCGTGCGTCGTGCCTCGCGTCAGAAAGGTGTGCACTTATGCTGCAAAAGGAAGCAACGATAGAACTGGCCGGGCAATATTGGAGTATTTTCGATTGCGAAGTGGTCGTCCAGTAACCTGCCGACTACAAATAAAAATGCTTCGTCCATACCAAACATGTGCGGCTAAATGGCCGGAACATACTAAAATATTGTCGTGTATTGGATAGTATAGCTGGTATTGCTAGCAATATTCCTGATAACTGTGTCGCAGCCACATATTGCAGTGAAAAGGTGGCCCGTTTAGGAGCACCTTTACCCACATACTACTAGTCTTTTTATAAAAGTGTTGTAAGTATATTTGAGAATTAGTGTGAACCCAACTTAAAAGTTAACGCCAACAGAAAACAACAGTGTATTATTAGTTCAAAGAATATTGTATTAATATGCCCTTGAAATTTTGAACATTTCAAAACAGAAATTAATAAAATAATTAACAAAATAATACTACAAATTCGCGAATGTTATAAAAAACAATAAAAAAGTTTGACTTTGACGTAAGGAGAAAGATGGTGGCCGTGTCAACGTCACTTTTTCCTGTAAAAAACATTTGAAAACATCACCTTTTTGTTTTCCATTTTGAATATGTTTAAGAAATTGAAAGACAAGATAGCCGAAGAAGTGAAATCTTCGCCGCAGAGAATACAGCAGTTCGCGCAAGCCGCTCAGGTACAATACACGTTACAAGGCGTGTCTACTATTCTATGTATGATTTTATGACCCACTTGAGATTACTGAAATATCCCTTATGTTTGTGTTTGATGCTGCTATATCTCGTACTTATCTATTTTCTTTTTCTGCAACATTGGGGTTTATTACTGTTTTTATCATGTTTTCACGCCCATTGCAACCAAAAGCTGTAGTTTTGTTGTATACAAAACTATTACTTTATATTAAAATTGATGGTTATCTGGTGTTATACACTCGTAAGACTCTGCTAGATGTATCTTTAGGTATTTATGCATTATAAGGAACCTGTTCTACATTGTTGATTTTTAACGTCACCCGACTATTTTCATTACGCTGATTCCGAATCTGCAATAATCTTTATTCGACCTCAAATAATAAGCGAGATATGCGAGATATGCATTCAAAGAAGCGTCAAACCTATACATTTCTGTTAGGTTAGTTTTTTATTATATATAATACATAAACACCTTAATGACGGTAGGTTAGGTTTTTTTTTAAAACAATCACAAACTAAAAAAACATTATGTTTTGTATAAATTTGTTTGTTTTTTGCCCTGAAATATTGCGATTTGAGGTTTTTTTATCATATTTAGCATTACAATGATCAAATCTAGTAGGGGTTTTTTTTTGGTTTTTTGAAAAAGGTTCCTATAATGCATATATTCTTATCTTTATTATGGATAACAGTATAACAGCAGTTGCTAGATTGGGTTGAGTCTTAACCCTTGGAGTAAATGGGTATTTTCATGGATGCATCTGTCTCTTTTGCAGGATTTTCGGCGACATCGACCTTAAAGTACTATAACTACGAAACTACTACACCAATCATATAAAGAACAACTGCACAATGATTGCATTGAAATTAATATAGAATATTGAAATATCATTTTGTAAAACAATTAGATAATTATGAATAAATATGAGAACGTCAAAGAAGTGAAAAAAACGCGGAACCAGATCTGGTCGTATCATACTCAACGGATAATTGTTTCAGAACCAGATTTGGTCGTATCATACTCAAGGGGTTAAGATCCCACCATTTTTATGTATCTTAACCAATGGCGACCGAATGTCACCGCGTTTTTTTTCTCTTCCACCAGCCTACTTGAAATTCGTCAAATTATCACTACTATTACCTCAATCAGTTACGATGGCTTGAATTCAAATCTTATACGTCCTATATTGAAATGTTTACTTTCGGCTGTCACTCATATCTAGATTTTTTCTCTGTTTAATGCTGTTGTTCCTGATCTCTGGAAATAAGCATTTGTAGTGCCTTTGCCTAAAAAGCCTATTCCTTAATCTGGGAAAGATTATAGACCGATATCTATCCTCCTATTCTCTAAAGTGATAGAGTATGTTAATAAAAATCCGCTTAAGAAGTCTTGCTTACAAGAAGCTAAGCGCTCACTCTGGGTCAGGTTTAGAAAGGTGCGGCAATCTTACGATCTCGCTGGTAGACTGAGCATGTAGTTTAGGGTCTTACGAACTTTTCTACATAAAAATTTTTCGTCGGAAGTAAGTACTTTTTTTTATATTAATTTTTAAACGTCGGAAAATTCCCATACAAACAAGCAAACTCAGCCCCGAATGGCGCTGACAAGCGATATCTTGTCACTTATACGGTGTTACCAGTTATTGAAAATAATCATCCTTTATTCGCCGACTTGCGATTGACGTGCGATATAGCGTTGCCAGCATGTATTTTTCATACATCCGCACGGCGATTTGCGCGAAACGTCAACGTGCACAGAAAATGTTGATTTTCTGCGTTTTCTTGGATCTCGAAAAATTTCTTGGAAATTCGAAAAAAAAAAATCGCCTGCGGCGCTATAACAAATAATGGTAGTAGAGACGTGTTTAACACAGCCTTAATTTATAGAAGACGAAGCGACGTGTCTAAATTAACACCGCAGGCGATTTTTTTTTTCGAATTTCGCGGCGAAATTCGAAAAAAAAAATCGCCTGCGGCGCTTTAACAAATAATGGTAGTAGGAACGTGTTTAACATGGAGAAATCCATGTTAAACAATGAAACGCAATAAAATACGTCTACCCCGTCGAATGGACATTTGAACGTGGAAGCATTTTATTCGACGCTTCATTTTATTTAGGTAGGTACCTACTACTTTTATACTTTTTTTTTTGGATTCCGGTGAGGGGGGGGGGGGGTTGTGAGATAAAATAACCCCTCCCCGCCCCCCGCCCCCCCCGCCATCGACGCTTGTTGGTTTCCGGTGAAGTAATATAATAACCCCCCCCCACCCTCCCTGTTGGTTTCCGACGAGGGTGGGGGGGGGGATAGTAATGTAATAACCCCCCTCACCCTCCCCCCCCCCCCCCCACGCCCCCCCCCCTGCCGCACCTTTCTAAACCTTAACCCTCACTCTAGCTAAATCGAAGAGTCCTTGAATCATCATTAGTATTTTCTAATAATTATTAATATATTTTATTTAAATACATAAAATACGATAGAATACAAACGGAGCTGCCATGGAATTCACCGACCGAAGTCAGGCCCATCATATAATGTTATTATACTTCTGGGGGGTGAGCAGTGGATTCCGGACTAACGACCGGCTGTGGTAGGTTTAGGACAGCTGTCTTGCCATATTTAAGCGTCCACCTTACCACCCATTCACTCCCTCTTCGAAGCCATAGAATTTGAGATGCGGAAATCGCAAGTTTAGATATTTTTTCTAAGGAGTTGATTATTTTCCTGCAGAGACCAAGATCTTTAAAAAGGTGAAACAGAGATTTAGCTGGCACGCCATGAGCCCTAACTTTTAACCGCGTGAAGGTGAACAGTGAAGCCGTTCCGGGTGACGGCATTTGCGAGATCGTGGTATTTATTTAATTTGTACTCGTGGTCTTTTGGGATGTTTGATTCCCATGGAACAGTTAATTCTATGATAAGGGCCATCTTCCGAGATAGAGAGTAAAGAGTTATATCTGGACGCAGGGCTGTGCTTCCGAGACTTTCAAGGAATTTATACTGCTTAGAAACCGAATCGACCTCCAGAATCCAATCTGAAGGAAGAAAGGTTTTGTAGTGAAATGTTTTTTGCCTTTAGAGACATCCCGCACAAATTGTATTGTGGGTTTGTAGGGTACTGTCAAAACCTTGTTGGCACGAGCCACTGAGAGGCTAATTACCTCGCGAATAACAGCAAGGACTTTGTCGTGGCGGTAAGTGTACCGTCCTTGATCTAAGGCCACCTTGCAGCCAGTTAGAATATGTCCGGCTGTGCAAGGGGTATTGCTACAAAGGGGGCATGAACGATCCTCGGCATTGCTCTAACGAGCGAGGTTACTGGGGTCTGAAAGCGTATGCTGAAAGGCATTTAAATAAAATTTCAGCATCTCTGGCGTCCAGTCATACAACATTACTTTCCAGTGCATTGTAGGAGGAATGCAAAAGTCTCCAATTGTTGTCCAATCATTTTGGCATTGAAGGCCGTAAATCTGTTGCTGTCGTAATCTCCCCGCAAGAGAGACTTCTTCAAGTCCACATCGCTCATGGTTGTACTGCCCATACCCCAAACCATTGCCGTTCTGGCTGACTCCAGCAAGGAACTTTTTGTGGAAGTCTACGCGGGCTTGTAGATTATTTGACTCACTACGGCTACTTATTACGTGCTTCGATAATGCCAGATCCTTGGAATTGCTTAGAATCGAATTTTTGGTTATTCTGGAGTTGGCGTAGAGCAGAGAGGGCAGTTTTAGAGCTAGCCCAAAATTGTGTTTTGACCTGAAGAGAGTCGAGGGGTCAGCTGGCTTGGCTAATGACAACCAGGATTTTAAACTACCTGTCACCAGTGCATTCAGAGGAGACAGTTGGGTTTTGGTGAAATCGTAAATAAGACAGGGCCATGACAAATGTGAAGTTAAATCATTGTCATAGATCCAAGCCTTACGTCATTAGTATTTTTAGGATTCCGCTTTCCAATATGGAGGACTGTACATGCTTAAATTAAAATTTAGTAGCCTATCATTTGTCCACGAGATCATCCTGAATTTTACCAGATCGTAATGTCGTATCTAAAGAATTTTATCAGAAAGTAACCTTCCAAAATTCGTATTGCATTACACACCGCAAATGCATCTTATCGGTTCCTATTTTTAAAAATTTCTTTAATACACACAAATCATTTAATTTGAACTATGTCTGACGTGATTATAACAAAACACTGTCACTTTTTCAGTGCATGCAACGTAACTACTCATAAACACTGAATATCTGCCATAGAGTAAGTTGAGAACATCTGTGAAAATCAGGCACTAACATAATGCAATCATCTGATAGATAAGCGATATTGTATTGCTATTACTGAGAATTCAGCTGTGTCAGAAACTAAATATAGTTAATTTGAAAACTGTTTTGTTAATCTATAATAATGACATTAACCCTTGGAGTAAATGGGTATTTTCATGGATGCATCTGTCTCTTTTGCAGGATTTTCGGCGACATCGACCTTAAAGTACTATAACTACGAAACTACTACACCAATTATAAAAAGAATAACTGCACAATGATTGCATTGAAATTTCGAATATAGAATATTGAAATATCATTTTGTAAAACAATTAGATAATTATGAATAAATATGAGAACGTCAAAGAAGTGAAATAAACGCGCGACCAGATTTGGTCGACTCGTACTCAACGGATAATTGTTTCGCGACCAGATTTGGTTGACTCATACTCAACGGGTTAATATCCATAGCCTGTTTTTAATCTAGTGCCACCTTGTCTATAGAAACAGCTGTTAAATGTGGGTTTTTGTAATTTTAGGCAGCTGTGACGTCCGCTTCTAGCAGCGTGTCGGATATTACCAATAATGACTTATTCAGCATTGGTGGGGATGGTGAGTACTATGTTATTAATTGTTCCGACTATAATTATCCTGCACGTTGCTTTGGAAAGGGCTATAAATAGATCAGGTATAATGATGATGATTAAATGCTGCATAGCTGATCACACGACTACCTGCACTTAGTCCTATTAGGTGTACAAATTAATTTGGTGCTTTATTTTAACAAAATTAAAATTTTTATTTATTAAGCAAAATATACATGTCAATACTCGAAGTAATCGCCATTGCTTTCTATTATTTTAGCCCATTTTTCTGGCCCATTTTGAATTGATAAAATTATTAATGCATTTTTGAACCTCGTCAAGTGTTTTAAAGTGTTCATCAGGCATATGATTTTGTAGCGATAGAAACACATCAAAATCTAAAACAGCAAGACCTGGCGAATAAGCTGCTCGAGGTAGAATTTCCTAGTCCAAATTGTAGATAACATCCCGAGTCCTTTTTTAGACGTGTGGTCGAGCATTGTCCTGATGTAGAATCACTTGCTGACTTCCACTGTCAGTATATCTGTTGCTGATAAATATCCGCGATAACAGTTTCTCCAGGACCAACAACTCATAATGCGCCACAACCTTCATATCCCACCGGATACACAGCATAACTTTCTTTGTATAAATATTCGGCTTTGCAGTCGATGTTGGCGGTTTTTCATGATCATGAAACCCTAAACTTTTCATCAGCAGTATTTTTTTTTAATTTGTTGTGCGGGGCTTTTCTAAGGTCTTTATGAGCCTTGTAACACTGCAACCATTGCTGATCTATTGTGTTCGCCACCTACTATAGTAGGTGGCGAACTATAGTAGGTTCGCCACCTACTATAGTTCTGCTCTAAGCCTCATGTCATTTAAGAACCGCAACAGGCTTTTGGCGCCAGATTGTTTTACCTCCTCAGATTGAAGGTAATGACCCCCTAAGTGGGTAATCACCAGTCAAAATCAAAATCAAAATCAAAATGTTCTTTATTAATATAGACACAATTAAATATTATTTTTAATTTATGTTCTTATGATGCGTCCAAGCCTTACTCCCAAGCCGTTTTGTCATTTACATAATCAGATATTGTATAGTATGCTTTTTTATACAATTTTGCTTTGATGGTTGCTTTAAACTTATTTACAGATAGTTCTCTAATAGTATGAGGAAGAGTTATAGAAGCGTATACATTGTCCCAAAAAAGAATTGCTTATTTTGTAGAGACGAGTAGCACGTACAACAAGGTTATGCTTATGTCTAGTATTAAAATTATGATTGTCGCTTTTTATTTTAAACTTGTCAATATTCTTGTGGACATACAACAGATTTTCGTATATATATTGTGATGCAACAGTAAGAATATTTATCTCTTTGAATTTTTCTCTAAGTGAAACTCGAGGACCACGTTTATATATAGCTCTTACAGCACGTTTCTGTAGTATAAAGATGTTATTGATGTCCGCACAGCTTCCCCAGAGAAGAATCCCATAGGACATAATGCTATGAAAGTAACTAAAGTATACTATTCTTGCTGTATCTACATCAGTCAGCCGCCTTATTGTTAACTGCGTATGCCGCAGAGCTAAGTTTTCCTGACATTTTCTCAATTTGTGGGCCCCATTGTAATTTGGAGTCAATTGTTATCCCTAGAAACGATCTTGTACAGGAAATCCTTTTTTTTTAAACGGGTGAACAAAAAAAAGTGCCTTGTCGAATCTTAGCGCCCTCATCTCTGGACTTCAACTATGCAGGAACTATCTACCCACTTTATGAATATTTGCCATTGCTGGGCTCAAGTTCTTTTTCAGTTTGTGCAGACTTTTCATTAAAAATTTGTTCAAGAGCTATGTTGTCGAACTTTTCAGTTTGGCTCGGACGTTCTCTATCCGAAAGTTCAAAATCTCCATCCCGAAATCTTTGATACCGCTTTTTACATATTTCGTGCATTACAGCATTCTCCTCCAATGCAGCACAAAAAAATTCCGTTGCTTCGGCGACATTTTTCTTCAATTGAAATGAGATAAGAATGCAGAGTCTTAAGTGTTATTTATCGACAGCCATCGCGTTCACTATGGTTTTTTAAAGTTAACTGAGTTGTTCAGGTGAAACCCGTGCTGTAATAAATACTCAGTGTTGCCAATTTACAAAACTTGAAATTATCAGAAGTTACTTTAACCCCTCAAGCCCCGATTGGCCGATATCGGCCACAAACTGATTCAGCGTGACGGGCCCGTTTTAATTTTATTTTAATTTAATTTGTTTTATTTTATTATGTTTTATTATGTTAATATGTTTCATTTTAAAAATGGGTACAGTGGTTTGGCAGTAATTATTGTTTTGGTGAGACAGTGTCATAATTCCATTTTTTTACAAATTTTTACAAAAATTTTTTGGGACATGAACATGTCAATCGGCTGAGGGGCCGAGGCCTGAAGGGTTAAGGTACAAAGGAAATATCAAGCATGAATTATTGAGGCACCGAATTAATTTGTACACCTAATAATTTTAGAGCCTTACCTTACTTAGGTAACATGTATTTGTAAGTGTTTTTCTTTATTTAGTTTTCATTTCATAATCAGATACTCCACAAAACTCACCGCTCAAGAATATGGACAGCTCTACCGTACATTTGAACAGTTTCCAGGATGTTTCCTTGAGACAAAGTCCATCTCCAGGACTGCGTCAAGAAGTAAGTTTCTGTAATGTTTTTAACTCTATCTAAATGTAACTATCGAACAATCATTGTTTTTCCGATTTCGAACAAGGTTTGTTATTTGGATGTCAATAAAAGATTAAATGGCATATTTGAGTGTTAGCAGCGTCTGTTTAAGGCAGTATTTTTTATCCTGTGTGCTGCGGCACACTAGTGTGTGGTGTCATTGTCCGTCAGGTGATATGTGGTAAAAATTCCTCATACAATAAAAAAAAAACAGTTAGATGACACGAACAATACACGACTGATAAAACTTAAACGCGCTTATATAAAATTTTTTAGTGATATTTTAATATCACCAAAAATTAATCTTCTCTTTTTGTAACACATTCACTGCTCGCGGTTCCCGACGGGTGATAGTCGGGTGCCTCGCTGAGCGATGTTTGGGTGCTGTTCTCCAAACACTTGGTAATGGTGTTAACTTTACGTTAATTCATTTTGATATCTGATATTTAATATTATATTAGTTATTTTATTTTTATTTATTTATTTAAGAATTAATTACTATAAAACATTGTTTTTGCTTATAAAAATAACAGGATCCGAATGGCAAAACCATATCCTTTTTCTTATTTGATTCTGTCACCCAACCTAGCCCATTCTAGGATGGACAGGACTCTAATTTTACAATAAATTATGTAAAAGTTTTATTAAAATGCTCATAAAACTAAATTGCCCTAAAATATGGTCCTCAAAAAAAAAAGAAACAATCAAACAGAGTGTGACAAACAGAATTGACTTAAAACTAAAGTAAAGAGTAAGATAAATCTATAATAAAAAAAATAAAAATAATATTTAATTCTTTGAGTAGCGGCATAATTTCATGGCAGACCGCGGCAATTTATTGGAATTTCTTGAAATATCGCCGCACTCGACAAAAAGTACTATAACTATGGAACTACTATAGGAATCATAAAAAGAATAACTGTGCAATGATCGCATTGAAATTTCGTATATAGAATATTGAAATCTCATTTTGTAAAACAATAGATAATTAGAATAAATATGAGAGTCAAAAAAGTGAAAAAAAATCCTCATTTATAACTTGTACTTGTCTTACGAAAAAATACGGAACCCTATTTAGAAATTGTAAATACTATCATGATCTTTATTAGATTCTTTTTCAAAGGTAATATTTCGTTTTACTTATTTACACACAAAAATATTTAGATATTAGCTCATAAAACCAATAAAAATTTGAAAAGATGATTTTTGACAATGGAATTTTACCAGAAATATCCGCGAAATTATTCTAGCGGCCGTCTATGTATCTGTGGTAATAATGAGATATTTGGTATGGATTTTAGGATGCGTTCGAATTAGAAAATAATATTACTGTGCGCTCCGGGAGCAAGCTGCCAATATTGGTCGTTACGTAGTCAAAGGTGTTCTGATGTGCAACCAAATTGGGGTCGTTACGTAGCCGAAGGGTTAATATATGTTATGAAATATAAAAATTGATATAAAATACCTAGTCAAAAAAAAAAAAAAAAGTACAATTCATTGTCAAAACAATATATAATAACAAAATGAATTGGCAATTAGTTTTATATTTTGATACGCTTTTGAAATTGATATTGATTTTATATTTTGATATGCCGATCCGCGCCTATCAATCAAAGGAGTATTTTCTCCAACGAACCATACTAAGTACTACTGAAAGAACTCCGCCTGTCAACATTAGAGGAACGTAGGCAGCGAGGAGATCTAATAAAATCTTACAATATGCTATACGGTTATTATAGTGTGCCCAACCTCGAGAACATGTATACCATGAACACCAACAAGCAACTGCGTGGACACTCGTTGGAGTAGAATAAGGTGATTGCAATATCGAACCCCAGGAAACACTTTGTGACAAATTGTGTAGTGGATGCTTGGAATGCATTGCCAGGGGAAGTGATAAGTTCTGACTCTTTCAGAGATAATAGCTTTAAAAACAAACTGGACATTTTTCTTAGTGCAAAACAGTCACAAGTTTAAAGACAGGTGCTCGAGATATAAACACTTCAGCCTTATGCTGCTAGTGTATAATAAAATAATAATAATGACACAAATAAGCATCATTGGACACTTGATGCATTTAAGATTTTATTTTTTCCAGGAAGATAATCAATTTCTTCCTTGAAAAAATCTCTAAAACTGCAATTTCGGGGAACGAATGGGTGGTAAATAAAGCAAATGCTTGCATGCTTAAAGATGACAATCTTAAACCTACCACGGCCGGTTGTTAGTCTGAAATCCACACATTCACCCCTAGAATATGATATGATGGGCCCGATGCTGGTCGGTGCATTCCATATCAGCTCCGTTTCTGTTTTTTTTTCTGTCCATCTAAAATTCGTTTTTATGTTATCGTCAGCACGTGGAAGTGGCTCACGGCGATGGCCGTTCTACGGGAAGAAGACTATCCACTGGATCTGCGGCAAGCGATGTTTCATTTCGGCTGCCGAGCTACGAAAGTCCAGCAACGATGTACCATCTACAGGTTTGTAAAGAATTTTGAAAAAAAACACATCAAGTTTGTAGCACAAACTTTTCAGCGATGTTGCAACCGCCGTCGTCCAGGGTAGACTAGATAACGAAGGTTGCAACAATGCCGAATAATCGGGTGCTACAAACTTCACGCGGTAAATTCGTTTTTATCTTATTTATCGCTCTAATTTTAAAATTATGCCGAATTAAAAATTTATATCTTTATGTAAATAATATACAAATAATAAGAGCTATCATTTAAAAATTCGTTTATTATTATATTATTATTTTTTTTCGTCATAGCATACCTTATAGGCGTGTTTAGAGCGCCTTTTATATTGCACTGCCATACCACGAACGCTGCCATATTAAACATAAGAGAAGATCAATTAATATTTGGAACTCTGTGAGTGCCACCTACATATTGCGCTTTGTAGTAAAATCCTAGTTGCCAAAACTTACTATGCAATCTAACGCCCTATATAAGCAATAGCACTACTGGCAAAAAAACACTTAAATGGCATATGATGCCTACGTGTCATGTGGATAAAACATGGCATAACACTTTGGGGGAATTCGGTAAAAGAGAGCTGCACTAAGGTCAGAAAATTAAAAATTACTTTCTATTTTGCAGTCCGATATGGATGTATCAGCTAGTGAAACGGAAGACCGTTTCACGCCCGGTGCTCTGGATCATGTCTCCAAGGAGCAGATCTTCGCTGCGTATAAGCGATCCCAGGAGCGTTACAACAAGTACCGAGGACGCTATGCCGATCTGGCCAGGCACTACCGGAGTCTTGAACGCGAGAACGCCAAAGCGAGAGTGAGTGTGCCCACAGTTTCTTATCTTAGCAAATATTGTTAAGGGATTGCATTGACTTAATGATTTTATGCTCTGAACTGATAAGGATTTTTCTGGCACAGAAATTATTCTATAGTATGACTATTTATTTTTTTGTCACAGGCTGTGCTCGTTGAAACACAAGACAAGGCGTTAAGACGGATATCCGAATTAAGGGAGCAGTGTTCGTTGGAACAGAGTGCTAAGGTATAATTTAATTATTTACTTTTATTTCAAGTTTGGCTAGATTTGCAATGTGCTGACTATGAACTGGTTTATCTGGAATTCCCCTCCACACTGTCAAAGTTAAATGGCTAATATGTTTAAATTTTTTGTAATCTATCAATGTCGATATTTTTATCAAGTCGTGATTGAGTCGGGGTATAATGAATGAATGAATGAATGAATGAATGAATGAATGAATTAAAATCTCTTTATTGCACAATAAAATAAGGTACAATGGCGGACTTATTGCTACACTACAGCAATATCTTCCAGTCAACCAACATGCTGGTGTGAAAAGAAGAGTAGGCAACAAATTATAGCCTAAAATAAAATTTGAAATTATAGCATATAATATACATTGTGTGTGTATCTAAAGTAAAATGTAAATATATAAATAAATTTTTGAGTTTGACATATTATATGTATGTATATGTATATACATACATATTTTGATATATTAACAAATAAATAAATAAATAAATAAGTAAATAAATAAACTGCCAAAATAAGGTAAGGAAAGGGAGGGGATAACGGAAAGGTTAGAATTTATGATTAATATTTATTGTGAAAGGAAGTGCTTTTTCAATGGTATAAGCAAGCGGACTAAGGTCAGGCTGGTTCGAGCTCTGGTTTTCTCGATCTTTCTCTATGCATCGGAGACATGGACCCTGAAGGCTCGGAAACGCACCAAAATCGATGCACTGGAGATGTGGTGTTGGCGTAAAATGCTAGGAATCCCATGGACAGCACGCCGCACCAACAAATCTGTCCTGGAAGAACTCGGCATCCAAATGAGGCTCTCCACCGTATGCATAAGAAGGGACCTGCAGTTCTTTGGTCATGTTGCCAGGAGAAACCCAGAGAATCTGGAGAAAATGCTTTCCGGGGGTCAAATGGAGGGAAGAAGAAGCAGAGCCAGATCACCGGCCAGATGGAACGACCTCATCAAAGAAGTTACAAAAGGGTCAATACAATCTGCGATCCGCCATGCAGAAGACAGGTCTAAGTGGAGGAGCCTCGTAGGCAAACTGTTGTCTAGTGGCCACGATCTTCAGTAATGAGGGAACGATGGAGAAGAAGATTGAGTCACTGATATTTGCACATCGTTATATTTTCTTTTGTCATTGTCCAACTCTACCCCCCCCCCCTTCCCCATTAGAAGCGAAGGACGCATTAGAACAGACCACGGGAGTCCAAAGGTGCACAGTGAGTGAATGTGTAAGCGGAATAGAAAGAGATAGCCGCATATGACACTCTATTCTTGTCTAGTTGCGCATGCGCATTTATCCATAGCATAGTAGACTTATTGCGTTAAAGCGTTGCCATTATTATATTTACGTGTGTCCTGTGCATGCGCGACTAAACAAGGATAGAGGGAGTGCCATATGCTGCTGTCTCTTTTTCCGCTAATGCATTCTCAGGCTGGTCTAGTACTTATACGGTCTGATTAAAAAAGTCTTAAAGCCCTCACCGAGGAGGAAAGAGTTTAGACGTGACTGGCAGTCTTGACTCCCTATTTCTCCACCGGTTAGTGATGTCTTTTTGCTTATTGTTTAACTAGCCATTGGTTAATTTCCGAACCAGCGAACCAGAAATATTCGTCAGAAGCAGGCGGTGCCACCATTTTATCAACAAAAAAAAGACTACCCTCCCTACACTGTCTGTATTAGATTTAGTTTGATTTACCTGATCCTGAGTAGACCTTTCTACCACGACACTGAATGCCTGGGTGGAGAGCTAACGGCTCTCTGAAGAGGCGCTCCAAGTGACGTAAATTCCACTAAAACCTATCTTCGAAACTAGAACATGATTTCTCAATGCACATTAGACAGAAGAGGAAGTTGAGTTATAGATTGGACTTGGAACATTCCAGAAGATATATATTTTTTTTTTGTATAATATTTTTCAGATAGTAAATAATAGGTTTATAAACTATTCATATGTGCTTGAGTGGTTGCTCTAGTAAATGCCGGTGATGGACTATTTCAGTCTATCCTTACATGTGGAACTGTCATTTGATTACGATTTATATTTAAGACGCGGCCTGACCACAATAAATAATCAGAAACATCACAAAATAGTACAATTTTTGTCCGTTTGGAATGCTACTGCGTGCAACGGGCAATCGCTGCGCGGCCGCAGCACGCCGCAGGCCGGCGCCTGGGAGCTCGGGAAACATCATCATTTATAAAACGCATAGATAGGACCTTATGCACATACATATATTCGTCCCATAATTGCAGAACTAGCCTAACTCGATTTATTCAAATTTGTCAGGAGAGCACTTTTAAACTTTATTCTCCTTCTCTATTCTTCTATTTTCTTTTTATCTTTAATATGAATAATTCTTAAGTGTTGATTTTTTTATAGTTTGAATAGTTTATTAAAAGCTTTATTTTTATGAAATTTAATATGCAAAATGTTTATTTTAAATAGCATTTTGGGTAGTTAGGATAATTCTGATTTATTATAACTGATATCAGTACTATCTTATCTGTTGTTCTGCACAGAAATAGAAATGATTTTAGATGAAATTTTCAAATAACAGCTATCCTACCTCATCATTCATTCTGCTTATAGAAAATTTATCTATTGAAAATATTTTTTTGTTGATTTCTCAGTTAGGATAATATCGAATTATGATAAATTATTAAAAAAATGCAATATAAAAAATATTATTGTTAAAAATATTACACATTCGAATTCTTAAATAATATTCTGTATTTAAATGATATATAAAACATTTACTAATAAAGATAAAAGCCTAAATAGTATTTTTTTCATTCACTTTCATCGGTTTCGTTATGCGCTTCCAGAGATGTGGTATGTAGTCCTTCATAGAATGTATGATATTCAGCAGTAATTATCTTTTCCCGGCAAAGATACATCAAATCGGCTAGTTTGTCTTTTGATACCCGGTAAAGCCGTCATTTTTAATTGCTTCAATTGCGCATCTGTTAATTTCTGGATCGGCCTCCGACAACGTTCTACTGTGTTAACTTTGATAGCGTTATAGACATGTTCCAGATCATAGTTTATTTGTATTTTGTTTAGGTTTTCTGGATTTATCTTCAGCTGTTTTATTTTATTCCAGGATACTTTACATCCATTTTCATCTTTGTCCCAGTTTTTTATTGTGTTTTTTAACAAATCTTTCAAGTCAAAGATGTCTTTATTTCCCATTTCCTTTACTTATATATGCTTTTTTCTACAGGCAGTTCTAACAATGGAGTACCATTGGCTAGGCGTGAATACTGGAATTTTCCTTGCTGCTTTTACAATCACGCTATGGACTGAGTCACCCTCATTTTGTGTGTGTCCCTTTTCTAAAAACACATGACGTATCTTGCAGTTCATTGTTGCTGCACAAAACATAGTTTAGTTTAGTTTAGTTTATCTGGGCTTTTTCCCGCACTTGGCCTCTTGATTGGGCCGCTGTGCGTGGCTCATGTTTTATTTATGTTACTCCAGCCAACCCAGGCTGTCCCAGAAGGTTAGCAGCCTGTTTGGGTTGCTACAGGCCTCCGGGACAGATGCTGGAGATTGTAGTATGCACAGAACATATACAGGCAGTATATAATCCGGTTCCGGTTTTGTCCAGCGCAGTTATCCGAATAAAATGTGAATTGTGACACGCCTTCCGACACCTTTTGTCGGATGAAGGACAACACGCAGCTTCCGACTTCGCATGATCCTCTCAGGGCGATAGACTCATGCTACATATAACAGTTGCCTTATTGGGTAGCTCATATATCGTGAAGTTGTAGACAGAGTACTTTCGCTTGTAGTAAAGCTGAGACGCTTCTGATTTAGGGCATTGGAGTACTTGTTGTAAATCGTACACAGCTGCGCAGAAAGTTTTGTCTGTTTTTGCCCTTTCCTTGTCGGATTGTTTAATATTTCTGCTGATTTCTTTGTTTTTTATGTGACTTTTATACTGGGGCTTCATATTTGCTTTTTCATCCGTGGTACTTGATTCATAATTTAAGCAGAAATCATATTGGTATTTTTTAGGGGTAAAGAACGAGTAGTTGAACTCCGTACAGAAAATTTTCCTGTACATAGACATAGTTGACGGTTCTAATTGTTTTTGCTCACAATCTTGTATAAATAATTACCGTGCCTCTTTTTTGTTTGTTTAACGATCATCGAAAGGACAGTCACTCCATTAGTGTCGCACTTGAATTACAGCGGTTTTTAAGGGGCACCTTCCTAGTATGGATATATTATGAGTTAAAAATATCACATAAGGTGACTATTAGTGCCAAAAGATTATCTTCTAGCCCGGGCATCAAAAAAGACTCGAAAAAGACTGTTAACACAATGTACAAGACAGTAGAAGGATCAGTAAAATAACAGCAAAAGAGTCAGTTTTTCTTTATGTTAATATGACTCATTGAGGAGGAAATAACGGTATCCATTGCCTTAAACGCTTACACTTAATTTGTGATGATTTTAAGCAATATGAAGTCACACGAAATCACTGATCAATGAGAGCGTTTAAGTCCGGATAGGAAACCTCCAAAAAACGACCGGCGATACCGTAATTATAATATTATCTTTAATAATATCCTAATTTACATAAGTATGTCATAAGCATATACATAAAAAATATGATGAATATGAAATATGATCTTTGACTCTTCCCTCAGCGATGGCAGCCTGGCGTTCACGCTCTGCAGCAGCATCCATTTCCTCTACAGCCGTCGTCTCCCACTCATCGAATACTTTATCTTGCGTTTTAGCAAAGAACCTTTCTGAAAATATAGGTACATTCATAGATGACGATATCTCTTCAAATTGCGAATAGGCTATTCCTGAAGATACTATTCCTATTACAGCACCAACATTTGTCTCGACATTTTCAGTACATGCAGGATTGTCAGAGTTAATCAAAAAAACCAAGCCACACATGTCGCACTTAAATTTAAACTTTGATATTAATCCGATTCTCTTTTCTCCCACAAAACTCAGACATTGAATACCACAGTTAAAAAGACTGCTGTGTTTTGAAATATCTTTAAGCTTAGTAAAAAAGTACAATATATTTACGATTCTCCTTCCGTCAACAGATGTGTAGTCATGTTCTTGTTCTGGTTCAATCCCGTAATATGTTTCACCAGCCGGATTTCTATAAAAAAGGATTTTCTGCTTGAGGAAATTATGAAAAAAAACATAGAAAGACAAACTGACAGATATGATAATTTAAAAATAACGTATACCACCATCCTGACGATAATAGTCAAGGAAAACATGTGCTAGGCAATTACAATAAACCATAGAATACAAGCAGCCGTCTTTTCGTCAGCCAGCCAAGCCATGATTCAAGTAAATATACGTAAATATATAAAAATATCCGCCAAGTACGACACCACGTACGGTCTCAACAACTTGCCGGATTTCTGATTTAAAGTGGTGATCCAACTGGTTCCGATATTTTTGGGAACCAACATCACATCACATCACATCACAATCATATTTTGTCGTTATTTGCTCATAAATACGCCATGGATTGACTAGGCACTTGTCTAGTATGTCCGGTAATACACATAATAGTTCATATCTTCGAAACTACTAAACCGATTTTGATGAATCTTACTAAATAGACTAAACATAATATGGTATCTCACAAAATGATTGATACTTACTATCCGTGCACTAGTTCCGCTGAGGTACTCGGTTGGCCAATATCAGTATCACTGACTTTGCGCTTCTTTGATCTAAGAGAAATATAAAATGGGTAAATGACAAAAATGCGGTATCATACAATAATTTATCTGCAAGTTTTGCATTTACTAGCGTCAGTCAACCTTTAGTTCTCGGTGTAATGTAGACTATCTATAGCAAATTAAAGTGCAACTAGTCATTTTTTCAATTTAGTAGATGCTGAGTAAATTCACATTGATTTTACAATACAATAATCAATAAAAATTGACTTCTTTATACCGTAAACTACACCACATATATAACTTTAAACCTACCTTAGTACAGGCGAGGCCTAGTTAGGATGGCTTATTAACATAAATAATGTACTTATTGAAAATGTAATAAAGAATTTTGATTTCATATGATTAAGGTATACTATCATGCTTTACTTACCCAAACGATCTATCATTTTTCTTAGGTCCATGTCGTTTTCTCACGAAGGATTTTTGAAGTTTTTTATTTTTATTCCCCATTATTTATTCTGATACAGCGTCACTATTTACAATATATGCACTATTTAAAAGCCCAGGTGCACGTCAGCTTGCGATTTTATTTCCATTAAATACGCTGAATAGCGACCAGAATACGCTAATGCAGAGCGGCCGAGACGACCGTCCCATCCGAGCGTTGCTCGGTGTTTGAAGAGACGACGCGATGCGAGCGCCTTATATAACGACAATTTTTGGTGTATTTCAAAATTTACAAACCAAATTAAAAAAGTGGCTTCAGATACGTTTAGAACTCCAGTCAGGCTATTTATTTCGTAAAAAAAAAAATGTTGTCGCCTTTAAAAATTGGGAGAATTTCGATGTCAAAGTTTTTAGAGAGGGATTATTGTGCGTTTTTTTGTTGAAAAACTAGACTACTTTTCAAAATTCTTTTCATTTATAAGTCTTTTTGGTTTCTTTATCTATCTACAGTATTTTTTTCAGCGTTGTATTTTAACTTTGTCACGTCGCACTAGACGTTCAAAAATGGTACTATTTGGTGATTTGCGATAAGACCGCGCCTTAAGTAGTTTATTGATGGTTAACCTCGAAATTTTCGATTTTAAACTGAAACGCATTCAGTACTGTCCATTCATTATATTATCATACTATCCTATCAGCCTTTCTGGAGATAGGTAATTTTTTGTACTCGCCTTTTATTGGTGATAACTACTTAACGCACTAACGAAACATCACTTTTTGTTCTTTAAATAGCTATACTGCGTGTACTATCATATTGTTAACCTTTCTAGTGATTGTAATTTTTTTGCAACCATGACTGCCCTTTGAACAGCTGTACAGATTACTGGACCCATTTGGGCAGATGGACACCCTATGAATACTAATTTAGTCTTTCTAGCGATAGTTACCAAAAGTATCTCCTGAAATATGACTCAGGGCAGATAACTTCACCTAGCCAATTTTGTAGTGAAAACTGTAAAAAGTAAAACTCCTAACTACCTTTTCTCCCTGATAAAAATGGTCTCACTGCAATGCTCGCTTGGCTTTAATTTCCAGGAATAAATCATCTGCCAATCCTTAAAAAAAATGGGAAGTGCTCTTTAAATGATTTGTCTGTGTTTAGATGTTTTTTGTTAGGCATAGGTAATAGCTGTAAGATTAATCACTAATATTGTGCATTTTAACAGCGAAGTCTTGCCATGTTATTGTGTCGATTAACTAACACTAGCAACTTTAGTTACTTCTGAAACATAGTCTACTACCTTTGAAGAATTTATAAATTGCTTTGATTTCAGGCTCATCTGGAAAATGCACTTCGAATGGACCTAGATGAAAAAAATATCAAAATTGAATCACTTACCACTAAAATAAAGCTATTGCAGTCGTTTAGTAGCCCGCCTGGTAAGTAAAAGACAATTTTTAAATAGAAAATAGAAAATCACTGTCTCCGTCTTGGTTTTCCGCTTCGGTCTTGATTTCACCCCAGGTTTATCAAGTAGCATGGCGGGTAGTAGGTCAGGAAAACCTTTTACTACTCAGGGTCTAGAATAAAACCGCATCAATTCTGAAGATGTTTTGGTGGACTAGTATGCTTTTACACTTCTAGAACTTTTTAAAAAAAGATTTCTTCTCCGTCATTCCCTCGGAGATAATGCATTAGAGTCAATTCAAAATGCTACCCATATAACTTAAATACTATTTACAATAACATAACATCCCTTTTATAACATGTAGTGATGATTGTTTCTCAATTGCATTGCAGGTCAGGAGAAACCGCCAAGCTTACCGGCGACAACAAATGACGTTACTAAGGAAGCACCTGACGCCTCAACCGTCAGAGTAGAACCTGAAAAAGTAGATGCCTCCGTTGAAACCTTAATAGATCTTAGTGTAAATAAATCAGAAACAGAAGTGCAGCAAGCACAGCAAGCGTCATCTGTGGATATCACTGCGCTCGAAAATAAAGTGACGCAATACGAGAAGCTAGCCGCAAAGTACATGGAGGCGTTGCGTACCCACAAAGAGAAGAATACACAGCTAACGACGGAGCTCCAGATCGTATCGGAGCAGCTGCAGAAGAAGATTACAGAGAGCGAAACGCTGGAGAATGAAATGAAGGAGTTCACAAACCTGAAAGAGAAATACGACGAAGCGGTGAACGTTAACGCCGAGTTGAAAAACAAGATCGACGGCTTCGAGAAGAGGAAGGTGGACGAATTGGCGGCTCTCAAATCCGACTGGGAATTTTCGAGGAACGAGGTGAAGAAGCTGCAGGAAGAGATCAAGTCGCTGCATAAACGCGAGGAAGAGAATGCCATCTCCCTCGCTGAAAACAAGCTGAGCGTTCATAAAGAACTCGAAGGGAAAGAGAAAGAGATTAAACTTTTGAGCGACAGTTTAGAATCGGCGTCAAACGAGATGAAAACGTTCGAAGTTATCAGTCTTGAGTTGCAGAAGCGGATCGCAGACTTGGAAGAAGAAAAAAAGTCAGTTACGTCAAACTTGGCGGATGCTTCGAAAAAATTGGAGCAGTTTAACGAGATTAGCGCCCATAATCAAAAAATAAACGAAGAAAAGAAACGGATGGAGCTGCGGTTGAAGCAAGAATTTGCTGAGAAACTGGCGATGTTCGATCGGAATACGTATCTAGAGGGTCGCAACAAACAGCTCAACGAAGAGAACACCAAGAAAGCGAAAGTCATCTCCGAGCTTGAATCAAAAGCGAAATCAAACGACACATCCGGCGGAGACATTATTAAGGAACGCGATGAATTACAAAGTAAATACGACGATCTCGAATCGGCGCTGAAATCAGCGATTGAAAACTACACACAGCTCGAAAGTAAAATCGTCGAGTTTCAATCAATCAATGACAAATTGCAAACCGATTTAAACGTAAATATATCCGAATTGCAGAGTTTGAACGCGGATAAACTTTCGCTCGAAAAGCACTTTGAAGACGTTGAAAACGAGATGAGATCGAAACTGGTGAAAGCCGAAGAGAAATTATCAAACGTCGATAAAGACACTCGCAGCAAGATCGACGAGCTGACGGCGGCAATCGACGAACTGAGCGCCGCGAGAGACGAAAACGAGACGCTCAAAAAAGAAATCGAACAAGTGAAGAACGAGCGCATTGAGACAGAATCAAATAACAAAGTGTGGCAACAGAAGCTTTCGACCATCTTAGAAGAAAACAACCGTCTGCAAGAAAAATGCGAACGTTTAAAGCAAGAGAAATCAGAGCTCGAGAACATATCAAAATTATTCGATGAATCGAAGCTGGAGAAGGAATTCCTAAATATGAGAATAGTGCAATTGGAATCGGATTATAAAGCGGCGACTCACGATAAAACCGCTGCTTTAACAGAAAAGGACACTCTTTTGAAAGAGCTGGAAAACGTGAAAGGGAAGCTTTTAGCTTCGAGTGAAAAAGCCAACGGTTTGAAAGCAACAGTGCAAACGTCTATCGAAGAGAGAGATTCAGCAAAAGTCGACTTGGAAACAATGCAGCGGAAATTCGATGATTTGCAAAAGGAGAAGGATCAATTAAATGCGAAAGTATCAGAGAATAATACAAAGCAGCAAAGCTTCGACGATTTACAAAAAGAAAACAATCAATTAACGGAGCAAATGCAGCGGAGACTCGACGATCTACAAAACGAGAAAGATCAGTTAAATGCGAAAATATCAGAGAAAGACAAAGCAAATGAAATGTTTCAAAAAGATGTAAAAACATTGCAGCAAACTGTCGATGATTTACAGAAAGAGCAATCGTCAATCGACGAAATAAAATTAGAAAATGATAAACTTTGTAACGACTTACAAACGGCGAGAGATGAATTAAAAAAAAATGCAGATACAAAGCAGCAAAGCTTCGACATTTTACAAAAAGAAAACAATCAATTAACAGAGCAAATGCAGCGGAGACTCGACGATCTACAAAACGAGAAAGAACAATTAATCGCGAAAATATCAGAGAAAGACGAAGCGAATGAAACACTTCAAAAAGATATAAAAGTGCTGCAACAAAGTTTCGATGATTTACGGAAAGAGCAATTGTCAGTCGTCGAAACGAAATTAGAAAATGATAAACTTCGTAAAGACTTACAATTAGCGAGAGATGAATTGGAAAAAAATGCAGATACAAAGCAGCAAAGCTTTAACGTTTTACAAAAAGAAAACAATCAATTAACGGAGCAAATGCAGCGGACTGTCGACGATCTACAAAAGGAGAAAGATCAATTGAATGTGAAAATATCAGAGCAAGAGGAAGCAAATGAAATACTTCAAAGAGATATAAAAACACTGCAGCAAACCTTCGATGATTTACAGAAAGAGCAATCATCGTTCGACGAAACGAAATTAGAAAATGATAAGCTTCGTAATGTCTTACAAACAATGAGAGATGAATTGGAAAAAAATGCAATCGACGAAGAAACGCTACGGAAGAATTTCGATGAGAAGATCTTCGAACTTCGTAAGGAAATTGAAACTCAATCGGAAGCGCTAGAAGACGTGAATAAATTAAAGGAAGAAAAAAATAGACTGTTGTCTGATATCGAAGGTCTTCAAGCGCATTTAACGAAAGTTTCAAAAGACAACAGTCAGTTGAATGATAAAATTCGGGAATTTATGGCGAGCAGCAGCCATAACGGTTTGCCTGACCCCGTAAACGAATCCGACTACAAAGAATTAAAGATCAAAGTGACTGAATTGGAGAGTGTAAACGCCGTTCTCTCGCAGGAGAAGACGGATTTAGAACGGCAGCTCGATGCTCCGCTGCCGCGCGGAAATCCGTCCATCAACGGAGCGCAAGATAGAGACCACGAAATTAAGCAACTCTCCGGGAAAAATAAGCAGCTGGTGATCGAAAAATTGCAGCTCGAAAGCAGAATCGCAGACATGGAGCTCATGAGCCGATCGGGAGACACGAGTTTGCGGCACGTCGAACAGAAAAACGAAAAATTGAGGCTCGCGAATGAGAAACTGGAGAGACGGCTCGACGAGGCGCTGGTCAGCTTGAGACACTTCCGATCGCTGGAGGAGAGCACCGAGCTCGAATATCTGCGGAATATTCTCTATGAATATTTGACCGGGCCGAGCACGCATACGGTCACGCTCGCCAAAGTCATTTCGGCCGTTGTCAAATTTGACGATCGACAAACCGACCTCGTTTTGCAAAGGGAAAAAGAGCGACAAGGACTGGTGAGTATACATATCTATACATATATATACATATCTTTCTTTTTATTTTCAGCATATCGCAACAATCGCTTTTTCCCGCATTACACCTGTGCAAATTATTTACATGAGCAATTTTCCACTTTTTACAAAAACTTTGTTTTTGGGTGACAGCGTCCTGACAGCTGACTTTTTTTCTTTTTAAAGATTATTAGGGTTGCACAAGTTGAAAACTTTTGCAGGCTTTAGCTGTAATGTAAGTAAAGGAAATTAGATCATCTATTTAAATATTTTTTTCTTTCAGTGTATTTTTTCCTTTAAAAAGAATAAATTACAATGCATGTTTGGTTTAAAAATGCATGTATTTCCTAACTTCCAAGTATGATGCAATAGACTTTGTTAGTTGTGTCTCTTAGACATGATCCAATCTCTTTATTTCCACTGTTATTATTGCATATACATACGGGGTGTTATTACTGCACGGGCTTTTTTTTTTGTGGGTGAATCAGTACAATGTAGTAAGCAACTTTTAATAAAAAATTTTGGGAAAAACCAGAAAAAAAATTTTTTTTTGGGAAAAAACAATTTTTTTTTTTTAATTTGAATTTTTGAAGAAGTTGACTGTTAAATAAAGGTTTGAGAAGCGTTTGAGCGCGCTGCGCCATCTAGCGGTAGGTAATAAGTCGTAAATAAACAATATCAGCGAAATTTTACCAACCGCTAGATAGAGCATCGTGATCACAGCTTTTCATACTATTTAATCATAATATAAAAAAAACTAATTTAAAAAAAAAAAACATTTTTTTTTAGTTTTTTTAATTTTTTAAATTAAAAGTTGCTTTTTTCGTTGTACTGATTGACCCACAGAAAAAAAATCCCATGCAGTAATAACACCCCGTATATGGGAAAGTCAAATTAGGTTATGTGCGTAGTACGAGATTACAATATTTCAGTAGGCAGGCGATAGAGCACTGATTATTTTATAGTTGAGTACGATTATGTTGTTTGTTGTCAATAATAGACGATGATATACATACAGACAGTCGAACAGACAGAAGCTGAAGTCTGTCTCTCTAAAAAGGAAGAGCTTATCAATTACCGCACTGGGTCTTCTTCACTTCTTTCCTGAGTTCCTTCTGCAGCGCGAAATCGGCCAATCGACGTGATTCGACTCTTTGTTCCCTTCATGCAGCAGGCGACATTTGTCCGTGAGCTTCTCGCCCGTGTTGGAGTTTAGCATTTCACCTGACAGCTTGTTCTGCATCTCCTCCAGCCGCGCTAATTGACTTCCACCGGATAAAAGTAGACTCTGCAATGCGACTATAACTTTTCGATCGGCACACTGGACCGCCTATTTTTCAACAGCTCCGTCCAAAACAACTACCCCTCGTTCAATAAAGATTTTGAATAACCTTAAGACTCCTTTCCCTGCCTCTGTAAACATCTGTCTACTCCAATTGTACCAGAATTTATTACTTTAAATTGCCTTTCCCTGTAATCCTACATTATTCGTTATTAATTCTATCTAGCGGCCCGAAAGCGATCACGGCCTGCCAACGATAATAAATCCTATCTCAATAGTTTTCATTTTATTTTACATTTTAGGAGTGCGATAACCAAAAAAAGAGGGGAAAAAAATGCCGATGCGATCCAATTTAACCTCAAAAAATTACAGCTAACGTTTGACAGTTCTCTCGCTAACGGTTGGTTTGTGACGCTAACCGGCCACCAGGGCTCAGTTAGGGAATTTAACTGCAGTTAGCTTAACAGAGCATGGTGCAAGCAGTTTTGAGTATTTAACTGCGGTTAGGCTTTTTAAAAACGGTTATCTATCTTAACAGAGCTTGGTGCAACTTGCCCTATATGTCCAAATGTCAATAAATTTACATAAATATATCGTGTTGTTTCAAATGAAGGTTCTGATCGAGTATATTCCGTATTTTTTTTTGTTGTACAATAGTTCTCTTTCTGTAACAGCAGTCAAGTTTTTTATTTTTTTTAAATATATTTACTTGTTTTTTCACAGTTGGGCCAGCTGGGACTGCTCTAGCCAAAAGCCACGCGCCATTCCGGGAGACCTGCCTAAAATTGCCTGAACTTAAAAATAGTCTATTTTAGGTTAAAACGTACTGATAATCGTTGATTTTAGATTAAATTAATAATACATTGTGATAAACTACCGATTATTGTTATTATACACTTTTAATAAACGTTTTGTGTACAGCATTTTTACCGCAGATACTTTTATATAATAATCGAATGAATCGGGAAATCAAGATCATATTTAAAATTTAGAATTCGAATTAAAAATATATCTATGTAAATAATGAATAATAAAAAGACAATGTTTTTGTTAAAGCTTATTTATTGAAACATAATAGCAATAATATTAAATAAATCTCTAGTATAACATTTTGGAGCGTTTGATTTCAATAAAAATAAGAATAAAAATGTACACCGTTCACATCGAAGTGCAAAAATTCCAAACTAATCAATATTAAGCATAGTGGACATTTTGGAGTGTTTGATTTTAATAAAAATAAGAGTAGAAATGTAACGGTTCACATAGAAGTGAACAAAATAAATACGAATCAATATTAAGCATAGTGTACATTTTGGAGTGTTTGATTTTAATAAAAATAAGAGTAGAAATGTAACGGTTGACATAGAAGTGAACAAAATAAATACGAATCAATATTAAGCATAGTGTACATTTTGGAGTGTTTGATTTTAATAAAAATAAGAGTAGAAATGTAACGGTTCACATAGAAGTGAACAAAATAAATACGAATCAATATTAAGCATAGTGTACATTTTGGAGTGTTTGATTTTAATAAAAATAAGAGTAGAAATGTAACGGTTGACATAGAAGTGAACAAAATAAATACGAATCAATATTAAGCATAGTGTACATTTTGGAGTGTTTGATTTTAATAAAAATAAGAGTAGAAATGTAACGGTTCACATAGAAGTGAACAAAATAAATACGAATCAATATTAAGCATAGTGTACATTTTGGAGTGTTTGATTTTAATAAAAATAAGAGTAGAAATGTAACGGTTGACATAGAAGTGAACAAAATAAATACGAATCAATATTAAGCATAGCGTACATTTTGGAGTGTTTGATTTTAATAAAAATAAGAGTAGAAATGTAACGGTTCACATAGAAGTGAACAAAATAAATACGAATCAATATTAAGCATAGTGTACATTTTGGAGTGTTTGATTTTAATAAAAATAAGAGTAGAAATGTAACGGTTCACATAGAAGTGAACAAAATAAATACGAATCAATATTAAGCATAGTGTACATTTTGGAGTGTTTGATTTTAATAAAAATAAGAGTAGAAATGTAACGGTTCACATAGAAGTGAACAAAATAAATACGAATCAATATTAAGCATAGTGTACATTTTGGAGTGTTTGATTTTAATAAAAATAAGAGTAGAAATGTAACGGTTCACATAGAAGTGAACAAAATAAATACGAATCAATATTAAGCATAGTGTACATTTTGGAGTGATTGATTTTAATAAAAATAAGAGTAGAAATGTAACGGTTCACATAGAAGTGAACAAAATAAATACGAATCAATATTAAGCATAGTGTACATTTTGGAGTGATTGATTTTAATAAAAATAAGAGTAGAAATGTAACAGTCCACATCGAAGTGCAAACATTAAAAACTAATCAATATTAAGCATAGCGGACATTTTGGAGTGGACAAATTTGGTGTTTGATTGAAATAAAAATAAAGTAGAAATGTAACAGTTCACATCGAAGTGCAAAAATTAAATACTAATCAATATTAAGCATAGTACAACATTTTTGAGTGATTTCAAAAAAAATAACAGTAGAAATGTAATAGTTCATATCAAAATGCTAAAATTAATTACTAATCAAAATTAAGCACAGTAGAACCAGTGCCGGATTAACCCATGTAGAGGCCCTTAGGCTGTCAAAATCTTGGAGCCCTGTTTGCATTTGGGCCCCTTTGGCAGGTCAAAAATTCTTGACGACTATATAGTGTAGAATATTATTATTATTATTTATTTTGGACAGGCAGCTTTTTGTAAATATTCTCTAGTCCAGGTACTTCGTAATGTGTTGGAATGTATATGTCTCAATCAGGTCCCCTCTTTGTCTTCTTTGTTCGAGAGTAGTCATTCCAAGTACTTCAAGCCGTAATTCCAAGAATAGCTGTTTATACAAACAAAACACAGTACCCAGAAAATGGGCCATTAAACATGGAACTCAGGACGGCATGTTTTCAACCCTCGAGAATTTGTTTGTAGGGGGTGTTAGTGCACGCATACCAATGTATAATGGTGGCTTATTCAATGAAGGCGACTAATATAATTATATAATTGCATAAATACGGAGATCGGCCGCCTGCGAATTGTCACAACAGGTTAACCACCGATCAGGGACGGGTTGGAGCAGGAACAACGGGCATCCTGGAAACAGAGCCAAGGATGTCGCCAGGCAAAGGCCATGATGGAGCAACCACTTCCTAAGAAAACCAAGGCCCTACTTGACATGAGCAAGAAGAACCTTAGAACCACTATCGGCCTCCTCACCGCACACACGATCCTTAGAGATAATGTATTCAACCTTGGCTTGACCGAGAGCAAGGACTACCGAATATGTGGTGAAGAACTGAAGACAGCATACACATGTGGTCGCTGCCTTGGCCTCGCCGCAAAAAGACAGTTTACTGGGACGAGCCTTTCTCGAACCCAGCGATCTGCCCAACTTGAAGGTCAGTGATTTGAATAGACTGGTAAGCAGTACCGGGCTACTAGCAGACCCCTGACCCAACCAAAAAGTAGGTAGTTACAAAAGATATTAAAGATCCAGGTGACATCAAGGGCTGGATACAAGCCCCCTACTCCATTTACTACTCCGTTGGAATGCCAATAACACCGATGCCAATAATGTCGCATAGCAAAGACGACCATATAAACGAAATACAATCGCACTGGCTGGCATCGGCCACCTATCGATAATTTATAATAATTATACTATTAGTCAAATCAAAAAGTTTATTATATTAAACATTTTTGCTTTAGAAAGATTCTCTTAGAAATAATTTAAAAACATATGATTGTAATACTCCCTTGTCGCGGGGCACCTGAAAGACATGGGATGCCTACTAGCCCTATTGGATAATCCGGCGCTGAGTATAACATTTGGGAGTGTTTGACTTCAATAGAAATAAAAGTGCTAAAATTAAGTACTCATCCTAGAGATTCTCGCGCTTAAATCATTGTACGAATCATTCGGGTTTACTTTTTCTAGATTCAGGTCGATAGTTTCCTCTCCATATACGACACTTTCATCGGAATCTTGGATCGAATGCACTACGCCGGAATTCTGCACATGCTGCTCTAAGTAAATTGATGGCAGGCCGTTGTTTACGCTTTCCACGCTGGATTGATGTGAAACATTCACCATTTTGTTAAGCGATATTTCAAAATCATCCGCTACCTCGTTGTGGATCGGATCGAAAAAGCGGCTGAGTCTTCTGCCGACATTTTTCATCGGAGTCGAACTTTGCACTGTACAGAAAATCAACAATATAATAATAGAAAATATTAAATTTTACTTCGAAGTGATTGAAAACGTGGGCCTCTAGTTATCGGAGCCTGAATGAACGATCGGAGATGGAGCCTGAATTGAAGGAATGAAATCACGATTGCATATATAGGGCTCATCTAAAGATAATAGCTTAATTAAAAATAATTACTTCCAGCCAACCGTTATAATCGAGCAATTGAGAATTAAACGTGGTTTAACCAAAAGCTACAATGCTCTGATCACTTAATAAGAAGAACTTAATAAAAAGCTGTGCAGTGCCATATTCGCCAACAGTAAGATTAAAAATTATGCAGCTTTGATGCCACTAAATTCGTTCATTTTACTTCCTTCTAATCCTTGATGTTCTGGGGATTGGCAGGTAATACTAACCGAATTCTACCCCCATTTAAAGGCCGTCTCGTAGATACGGTAAGGCGACACTTCGGTTAAGAGAATAGACCGTAAGAGATGAATGCCTTACCGAGAGGCACTGCGAAGTGCCACCCGGTGGGCTTGCTCGCAATCGGATAGATATTTTTTTCCAGATTTGGATGTATTTCTTCATCTTTTAGTTTGGTCACAATCGCGGCCTCTACCTAACGTTAGCAGTAATTCATAGTCCAAATTCGTCTCGGATCCAATGCATCCTTTGCCCGCCAAGCACACTTAAGATCGGATGGCCCAAGGAGGGTTTCTAATGGAGACGCCAAATCAACAACTACTCCCGACTGGCAGTAGTTACAAGGTGAGCAAAACGCTCAGTTCCGCCCGAGATGTTCCCCCGGATCGAAACCTCCGATCCCAACTGTCTAAGAGTGCAGGTCACAGCGGCCCTTCCAGGTTAAAACTCTCTTCGAGAAAGCTACCATATGGGATCTGAACTGAGTTACTAATGAATGAACGACGACCAGAAATTTGCAAGGCATCTATTTTTGCCAGGCATTTGTTGCTATTAAAATCTAATACTTGATTGGCAGACGTCTTTGCCCTTAGGAAAGTTTTATCTACCGAGGAATTAATAATGGCCATTGAGGTGAATGGATATTGAGAAAAATGCACTTGCAGACCAATTAGGTGCTAAATTTGGCACGACTCAATGCATGTGACTGGCACCTGGCAATTATCACCATCACCAGGCTCCAAATACTTGCCGCGGAAATAAACTCCACTTCACCTAGAAAATGAGAATCTATAAGCTGAAAAAATAATGCTTACCAGAAGTATTGCATATATGGGTATGCCGAGCAACGGCCGAATGCACATCTGCTCCAGCATCAAAGATCAGGTTCATGTTCCCATACTTCGTTTTTGCTCTTTTCCGAGTGACGATGTTATCAATAATATCCGATAAGTTACAAATCGATCCATTGCTCAAAAGGGAGTCCATCAAAGTGAACGAACGCATTACATCTTTCTTGTTATTGATGCATGTGCGAAGCGTTATTTGTAACGTGGCTTTCTTCGACGCTTTCGTATTTTTCATCGTTGTCACTTTTTCAATCTTTCTTTTACGGGCGGCTTTCTTCGATGTATTTAAATCTAAATTGTCATCCGGAGCTTTTTCGATATCTACACCATCCATGACTTTTTTCTTGCGCTCTCGTTTCTTGGGGGGTTTTGGTTCCTTTGGTATTGTCACTTTCGGTTTGCCTTTCTTAGGCTTTTTCTTGCTCTCTAGAAACTCTTCGTACATGGCTTGGTAGCGCTTGATAAATAATTCGATTGATTCTACGGTAGTCCATATGAATTCCGATGATGCATCATCTTCTGAAATTGTAGACCAAATTAAAACTTTTACTTTATATCTTGCTCAGTGGTCAGTGGCGGATTTGCCCTAAGGCCCAGTAGGCCCGGGCCTAGGGCGGCCAGATATTAGGGGCGGCCAATCTTGGCAAAATTGGCAATAAAATCATCATGATAACAAGAAATAACTAAATTATTTTACAATAAATTTAATTTTATTACTAACCTGACGAAACTAAGCGCGTTAGAAGTCGAAGAAAAAGCCAAAGCATTGCAAATGGTTTATTCTACTGACTTAGAAGACAATTTTTCAGAAGAATGCCTCCATTTTCGCACTCACAGCAGAATAAAAAATGAAGATCTGAACAGTGCTGTCAGTTTGTTGAAATGGTTACTAAGTGAAGGTCTTCAAACCATTTACCCAAACGTAGATATTGCTCTACGTATGTGTGTGTGTGTACTCCCGCTAGTAACTGTTCTGGAGAACGATCGTTTTCTTGTTTGCGACGAGTTAAAAATTATTTACGCACAACAATGACAGGCATAGGTTAGACGATCTTGCTTTGCTTAACATAGAAGCTAATATTTTAAGGAGATTGCGAAGATTTAATTAATGATTTTGCTGCGCTTAAGTGCAGACGAGTTTTGTAACACATTGTAAAACACTTATTATATCTTGTATGAGAATAACCTTTAGTTATTTAAATAAATAAAACCTAACACCGTTTGAAATGTTTTATTTAAATGTGCAATTATCCCTGAATCCTCGAAAAAATACAAACTGGCAGCTATTATACTTAACTGACGTTGAATCGATTTCGATAAAAGTTGTCAAAAAATTATATTCATTATGTAGTCTATATGATGGGTGCTGAGAAAGGGGCGGCTGCTACCTGATACATGGCATGGGGCCTAGGGCGGCCAAGACTGCAAATCCGCCACTGTCAGTGGTTCTCAACCTTATTTTGCATGTTTTATTACCCTGGAGAGCGGTGGAAGCCCCCTCCCTCGCCTGGTGCATATATATAGTAGAACATTAAGCATTTATTAAGGACGTTTGCACTAAAAGTAGTTACGAGGATCGTTTGAAAAGTTTCGGTCCTCATTGCCATAAGGTTACTGTAGAAAAAAAAACTTTCGCCGTCCGATAGATAGGCTTGACATATGTAAACCGTAAGAAAATCAAGTCATTCTGATCATTATTTTGTCTATGGCACTCTTCCAAAGTTGTCAGCTGACATTGTCTATCAACAATGGAGAAATTTGAGTATCGCGATATGTGATATCGCATGACAGTGATAAAATTCCTTCATTAGAAGGGGAAAAAGACTCAGAAAATAAAAGATGAGCTAGAATTTGTATACGGTGAAGCCTTTTCTCCATTTACAATAGTCAAACATTGGGTGGCCGAGTACAAATGTGCTCCTACGAGCATTTTAGACGAAGACCGTTCCGGGCGCCTGAAAACCGCTACAACTGACGAAATGATCGATATAGTGCATCAAACTGTAATAGAAGATAATCAATTGACTGTTAAGGATATTGCTAAGGCTTGTGGGATATCATCTGAACGGGTGCACAAGAGTTGACATCAAGATTTGAATATGACAAAATTATCCACGCGCTGGGTGCCCAGCTTGTTGACAATCGACCAAAAGCGCATACGGACGGACACGATGCGCAATTTTAAATTGCTTCTGCAACCACCCTATTCGCCATAACTAGCTCCTGGCAACTTTTCCCTGTTTCCTAATTCGAAAAAAAAACACCGGGGGGGGGGGGGGAGGGGGGGGAATGACAAAAAACGCTGTAAACTAGTATTTTTCAGGTTTAGACAATCATTTTTTTTCTGAAGATTTAAAAGGATGGAAAAAAAACTTTGGACCAAATCTATTGAGTTGCAGGGAGACTTTTCAAATGGCCCTCGTAGCTTACAAAGCCAATAGATTAGAAAACATCTTTTTCATAAAATTATATTTCATATAAAATTGGTGTCTTCCTTGGAACAGGCGCTGCCTAGTTAGGAAAGGAGTAGAATCATTGAATTTATATAATTCTTACATATTTCCTTAAATAACTGAAAAAAAAGTTGTTCATGCCAGCGAGACGGCAATACGTTAGAGTGGAATATAAAATGAACGGTTGTCACTTTTCCAGCATAAAATTACCAATTGAACATAAAGCATAATCTAAGACCGGACAATATGTTTTCAAACTAATTCAGATTGTTTCACGTTCGACAGGTTTTCGTGCAGGAAAGGAGACTACGTCGAGAAATAAATTTTGTTTTGCTTCTAAATCTGTGTTTTTCCTAAAAAGGCCGGAAACTTTTCAAATGACCCTCGTAACTTACGTTTATACATACATAAATAGACAAGTGAATATACTAGACATCAGGCAACTGTATTATTTAAAAACTGTTTTAAATATCAATCGGGGGCATGTAGACTTTATTCCCTGCTAAAAATACAAGATTGGCGCAGGTGACACAATATGTAGTGCCTAGGAGATTAACATTGTTTGGACACGACCCTTACTATTACCATTGATTTTATAGTGTAATAGATAGCACCATCTCATACAAGAAAATGGCAGCATATTTCTCGCCGTCACTACGCAGATGGCACTGGTAGTGCTGACGTCGAAAAGTATAGGAATTTATTTGGATATCTATATTAACATTGATAATTAAGTTTTAATTATAAAGGATCGATTGATTCTAAAAACCCAATAATTCAAGCAGTTTCAACGAAATTAGTATTCAATTATTAGCGCTATCTATTGCATTTCCTTCTACGCTACAAATCACATGTTCAATGAAGAAAATAATAGATGGCGTGCTATTCAGGCATCGCCTTTCCAACAATTAGCGCGCGCTTCAAACGGGTCGCTTGGAGCCGAAAGTAGACAGGTGTGCTATAGATGTTTATACCGTATATTGATGGAGATGCGAGAAATAGGGAGTGACCACGCGCTCGCCAATCGACTAGTCGATTACGGATAGCACTCACTCGACTCGACATTGTAAATTGTTGTACATTGTAATTGTTGACATTGTAACAGTTTACTGACATACACGCTCAATTACGTCGTCTTCTCGTAAGGATGTCAACCAACGTCGCTCCGCCTCCCATAATTTCTTGCGCAGGAAAGAGAAGATATGAGTGCCGTGCGGCGATGCTGTATTTTGCCATCTCATAGATGAATAAAAACACTCCCTGTCAGTGGCGGCGACAAAAATCTAGTGTAGTAAAGAGAAGCTTAAAATTATTTTTTAAAACATAAGAAATGTATATACATTTATAAAAATGTTTATTGGTTTGTAACCATTTGACCCCAATATGCCATAAAGGTAAAAAATAAAAAAAATAGTTCATGATGTTTTAAACGTGTTTATTTTAATCACATTTTAGAATATCTACAAAATAATATTCTAATTAAGGCTCTTATAAGGCCGCCATTATTTTTTTGTCGAAAATTATTCAAATCAACAAATTATATCTACTCGATCTTCAGTGTTCACGATAAAATAGGACAAGCAATGTAGTTTTATATGATTGGATGTATGCCTAAGGTTTATTTTAGTGGAAAATACAAAGGTACAGGAAGATGTAATTTTGATAACAGAAATACAATTCTGTTCTCAAAAATTACAGCTTCCATTGAGCAATAATAACTAAAACCTCAGACGTAGGTAGAATCATAGAATCTGGTCTAAGCGCAGTCAGCTAGTATTCGACTAGACTGTATTCAGATCGCCCGCTTGGAGGATCCAAACCCTTAAGTATCCGTTATTGCCCTTTTAAAAGAGTGAGCTTGTTGTATAGTTGCCTCTTGGTTTGTTTTACATTTGACTTACAAACTAAATATTTTATCCGTATATCGACATATTTTTGGATAACGGCCCTTAGCAGATGAAGCAAATGATTACTGCACGGTTCCTGCTCAAATAAATGGGCATGAAGGATCGTGAAAATATCGGATCCGATGAATAATTTTAACGTTTTTGTAACCATATTTATAGGATCGCGATCGGATTTATTACTTTTGTCAAAATTAACCCTTACTACTGATTCTGCGGCATTACAAATTCGGATTACATCATTTGATGGATAGATAAGTCCACTTCTGTCTTTAAACACAATAAATAAATGAGCTTGTTTAGGTGTGTTTGCGACTAATGCTCCCAAGCAATCAGTGCTGTTGCGACGCCGTCAGTAGCGACGTCGCCGGCCGTAAAATAGATGATTTACGGCCGCTATGAGGGTGCCCGAGAAAGCATAAGAAATTTGCAGAAAACTCATTTTTACGAGAAAAATGGCAAAATCGCCTCGGGTTACCTTTATAGACATCGCAGGCGCCGCTTGGAACGGATCGAGCGAGCGAGACGGCCTACGGCCGCCCGCTCCCACACGGATCGAGCGAGCGAGACGGCCTACGGCCGCCCGCTCCCACACAGAGACCGAGCGAGCGAGACTCCCTACGACCGCCTGCTCTAACATAGCTAGGAGACAAACTTTGGTGCCGAAAACGGACAGTATTGAACTCGTCAAACCGGAAATGAAAGCGGGAAATACTGCCCGAAACAGTTGTATAAGAGTCGAGGTACATGCATAAAGCACCCCTCTTACGACCTGCCGTGAAAATTCACGTGTTCACAGCAAGGAACCGTGAAACACGAGAGAAAACACGTGGTATTTTCTACTCCCAAAAATAGTGAAAAACTGTTAAAGGGGAGTAGAAAACAAGGCACCATCACCACCGACCACCGGCAAGTAAACAGAAACACAGGAATCATCGATTCAAGTTTACGTGGCCGGAAAATTGCCCTCAGCCGATTTCGAAGATACTAGCAGACACGAAAACAACGGGAACGCATACGTGAGGTACCGGGCCAGACTCTGATGATGTTTGGAACCCGAAGAATCCACTCCAAAGGAAAGGATGGGTTTTGAGCCATTCTCTGATTGGTTGGTTGCCGACCAATCAGGAATGCGCTCTAACGAGCCAGTAGCCGCCAACCAGAAACTGTTGGTCGGCCCTGAAGTCTGGACAAACACGGAGCGTACCGTAACGGCTTTTAGAGGAGAGGAGATAGCTTTTCTCCTAGGAGAGTGCGAGAGGTCAATAGAAAAGGGAAGATCCCCACCTTTCACGGAAAGCTGTCCGCGGCGTGTCATTGGTGGACACGAAAGCAGGTGCACGACAGGTGCACGGCGAGAACCGCGGAAGTGAGTACAAATATGGGCCCCCGGGCCATACCAAATCACTCGCTCTCTCAGTTCCACAGGAAACAGTCAACCGACTAGGAAGGAAGGAAGGAACCCCCAACGACTACTAGGACCGCGACCTGGAACCGCTCCACTGCCCTTGCAGTCTGGAAGCCAGTCGCGAGCGGCTCTACTGCACCGTGCAGTATTGAGCCCGTCCAAGTAAAGGACACTACGGTCGACGAGACACTCTCTCCTATTCGGGGAGTTGAGTGCCGGTCCGAGTCGGGAATTACGGTCCGACTCGTGATTTACGGTCGACGGGACGCTCGCTCCAGTCGTGGAGTTCGAGCGCCGGTCCAAGTTGGGACCTTCGGAGAGCCGGGTCCACGCGGCGCACACGCGGTCAGACGGCGCACACAGGCGCAGTCAGACACACGCGGGCGCAGACGGGCGCACAAAGGCGCAGTCTGGTGCACATCGGCGCACACGCGGCGCACACGCGGTCAGACGGCGCACACAGGCGCAGTCGGACACAGGCGGACGCAGCACAGGCGGACGCAGCACAGGCGAACGCAGCACAGGCGGACGCAGCACAGGCGGACGCAGCACAGGCGGACGCAGCACAGGCGGACGCAGCACAGACAAGCGCACCCAGGCGCAGTCAGGCACACGCAGACGCACACAGGCGCACACAGGCGCACCCAGGCGCACTCAGGCGCACTCAGGAGCACGCAGGCGCACAGAGACGCCGCTCGACAACCGACCACGAAAGATCTTGTTCGACCCGCTGCCCGGGAAGAACAGGATAGCGACACTTAGAAAATAAGATTAATTGTTCTATACTGATTTTACTTTACAATAAAGATTTCAATAACGTTGTTATGTACCTAGGTTAATTATATACTTATGTCTGATTTGTAAAACTGTATACTTGTTATGTATACCGATATGTAATGTATTTGTTATACACCTTATGCACTTGGTTATGCATCCTAGACTAAGATCTCATGTTTATAAATTTATGGTGTGTCATTGAAGTTCATCGAAAAATAATATGCCGTGTTGGCACTTGTGAAAGGGAAGGCGTGTTTTATTGGTGCAGGGGACGGGGAGTAAAACGGTGGTAATAGAGACAGACTGAGGCGTATCGAGGCTTGCAGCAGGTGTCGTGGCCGCCCGTTACGGGGCAAGCGGCGACCAAGCGGTGGACCTCTTTTTACAGTCCTGGGTCCACACAGCGCTGGGTCGGTCCGTGCCACAGGGCACTGCATATGTTGGGCAACGGGCGCAACATAGAAGCTGGTCCTTCGAGCCGGATCGCCATTAGCAAAATACCGTTACTCTCCCGTCGTGCACCAATAAATCACGATGAGCCTTCGTAGTGGAAAAAGTCGTCGCGACCCACAAGCAGCTGACCGCAGCGCTGCGAGGGACGGCGACACCGTGACAGAGGTCACAATCCAAGATTCACAGATGAGCGACCTAGCAACCACGAGCGTCACGGTAACACGAGTTGGCAACTCGCCTCAGGGGGCAATGGGCCCACCGACCGCGCAGCCACTAACGCCAGCAGCTCGGGTAGCAGGCGCATACCCGGAGCGCGGCACGCCGTACGTCGTGGACAATGCAGCCGCTATAACTCAAGGGGGTGCGACAGGAAGGCCCGCCGACTGGACAGCGAGTCTATGCAGCCGTGAAAGCGGCATGACGCCGCACAGTAGGTGCAAGCGTCGCTTCGCCGAGGCAGCACAGCGAGCATTTCGCGAGAAACAGCGGATTGAGGACGAGATATCCGAGCTGCGCGATGCTTCCGAACGAACGATGCTCCGTAACCGAACGGAGACGCTGCAGGCGAGACTCGCCGACCTGCGCCGAGCCACGGAACTCGAGCAAGACATCATCGTCGCTGAGGAAGAAGAGGCCGAGGACGCTCCAAGCCTTGGACGTTCGATGGCACGCACACGGATTCCCCTCGAGAAAACTCCCATACCGCAGTGGATCGACCACTCAAACCAGGCGGTAGGGGACACGGCGCAGCGGCAACGAGCGGGGGATATGGACAACTTCGAAGGCGCTTTCCCGCAAGCACCAGGCCCGCCACAATCACCGACACCGCACGCGACCACTGCGTGCGAAGGGATTCTCTTGCGGCATACACTGCCGCGGGAATTGCCGGTGTTCGACGGTGACCCAGAACGGTGGCTGGTCTTCGCGTCACAGCTGGAGCAGCAGACCCAGATCTTGACGCGAGCTGAAGTAATAATGAGACTACAGCGGTGCCTGAAGGGAAAGGCGTATCAAACTGTGTCCGCTCTCCTCTCCGATCCAGAGCAACTACCACGGATAAGAGAGATACTAGAGCGACGATTCGGGAGACCAGACCTTCTCATCGGGCGCCTTATCAACCAGGTGCGCGGCTTGCGACCATTGACCAGCACTTCAACGACAAGCGAAGAAGTGATCGATTTCACGGTGACAGTTGGCAACCTCATAGCTTCAATGAGGTCCCTGAAGCGACCAGAGTACGCGTATAACCTGGAGATACTGCGCGAACTGGAAGCCAAGCTGTCGGGCCATCACCTGTCGGGCTGGAGTGAAGCCATTATAGAGAGACACGGAGGCAATCCGTCATTATTCGATTTCTCAGAGTACATGGACAAACTCGGGCGACAGGCCACGGCGGTGAATCGAGCCAACTGGGGAGTTAAGCCGTCCAAACCGAAGGGGTACGAGTCGAAGCCTGCACCGAAGCGGGTGTACACGACGCACGCTGATAGAGAGCAGTCGACATCCGCTTCAAAGCAAGCGCAGCCGAAACCGAAGAACTTCACGAAATACACGAAGAACACGCCGCCCGCAGCTTCCGGTCCACAGGAAGGCGGCCCGAAGTGCGAGATGTGCCTCACGCGAGGACACATCCTCGCGCGGTGTAAGAAATTTCTGAAGTTGACGGAAATCCAGCGCTCAAGATGGGTGCAGAGTTCCGGAGCCTGCTTCCGGTGCCTCAGGACGGGGCACTACGCACGGAACTGCCGCACCGCCCAAGAGACACACCCACTGCTCGTCGACAGCAAAAGGGCGGCGCGCTCACCACCGCGCCAGGAAGAAACAGATGAAGACCAGAAGGATGTCGCCGGTAACAACTACCATGTCAAAGCGGAGCGGGCAACAGAAGGGCAGACCTTCACATGCGTCGCCAAGCCAGATGTGTTGCTACGCGTCGCCTCAATAGTAGTAAGGGGTCCCAAGAGCAGCATCCCGATATTAGCTCTACTTGACGAAGGGTCAAGCGTCACGCTGATTGAGGACAGCGTGGCGAGGGAAATCGGCGTCTGCGGGAAGCAGAGCGCGATTGTCCTTAAAAGCGTAGCGGGACCACGCAAGGAAAATTCCCGACTGGTAAACCTTGAGGTGAGGGACGCCCTGAACGGAGAGTGGCATCAGATGACGTCCGTCCACACCATCGAGAGGCTCAATGGACCCGAGCAAGAATCTTTGGGAGGCAAATGGGACAAATGGCCCCATCTGCATGGCATACAGATTCCGCAATATCGGGGCAAGGCCCAAATGATTATCGGCATGGACAATTACCGCCTCATAGCGCCACGAAGTATCGTCTGGGGACCACCAGGGTTGCCCACCGCCACCCGGAGCTTGCTCGGGTGGACGATCAGCGGACAGGTCCAGAAGAACTCGGACCAAGCGGCAGTTTACCACACAGGCATGGAGTCGCTGGACCAACTCGTCAACGACTATCTGCAGACGGAAGAGTCAGGCGTGGCCGTGCGGCGACCGCAACTAAAACGACATGAGCATGCGGAGGCGACAATGGCTGCCACAACGCACTTTCAGAACGGCCGTTGGGAAACGGGCCTGCTCTGGCGCCACGAGGGGGAGAGGCTCCCCCCGAGCCGCTTTCATGCCGTCAGCCGACTAAAAAGTCTGGAGACAAGACTCAGGAAGGAGCCCGCCGTCGCCGAGGCGTACTGCGCCAAGATGAGCGAGTACGTGACTAAGGGATACGCCGTGGAGCTTCCTGAGGAGGAAATACGTCGGCATGGACCACGTACATTCTACTTGCCACACTTTTGCGTCGTGAACCCGAACAAGCCTGCCAAGATAAGAATCGTCTTCGACGCCGCTGCCAAAGTCAGCGGACGGTGTCTCAACGACGCGCTGGAAACAGGGCCGGATCTCCTGAACGCTCTGCTGGGGATCCTGCTGAAATTCCGTGAAAAAGCCGTTGCATTCACCGCAGATATAAAAGAAATGTTCCTGCGAGTCCAGATCCGAGAGGCTGATCAGGACTCACAGCGGTTCCTGTGGCGGAATCTACGCACGGATCAGGAGCCACGAACATACAAGATGCGATCAATGATATTCGGCGCATCGTCATCTCCTTGCTCAGCCCAGCATGTAAAGAATATGAATGCACAGGCCCACGCGGGGGAGTTCCCGGAGGCTGTGGCACCGATCATTCATAAGCACTACATGGATGACTACATTGATTGTGCGGACAGCGAGGAAGAAGCCATACAGCTAGCTCGCAGCGTTACTGAAGTCCACCGAAGAGGAGGATTCGAGTTATGCGATTGGAGCAGCAATGCCGCGGCCGTATTGACTGCAATGGCAGCCAAACCGACTGGAAAAATCAGCCTTAACCTGGGTAAGGCAGGAGCATCGGAACGGGTCCTCGGCCTGGAATGGGACCCGGGGGACGACAAGCTATCATTCAGCTGCAAGTTTCCCCGCGTCGACGCAGCAATCCTGGCCGGCGAAGAACGGCCCACGAAACGGCAAATGCTAAGCTTGGCAATGAGCATCTTCGACCCTATGGGACTGCTGTCTCCATTTACCATCAAGGCGAAGATCTTACTTCAAGAGGTCTGGAGGTCACAGATTGACTGGGATCAGGTGCTGTCTGAAGACACATACCAAAAATGGTTACGCTGGCTGGCAGAATTGGATTGCATCAAGGAGTGCAGGGTGCCAAGATGGTACAGACCGGCAGATACAGCCAACCTCACGCTGCACGTCTTTTGCGACGCATCCGAATCCGCCTACGCTGCGGTAGCCTACTTAGTGAGCAAATCGGACACGGTTAGGAGTGTGGCCTTTGTCGCCAGCAAGGCAAAAGTGGCACCTCTTAAACCAATGACAATTCCAAGAATGGAATTAATGGCAGCAGTAATCGGAAGTCGATTAGCAGCCACCATCAAAAAGGAGACTACGCTCCTCATCAACAAGACGACAATGTGGACAGATTCCACAACGGTCGCACAGTGGATCAGGAACGACCCCCGCCGATATAACGTATTCGTCGCTCACCGACTAGGTGAAATCGATGAGTTGACGGGTACAAGCGACTGGCGGTGGATTCCCACGTCTGAAAACGTTGCCGACGAGGCGACCAGGGACAAGGAGCGGTGCGACTTGAGTGAGCAGTCGCGCTGGTTCAGCGGTCCTGCCTTCCTGCTGCAAGACGAGGAAGACTGGCCGGCAGAAACATGGGCTACGGAAAAACCCGACATAGAGGTACGCGCAGTGTATAGTACACAACAAGGCGCGCAGCTGATTAGGATGGAGCGTTTCTCATCATGGAATCGGCTGGTGCGGAGCATGGCATACGCACTACGCTTTGTGGAGATGTGTCGCCGGCGGTCTCAGCCACGTGGGGGAGACACCCTTGCACAGGAGGAAGTAGACAGGGCCACGGAGGTCCTGATTCGACAGGCGCAGGAGGAGATGTTCCCGCAGGAATGTAACCACCTGAGCAAAGGGGAAATCGTCGACCAGCATAGTCGCCTCTACAGCCTCACGCCTTGCCTCAACAGAAAGGGGCATATCGTACTGAGCGGACGGATAGGAGCTGCAAAGGGAGTCAGCCGAACGGTCAAGGAGCCAGTTGTGCTCTGCCCGAAGCACCACTTCACTCGGCTGCTCATTAAGCATCACCACCAACAGGCCGCTCACCAAGGACAAGAAACGGTGCTAAACAACATACGCCAGCGATACTGGGTATTGTGCGGCCGCACCGCAGTACGTCGAGAAACAAGGGAGTGTCGAACGTGCCGGTTGAAGAAGACACAGCCCGGCACCCAACTGATGGGGCGACTACCGGCCGCACGATTGGCACACCACTGCAGACCATTCACGCAGTGTGCCATCGATTATTTCGGGCCCATCAACGTATGCATCGGCAGACGCCGAGAAAAAAGATACGGCGTGTTGATGACCTGCCTCACCACCAGAGCAGTACACCTGGAACTCGCGGCCTCGTTAACAGCAGATTCCGCTATACAAGCGATCGTCAGGATGGCCGCGAGACGGGGATGGCCCAGGGTTCTCTTTTCAGACAATGGAACCAACTTCCACGGGGCTGAAAGAGAGCTCAGAGAGGCATGGGCAGACGTCGACAAGGACAAGCTGGCCAACGGACTATCAGCCAAAGGAGTGCAGTGGAACTTTATTCCAGCGTCAGCACCTCATATGGGTGGGAGCTGGGAGAGGATGGTGCGATCCGTCAAAACCGCCCTCTACGCGATACTCAAGGAGCAATCGCCGAAGGAGGAGACACTGCTGACAGCACTGGCTGAGGCGGAATTCATAGTAAACAGTCGTCCGCTCACACGCGTATCTGGTGACCCCAGTGATGAAGAAAGTCTGACACCAAATCACTTTCTCATTGGGTCACCGCAGCCAGTGCTACCGTTATGCCCCCCAGACGAAAGGGTGGACCTACGGAAGCAGTGGCGGTTCAGCCAAGCCTTGGCGAACCAGTTTTGGAAGAGATGGGTGAAGGAATACCTTCCCACTCTAGCCAAACGAACGAAATGGCACGAGCGCAACCGCGACATAGCCATCAATGACGTCGTGTTCATGGCGGAACCAAACACGACTCGCGGGACGTGGACTAGAGGTGTCGTAACCGCTGTACACCCGGGCGCAGACGGGTTGGTACGAGTGGTCGACCTCCGCACCGCAACCGGACGGATCAGCCGAAGACCCATCACCAAAGTAGCCGTGATACTAGAGGCCGAAAATGAAGACACGGGACGTGTCGAGGGGGAGGATGTTGCGACGCCGTCAGTAGCGACGTCGCCGGCCGTAAAATAGATGATTTACGGCCGCTATGAGGGTGCCCGAGAAAGCATAAGAAATTTGCAGAAAACTCATTTTTACGAGAAAAATGGCAAAATCGCCTCGGGTTACCTTTATAGACATCGCAGGCGCCGCTTGGAACGGATCGAGCGAGCGAGACGGCCTACGGCCGCCCGCTCCCACACGGATCGAGCGAGCGAGACGGCCTACGGCCGCCCGCTCCCACACAGAGACCGAGCGAGCGAGACTCCCTACGACCGCCTGCTCTAACATAGCTAGGAGACAAACTTTGGTGCCGAAAACGGACAGTATTGAACTCGTCAAACCGGAAATGAAAGCGGGAAATACTGCCCGAAACAGTTGTATAAGAGTCGAGGTACATGCATAAAGCACCCCTCTTACGACCTGCCGTGAAAATTCACGTGTTCACAGCAAGGAACCGTGAAACACGAGAGAAAACACGTGGTATTTTCTACTCCCAAAAATAGTGAAAAACTGTTAAAGGGGAGTAGAAAACAAGGCACCATCACCACCGACCACCGGCAAGTAAACAGAAACACAGGAATCATCGATTCAAGTTTACGTGGCCGGAAAATTGCCCTCAGCCGATTTCGAAGATACTAGCAGACACGAAAACAACGGGAACGCATACGTGAGGTACCGGGCCAGACTCTGATGATGTTTGGAACCCGAAGAATCCACTCCAAAGGAAAGGATGGGTTTTGAGCCATTCTCTGATTGGTTGGTTGCCGACCAATCAGGAATGCGCTCTAACGAGCCAGTAGCCGCCAACCAGAAACTGTTGGTCGGCCCTGAAGTCTGGACAAACACGGAGCGTACCGTAACGGCTTTTAGAGGAGAGGAGATAGCTTTTCTCCTAGGAGAGTGCGAGAGGTCAATAGAAAAGGGAAGATCCCCACCTTTCACGGAAAGCTGTCCGCGGCGTGTCATTGGTGGACACGAAAGCAGGTGCACGACAGGTGCACGGCGAGAACCGCGGAAGTGAGTACAAATATGGGCCCCCGGGCCATACCAAATCACTCGCTCTCTCAGTTCCACAGGAAACAGTCAACCGACTAGGAAGGAAGGAAGGAACCCCCAACGACTACTAGGACCGCGACCTGGAACCGCTCCACTGCCCTTGCAGTCTGGAAGCCAGTCGCGAGCGGCTCTACTGCACCGTGCAGTATTGAGCCCGTCCAAGTAAAGGACACTACGGTCGACGAGACACTCTCTCCTATTCGGGGAGTTGAGTGCCGGTCCGAGTCGGGAATTACGGTCCGACTCGTGATTTACGGTCGACGGGACGCTCGCTCCAGTCGTGGAGTTCGAGCGCCGGTCCAAGTTGGGACCTTCGGAGAGCCGGGTCCACGCGGCGCACACGCGGTCAGACGGCGCACACAGGCGCAGTCAGACACACGCGGGCGCAGACGGGCGCACAAAGGCGCAGTCTGGTGCACATCGGCGCACACGCGGCGCACACGCGGTCAGACGGCGCACACAGGCGCAGTCGGACACAGGCGGACGCAGCACAGGCGGACGCAGCACAGGCGAACGCAGCACAGGCGGACGCAGCACAGGCGGACGCAGCACAGGCGGACGCAGCACAGGCGGACGCAGCACAGACAAGCGCACCCAGGCGCAGTCAGGCACACGCAGACGCACACAGGCGCACACAGGCGCACCCAGGCGCACTCAGGCGCACTCAGGAGCACGCAGGCGCACAGAGACGCCGCTCGACAACCGACCACGAAAGATCTTGTTCGACCCGCTGCCCGGGAAGAACAGGATAGCGACACTTAGAAAATAAGATTAATTGTTATATACTGATTTTACTTTACAATAAAGATTTCAATAACGTTGTTATGTACCTAGGTTAATTATATACTTATGTCTGATTTGTAAAACTGTATACTTGTTATGTATACCGATATGTAATGTATTTGTTATACACCTTATGCACTTGGTTATGCATCCTAGACTAAGATCTCATGTTTATAAATTTATGGTGTGTCATTGAAGTTCATCGAAAAATAATATGCCGTGTTGGCACTTGTGAAAGGGAAGGCGTGTTTTATTGGTGCAGGGGACGGGGAGTAAAACGGTGGTAATAGAGACAGACTGAGGCGTATCGAGGCTTGCAGCAGGTGTCGTGGCCGCCCGTTACGGGGCAAGCGGCGACCAAGCGGTGGACCTCTTTTTACAGTCCTGGGTCCACACAGCGCTGGGTCGGTCCGTGCCACAGGGCACTGCATATGTTGGGCAACGGGCGCAACAAGTGCAATTTAGTCTAGATAGTAAATATCTAACAACATACCCGGCAACGTATGCCACAACATGTTGTGAAAATACTGAATGGAAACCGGCAGGTAAACTCAGATCTTCCTCCTTCAAATTGCTCATGAATTGTTCGTCGACCATATCCACTTGTGATCCTGATCTATAACCCTTCGTTGTCAAGTTAATATGCTCAGTTGACGACGAACACGTTAACAAAGTTATGTGTTCCAGAGGAGCACAGTTTCCCCTGAAATTCTCTTTTAACTCCATGTGAACCAAGAGCTTTTTGTAAGTTGCCATAAATTGCAGGGCCGATGGATTATTGTTGAACCCGCCGTGGGACCGTACTACTGAAAAAAATATCTCTAAGTGGTCTTGGCTTAACTTGTACATTGGTAAAAAATCCAATGTTTTTTCTTGTTTAACGAGCTCGTTGTACAATCCTTTCATGCTGTCTATGCACACGCACAATCCAAGGAAACCTACTTTATTTCTGGTATTCATGATCGGTGTTTCATTGTCCATCAAAACTAGATGTTCCAAATAAGTTTTTGCATTATCCATGAACGTTAGATACTACGTTTCGTTTTTCTCATTGATTGGTGCTTTAAAGTCAATGCCAGGAAACTTTCTTGAATTAAGAATGTCAGTCAGATTGTTCATTGTGTTGATGAAATTCACTGTTGGTTGTGAGTGAGCAAAATTAAGTATACGTAATTTTTTGTCGCAAAATTCAATAGCGTTCGCAACACTGGCACTTAACAGCTGTACTGCTAGCTTTACTTTCATTATTTGATTTTGAAAGTTGATGTGTTGTGTCGATAATTTATTTCCCTAGTGAAAATTTTCATTTAGTTGGAGCGTGTTTAATTCTTCAAAATATTGCCATTTGATTAGGCCGCCGTTATTATCTCTAAGAACCTTTTTACTTTGTAATGTATTTCTGACCAGTTTCACCATGTGACATGGGTCAAAAAATACAAAAACTGGTTCTTTTGTTGCAGGATGTTCGAAATAGGTTTTTAGTTGACGTTGGTAGTTAAACGAACAGCCAAGCTCTTGAGCCATGGCTATATTTGCTGGGCAACCATCAAATGTCATAGATACAACTACCACGCCTACATCGTGGCAATTAGAAAGGCATATCCTTACTAGATTGGCTCTTTGCTCACCTGTTACGCCGATTACCAGAAAATATCCTACTGGAATTTTCCACTGCTCGTTAATGGCAACTAAAAGGAACACCAGAGCTTGTTTGCATGGTGCATTGAAACTCCGGTAACATCAAACCCAGCACCAAAATCTACATATCCTTGGACTGCATTACCGTCAAATTCCTTTAATTGTCGAATCGACATCTCGTCTATTACCAAATTGCATAGAATTTTCTTGTCAGAAGATTTGACCTTTTGATCAAGTGCTTTAAAAGCTTCTGCAGTGAAACCTGGCGTGGCGTTTATGCATTGGTACCATTTTCTTATGCTGCTTGTATGTGGTAGACATGTGTTAAAGGTACTACGTACGTAAGAGTAGGCCTTTGGAGAATAGAAATGGAGGGTTAGCGCAAATGTACGCAGTTCAGGTGGATATTCTCTCCCTTTATGAGTCATCCTTTTCAAAAGAGCTGCTGTAGAAAGCCGGCACACTTCCAGAATATCCACTTGTTCTTGGTTGATCAGTCTTTTTTGCTTCAGTTCTTTTAATACCTTAGATAAATTGTCAACTTTCTTTTTCAAACGCCGATTAGCAGCGTGTAGTGCCTTGCCCCGCATACGTCGGCGTTTTGCAATGTCTTTTAAACGGATAATTTCTGTTTTTAACTTTCGTTTCCTTGGAGTGTCGTGTACCAGTCCTGAATTGGAAAGCCCTGCAACCTCCGACTGTTGACCGGAAAATGGAGATTGTTGTAGAAAAAGCGAAGGTACAGCGTCGTTTGTTAATCTACGGATTCCATTTTTGGTTTCATACATGTTTGAATCCGGAAAATGTACTGAACAGATTCTACTCCAAAAGTTTGGTTCCCAATTGGTCTTCTTTACAGCATCAATCTACTTCATCATATTTGTTTTGTCTTTTGGAAACCTAAAAGTAAGGTAAGTTTCTAAGTTAATAATAATAATATTATTAAAATTATTTTTTGGTCGGTTTTTAATATAACGTATTCGCACCACCGTATCACGTCGAATCCAACGACACCTCATACTTACGTCAAAACCCGTCAAGACGTTCGTTCTCTACGTTCAGACACTCATACATGCATAATATCAGCATATAAAGGTACGCCCTAAAAACATCTACGCTCCATCTGAAGCAATTAGATAAACCTATGTGAGTGGTCCAAAAAGGAATCCCTTATTGGCCTTATTATGGATTATTTATCATATTCCATATATACTCTATACTTATATTAACATAACATTTTTTTACCATTACTACCTATAATTAAAAAAAGTGATTTGTCAATTTTTATAAAAAAATATTATCGATTATCGATTTCGCTTTTAAAATATCTCGATTCTCGATTAGTGAACACCAATTGCGACCGATTGCGGTCGAGCAAGACGAAGGGTGGGGCAGTGTGTTCCTCATCGTGTCGCTTCACACGTGCCGGGTGAATTCACCCGGCGCCGGTCCGATGCCGGCTAGTGGCGTAGTGTTGTATGGGCAAGTACCTACCGTTTGACACGTGCCGGTCAAATCGGCCGGCGCCGGGCCGACCGCTACCTGCCGGGCGGCTGCCGGCTAGCCGGTCCGTCAGTCAGCCGGTTATTGCGATTACAGGAGGTTGTGCTTTTATTTCGACAATGACAGAAGAAATTGATATGGAAATTTTGATTACCTTTGTAGAATCTCGCCCCATCTTATGGGACAAGACTCTAGCAACATATAAAAACAAAATATTAACGAAAAATGCTTGGAAAGATTTGTGCGAAGCGCTTGATCCAAAATTCAACGATTAGTGCAGTCACTTTTGCAATAAAGGGGGTAAATCTCGGAATGAGAGATAATAAACTGGAAATTGGTATACACCTTTATTTCGGCGTTCTATACGTTGTCTTAAAAGTCTCATAAAATCTCGTGTCTGCGTCGAAAGTTATTCTAGGTCAAAGGTCACCAAAATTGGTTTCCCGCAATTATCTAGGTTTCTATAGCTCCAATGATTTTAACATCTACGACAAAAAATGTAGAACATACGATTTGCGAGAAATTTTGTATGAAACATTTCTTATGCGCTTAACCGTTTTTGAGATAGAGGGCAGAGGGCAGAGAGCGCGCAGCACTCAGCCATAATGTAATGCAAGGTCAACTGTGAACCTCGGTGAATAATACCCTGTATAACGTTATTAAATCATTTAAATATCATTAGCAATAAATAATATGTATTATTTATTAGCTATTAGCTATTGTATTTGATAACATTTTATTTATCCTACTATAATATTATAAACGCGAAAGTTTGTATGTATGTATGGATGTTTGTTACTCTTTCACGCAAAAACTACTGAATGGATTTTGATGAAACTTTACAATAATATAGCTTACACATCAAAATAACACATAGGCTATAATTTATAAAGATATATGGTTTTCTATCATCATTATCACAATTTTTCATCACCACGCGGGTGAACCGCTGGGCGCAGCTAGTATCTAATATATTCATTTAATAGTACCTACTTACCTACCCACTTTGTGTTATTTAAAACTCATTATAAAATAAATACTTATTATAAAAATATATAAAATACTTTATAAAATACTTATTATATATCTTAATAATATATAATTATTTATTTAAAATAGATTTTAAGTAGAAAAGTAATTAAGTAGGTACTTTGCCTTTAAATGTGTAACCCCTCAAATACTTATTTTTCTATTAGGATTATAACTGGGAACGCGGAACCCTATAATCCGATCTTTTTCTATGAAATATATACCTGAGAATGCAGTACCCTCAGTATGCGCCTTTCTTTATTTATAATTAGATCTTGAGACAGATGTTTCTTTGTTTCGTTAAGATCTCGGCAACGACGAGCGTACAATTTTGAAAATTATGGCTGATTCGTGTTTTATTTGTGAGAAGTCACTTTTAGAATGTGATTCTGTTAATGTAGTGCGTGGCTTGAAAACTTGAAAAAATGCAAGTATCGAAAGAAATGACGGTCACATAGACTTCTTAAATACTTTAACCTCTCTGATGTTGAGTGTCGAAAAGTGTACATTAGTAAAAAATCCATAGCAGCATCGAAACGACGCCTAGAAGAAGGTAAACCTTTACCATCATCCAGTGTATTTCGTAAAAAAAGGAGTGAAGTGTTTGATTTAGCAGTTAAGAAAAAAAGAAAAGTACCGACGCACGATCAGTAGCGTAAGTACTCTGGAATTTAAAGGTAATGTCTTCAAAAGAGCAGAAAAACAAATGGATTCCTTAGGATAATTAGTCAAAGATCGTGTACTTTATGAGTATGACTTGATCGCAGCTGAATCAAAGTACCATACCGTTTGCTATCCTCATTTCTTGAATCGAGCACCATCTACTGAGAATGAGCCTCGCCGTATTTTCGTGCTAGTGGTTACTTTTTATAGGCAAAAATATGCTCATTTACATCTTCATGATATGATGAAATTGGAAAATACAACGGATAGAAAGACTTTTGAGAACTTTAAAAATGGATTCTTCACTGTAAAACGAACAGAAAAAATAAATTCTGGTACATGGGCGGATATGGCAATCGAACAAAGTCTTATGAACACTATGAAGACAAAACAAGGAGTATCTCGAGGTCAAAGTACTCAAGAAAGTGTTTTATGTAACAAGGTTTATGCTATGTACGCTACAAATACAATTTGTGAAGAAATTGAGAAGTTTTGTAACATTTCGTTACATTCTGCTGAACAACACGTTGATGCAAGATATTTAAAAGAAAAAAGAGATAACATTAAATGTTTAAAGATTTGTATTGTATAAATATACAGCTGCTAAATTTAAATTGTAATAAATATACAGCTGCTAAATAAAGAAAAAAAATATTTTTACTTGTTTTATTTCTACTTAAAATCTACTTTCGATAAATTAATATAAAATTAAGATATACAGTAAAAATTTCATTAAATGAGTTTTGAATTACACAAAGTAGGTAAGCAATATTAAATGAATATATTAGATATACAAAGTAAAATGTTATTAAATAACATGTAAGTACCTATAATCTAATAAATAAAAGAAATTATTAATTGTTAATCATACATAATGTAATGATTTAATAACTTTATTCAAGGCATTATTTACCATGATTCACAGTTGACCTTGAATTACAGTATGTCTGGCTGAGCGCTGCGCGCTCTCCGCCCTCTATCTTAAAAACGGTTGAGCGCATAAAAAAATGTTTGAAACAAAATTTGTCGCAAATCGTATGCTCTACATTTTTTATCACAGATGTCAACATCATTGGAGCTATAGAAACCTAGATAATCGCGAAAAAACGATTTTAGTGACCTTTGACCTTGAATAACTCACGACGCAGACACGAGATTTTATGAGACTTTTGAGACAACTTATAGAACGCTAAAATGAAGGTGTATTACAAGTTTCCAGCTTATTATCTCTTATTCCGAGGTGAAACCCTAATTTGACTGGACTAGATATGAATGACGAGGAGAAAAACAAGTTTGGTGAGTAATTAGATATTTATAAAAAAACAGCAGCAAGCAAAAGTAGATATACAATGTTTGTGCTTTAAACGATCGATATATAGCGGTGAAAAATAAGTACCTATTGTATGATTTGCGCTGTAGCTGAAAACGGAAAAGGGACATCTCCCGATCACATTTGCCTCAAAACTGCAGGTTCTTTATATACGCTTGTATTTTTATTTCGGCAATGACGGAAAAAACTGACATGGAAATTTTGACTCCTTAGTAGAATCTCAACCTGCCTTTTATGGGACAAGACTTTAGAAAAGTATAAAAATAAAATGTTAACGAAACTTTAAGTCTTTAAATGTTAAAGACCCGTGCCAAGCACTTCATCCAAAATTCGACGACGATATGAGAGTGGTGAGGACATAAACAAGTTTGGTGAGTAGTTATTATTATTTACTTAAAAAAACAATATAGCAGCAACTAAAAGTGGACATACAATGTTTGTGCTTTAAACCATCGATATATAGAGGTGAAAATTAAGTATTTTATGATTTGTGCTATAGCTGAAAATAGAAAAGAGACAACTTCCGATCATATTTGCTTCAAAATTACACAGGCTCTTCTAGCGGCATGGAGGCAACAACTCTCGTGAAACCGTCCGGTTTCAAAACTTCAATGCAAATTCCTGAATTGATATATATTCTAAACTAGTTAAAGAATTTCTGCGAAAATTTCTGCTCATTTTCTAATAAGTCACCGAACAATGTATAAAAAGCTCCCTCAAGGTGTCTTTTTTGAAACATAGGATGCGCCCTATATATTCTATAACTTTTTTCCTGGAGGCGGCGACGCGACGCCGCCGTTGCAGCAAGGCCACAATTCGTTTATGGCTCCCACATTTAGAACATACTATACTGCCCGGGTCAGAGAAAATCGGCCCGGAATCGGCTACTGCGTGTGAAGGCAATGTCGGCGTCGGACCGACGCCGGGTGAATTCACCCGGCACGTGTGAAGCTAGGCATCCGCTTACGTCGCGCTCCTCGCTTCACCCCCGTAATGGATAACTTTTATTTGGTTGAAAAGTAATTCAAAATTGCTTATCGATGATATGTGACACTAGATTTGTGTTTTGTGTGTTTTCTAGTATCATTTTTACAATGATCGATTGCACATTTAACCATCTTTCTTCTTAAAAACAATAAAAATGCTCTACAAATTCCCAACTATATCAACCACTTCACAAGCGCTCGCGAACGACTGCGTGCGGGCCTTAGCCGGGCGGTCGATGCATTGTTCACACCCGTGTCCACCCGTGTCTACTGTTCACACTCGCGCGCTCGCGCTCTATTTTATTATTAATACTCTAACGGCACACGCTTAGGGGCAAACAAAGGGGCAAACACATTATTGGACGCGTCCGTCAGCCGCGGCTTATGCCTGTGGCTTATGCACGCGATCTGTGTAATGAATTTCTATTGAGCGGTGCACATTATAGGACGTCAGTCGCGGACGACTAGGCACACGTTCGTAAGCCGCGGCTTACGGACGCGTCCGATAATATGTTTGAACGCCATCTATCGGCCAAATATTGGTTTATTGAAGATGGAAGCGCATTAAATCGAGTTTGAAAACTACGATGGCCATCTACCTGCCGTTTTTTGTATTAAATTGCGACTTCCATTTTGCAGTATGGAATGGCGTTATCTATTACACTATAAAATCAATGCTATTACCTTGCTCTGAGATTAATAAATATTTAAATAAAACAATTCGATAATTTAGGGGTTCCACAAGTGATTCAAATGTCAGTATAGGAAGAACAGAAACAAAATGTAACCACATGACATTTCACAATTTACACTTGCACACATTTCTGTCAGTATTAATTATCTATATGATTAATTGAATGAATTCAGACTTTTATTACCTAATTGGATTTATTTTACTATTTTAAAAAAAATATTATTGTTATTTTTAAAAATTATTATTTTGATTATTTTATTTATTTATTTAAAATAAAGCATGCGATACATCTTTCTGCAGCATTATAAAATAAACATGTCCCGGTGGCATAGTGTTTAGGTCGCCTGATCTTACATTGTAAGGTCCCGGGTTCGATTCCCGGCTGGGTCACCATTTTCCGTTGGGATAAAGTAAACGGAATTGCATTTTCAAGTCTGTCGATCGAATGCAATAACAAGACACCACTTACACACATGTTACTCGCACACATGCATATAAACACGTAATAGGAGGGTTGGTTGTAAGAGATATGACAATAAACACGCCTATTGTGATTTCACAATAAAGAGTAGAAACAAACAAACATGTTCGTACCAGTAGCAAAAAAGAAAGGACACTGCAGCATCTTAATCAATACGTCAACGCCGCCTAACTAGATCAAAATGTACCAAAAAAATATTTTACCTGTGCCCTCGTTTGGTTATAATTTAAAGAAAAAACAAAAACAAAAAAATGGGTACTAATAGGTATTTAAAAAATCATGAAATATCATTTTGAAAAATAGTTTTAAGATGGATTAAATTAAAGAATTAGTTTAAAGTAGTCTAAAGTATTTCAAATTAATAAATATCTGAACTACATTTCTAAAATTACTTTAAAAAAGCAGTAAAAACCATAAAATTAAGTAAAAATTAACGAAAATGTTGTCTTTATTTTTTTATTAATTTTATTATTTTGTTAGTTTTTGACTATTCAATAAATATTTATGGCATTATTTTACTATATCAATTTGATAATCGAATGCAATTTATTTATAGAAAAGCGCATTTCTTTAACTGCAGTACATTATTACATTATCACTAGAGGCTCCATTGTAAATAGTAGCAAAAAAGAGGGTACCGCAGTCCACTATTTCTTCAGATTAACGCCGCGTAACTAGGCCTAGGCCCGTACTAAGGCAAGTGTACCAAGTAAACAATGGCTTGTGCATACTTCAAAATACATAATTAAAAAAATAAAATTAAGTACATAATACTAATAAAAAATAACTAATTATAATAAACAAGGTAGGTACAAATTATTCATTACTCTAAAAATTAGGTCATTAATATGTCAATGCGTCTGTCAGTCTGTCTGCAAATAATATTTTTGAAATACCTATCATAAAATACACAATAAAATGTAAGGGAAATTCAATAACATGTGAAAAAGATAGACGATAATTAAGGATGGAAAATAACATTGCAATAAATATTGAAATAATAAAATTTTAATAATTATATGGATGAAAAAAAAAGCATTGCAATAAATAGTCAAAAAATGAAATTGAAATAGTCAGAGGATACGATTATACATAAAATGTTTATGATGCTAGTTATAATATATTTTTTAAAAGTAATTGAATTAAAAAAGAATAAAAACACAAGCACAGCGATATCAACAAAAAAATTAAAATAAGAGCCATAATAAACTAGTCCATAGTGAAATATTTCTGTGTATTTGCCATTTTGGAAAAGGGTGTATGAAAACTCTCAGGGTGGTCCACTCTTAAAGGTTAAATGTGTATATTATATTCAGGAACTTACCAAACTGGTCATCAGGAATAAATTCTTTGTACAGTCCTCTGATATCATTCCACAAAACTTCAACAGATGGCACTCCTGTAAATGTTAAATAGACTTATAGTGTCTCATGGTAGACACGGGCATCTCACAGATGCAGGTCGGTACACCTCTTGCTTTGATAGTGTCTTTGTCATTATTTGCCATTAGTCTTCAGTCTTAGTAGATGCTGACACCCGATTGGATATTTCGCAAGGTTCTACTGTGGGCTTCAGTTTTCCTAATGTATTTGTTTATTTATTTTCATTTATTTATTTTACCACAAAAAATATTTTGGAATTATTTTTACAGAGTGATTTTGTATCACTCCTAACTAGGCAGTGCCTGTTCTTAGGGAAACGCCAATTTTATATATTATTTTAAATTTTAAAGTTCAGTTTTATGAAAAGATTTTAGGAAATTATTAGTTTATAAAAAAAAACATTAAAAAAACAGAACAATCATAAATAATAAAAATAGTAGAATATAATTATAAAATAAATTATAATACAAAATATTATGTTATGTTATATCATTGATTATTATACGATATTAGATTTGCTCAACTCTTTAGTAGTATTTAGCCACCCTTCTGAAACTGAAATGCAGGTAGCACTGCATTGACGGTCAAACGAATACCAATTTATTTGACCATTTATAATAACATTGATAATGAATGACTTTTTATAAAGGACTGATGGATTATAAGAACCCAATAATTTATGCAGTGATAACAATAATAACATTCAATTATAAGTGTCATCTATCGCATTTTTTATATAGGCTGATTACATCACATAATTAATATGCAGAGATAGAATGGCATCTATAATAAATAAAATAAAATACAAACAGAGCTGCCATGGAATTCACCGACCGAAGTCGGGCCCATCATATAGTGTTATTACACTTCTGGGGGGTGAGCAGTGGATTCCGGACTAACGACCAACTGTGGTAGGTTTAGGACAGCTGTCTTGCCACATGTGAGCGTTCACCTTACCACCCATGCACTCCCCCTACGAAGCCATAAAATTTGAGATGCGGAAATCGCGGTTTTAGATAATTTTTCTAAGAAGGAGTTGATTATTTTCCTGGAGAGACCAAGATCTTTAAAAAGGTGAAACAGAGATTTAGCTGGCAGGCCACGAGCGCCAACTTCCACCGCGTGAAGGTGAAGAGTGAAGCCGTTCCGGGTGACGGCATTTGCGAGATCATGGTATTTATTTAATTTGTACTCGTGGTCTTTTGGGATATTTGATTCCCATGGAACAGTTAATTCTACAATATCTTCCGAGATAGAGAGTAAAGAGTTATATCTGGACGCATCCGAGACTTTCAGGGAATTTATACTGCTTAGAGACCAAATCGACCTCCAGAATCCAATCTGAAGCTTTCTCGATTATTGAGAAAGGTTTTGTAGTGAAATGTTTTTTGCCTTTAGTCATCCTGCACAAACTGTATTGGGGGTTTGGAGGGTACTGTCAAACCCTTGTTGGCACGAGCCACTGAGAGGCTAATTACCTCGCGAATAACAGCAAGGACTTTGTCGTGGCGGTAAGTGTACCGTCCTTGATCTAAGGCCACCTTGCAGCCAGCTAGAATATGCCAGGCTGTGCAAGGGGTATTGCTACAAAGGGGGCATGAGCTATCCTCGGCAAAGCTCCAACGAGCGAGGTTACTGGGGTCTGGAAGCGTATGCTGAAAGGCATTTAAATAAAATGAATTCTATCTGAACTTTAAAGTGCGTAATTATTACGTAGTAAAACCAATATACCAAATTAAAAAGTGATATCTTTACGTAAATCATACTAAAAAATATGCTGTGATTTAAAAATTCCTTTGTTATTATTTTATAACATATGGACGTATTACAGCGCTATCTACAGTGCGCCGCCATACTGTTATACCACAAAAGTCGCCATATTGAACATAATAATAGAACATTAATCAATTTTTTAACTTTGGGTGCCATCCACACGTTGCGTTTCGTACTTAAATTGTACGAAATCTGGTTGTCAAATTGTAGTATGACGTTGAGCAATCTAATATGCTATATAGCCAATGCCAATACCTAAAACAGTGTTGCATTGTATATCGCTTCATCAAGACGAAATTTGGGAAAGTATAATATGATACCGTGTACATCTACACGTTACTGAATATCTACGCATTGCGTTTCAAAGTAAAGTTCTGGTTGCCAAATTGTAGAACGGTCGTTGAGCAATTTAATAAGCTATATATAATCAATGTTTATATTAACATTGCTAGGGTTGTAATGCATAGTAGCATTCTAGTGTACGCCGATGACTGACATCGACATCCACTTACTCTGATTATTATTTGATTCTTTCCAAATTGGAATCCTTGATTATTATTATTATTATTGATTTATTTATTTGCGAGATCATTCAATGGATTTGCCATTCTATTATTTTTTCTTTTTTATTTATAGATTTATACTCTTTTCTTTTTTTGGATTTGGTATTTCTATTTTAGATATTTCTTAATACTCTTTTTAATATTTAGACAGTGTAATAATTGATTTTGTATAGTTTATTGACTTTCAGATTTCTAACGTGATTTAATTTTATTTTTGCCAGATATATGATATGTTTAAAATATGAATATTATAAAAATGTATTTATTAATTGTAAGTTCTATACCCTCGCCGTTTTTTTTTGGAATAAATAAACTTTGAACTTTAACTGACCTTGTATCCTTCTAGTTTTGACTATTCGCTCCGGTTGTAAAAGGTCCGAATGCGACTGAGTCTCTCTCAGTTGCCAGCCTGTCATAAGAGGAGCCATCTTTTCCACGCAGTACTTTTCCGTCCAGCCAATCTTTGTTATCATAATTCTCTGAAAATAAATAATGCATTAGACTTTAAAGCCACTTGGCTCCAGTAGGTAAAACTTTGGAATACAAAAGGAAACTTGATAAAACACAGAGGAATCCTACATCAAGAACATCGAACTTCACTGGTGAAGGAATCACTTTGAATTCGTCGTTCATCTCTTCATCGAACTTCGAATTCGTGGCTGCAGAAAGCTGCATGCCTCTCACTACTTTACAAAAGTCCAGAATAGTCTTATAGCACCTTCTCACCGCCTATTCTGCTTGACTTTGGAACCAGCCTCCGCATGCTATCTATCATGCAACTTTGTTACACTGCTACACTGTCGTTTTTTTCATCATTGTCGTTTATCAAATTTGGATTTCTAACTTCAAAATTATCCAAGTTCAAAATAAAAATAATTTACTCACGGAAAATTTTATCAAATCGGGCCTTTTCCATTTTGTCTCGATGTGTTTATCAATTTTGACTTTGGACAAAAACTCTTCGAGGACATAAGGCGGAGGAAAGTCTTCCACCATCGCTCTAGCTTTTTCAGCAAATTTCAGCTCGCTCTTGGCTTTGGATATCGAAGACCTGGAAGTTATATATTAAGGCTAGGATACATACGGAAACGGCAAAACAACATTTGACATATATATATGTAATAGTGTTATGATGGGCCCAGCTCTGGTCGGTGAATTCCATGGCAGCTCCGTTTGTACCTTATTTATCTTTTAATTTTTTTGGTAATAAGATAAAATACAAACGGAGCTGCCATGGAATTTACCGACCGGAGTCGGGCCCATCATAACACTATTACATATACTACTCTGTCTAAAAAGTACCGGGAATTATTATATAAAATACGTAATTTTCGTTTAATCGTCAATGTTTATTTTATCACTTTTAAAGTAGTCCCCATTTGATGCAACACACATTCGCCAGCATTTTTTACAATCTTCAAAACACTTTTTGTAGGCGTTTTTCGGTATAGCCTTCAATTGCTTCCACGAATTTTCTTTAATGGACTCTATGGACTCAAAACGGGTACCACGAAGAGGCAATTTTAGTTTTGGGAACAGAAAGAAGTCTGACGGGGCCAAATCTGGTGAATACGGTGGTTGATCAATTATATTTGTCGCGTTTTTGGCCTTAAATTCGGTCACAATTGCTGCTCTATGCGACGGTGCATTATCATCGTGGAAAATCCAAGAATTGTTGATCCACAATTCAGGCCGTTTATGACGGATTTTCTCACGTAAACGCTTCAAAACTGCCAAATAATATTCCTTATTGACCGTTAGTCCTTCTGGAACGAATTCGTGATGGACTAAACCACGAATATCAAAGAAAACAATGAGCATCACTTTGACTTTTGAACGACTTTGTCGTGGTTTTTTCGGTTTTGGCTCGTTTTTTGTCCTCCACTCTGATGCCTGTTGACTTGTTTGCATATCAAATTCATAGACCCATGTCTCATCGCCAGTTATAATGCGTTCTATGAATGTGGGATCAGAATCGACGCGATCCAGCATGTCTAAAGAAGTTTGTTTGCGGTACTGTTGTTGTAGAAAATTCAACTCCTTTGGAACGATCCGAGCGGCGATGCGTCTCATGCCCAATTTATCTACCAAAATCGAGCAAATGGACTCATGAGACTTCAGGTTCTGGTCACGTGCTATCTCTCTTAAGCTGGAATGGCGATTACGGAGCACAATTTCCTTGACTTTTTCGATATTTTCGTCTTTTGAAGAGGTCGAAGGTCGCCCGGAACGAGAATTGTCTTCGACGATCTCTCGGCCCTCCTTCAATGCTTTGTACCACTCGTAGATCCGTGTTTTGGATAGAACTGATTCACCATAAGCCTTTTCTAACATTTTTAGGGAATTGGCACACAAAAATCCGTTCGCAACACAAAATTTAAGGCAAACTCTTTGTTCAATACTTTGGTTCATTGTGAAAATCGTGACGCACTACTAAGGTGTACAATTCAATTGCTGTTCTAGTCAAAATGGCTGACAGTTCGCGCGCATTCTAGGCATAGAGTAAATAAAGACAGTTCTACCAACTTAAGATTTTTTCTTTTTTTTGAAATCATTAACAGAATCTTTTTAAATTCTAAATTCCCGGAACTTTTTAGACAGAAGGTATATGTCAAATGTTGTTTTGACGTTTCCGTACTATTATTACACTTCTGGGGGGTGAGCGGTGGATTCCGGACTAACGACAGGCTGTGGCAGGTTTAGTACAGCTATCTTGCCACATGTGAGGGTTCACTTTACCACTCATTCACTTCCCCTTCGAAGCAACCAAATTTGAGATGCAGAAATCGCAGTTTTGGATAATTTTTCTGGGGAAGTGTTGATTATTTTCCTGGAGAGACTAAGATCTTTAAAAAGATAAAACAGAGATTTGGATGGCAGACTACATGCGTCAACTTCCATTGCGTGAAGGTGAACAGTGAAGCCGTTTTAGGTGATGGCATTTGTTGGCACGAGCCACTAAGAGGCTAATTACGAGGTAAGTGTACCGTCCTTGATCTTAGACCACCTTCCAGCCAGCTAGAATATGTCTAGCTGTGCAATGGGTATTGCTACAAAGGGAACATGAACTATCCTCAGAATAGCTCCAATGAGCGAGGTTACTAGGGTCTAGGAGTCAGGGCTGGATTTAGAGGTCTGGAGGCCCTGGGGCAACAAAGGAGTGGATGTTCCCTAGCCCCAAATTATTTTACAAATAAAATTCTCTCCCTTGAGATTTTCGAATGTATATCATCGCTTATTTCGTTTGAAGAATGCTCTGATAAGAAATCCTTCATTAAGTTCAAAAAAGAAAGTAACGGTTAAAACAAATTTTAACATTCCATTGTTTCTGATTGGAGTGAGCAAATATAGATGAATGTTTTTTTAAAATAATTAAGAACAATATAATCATGTTTGCACAAAGAACTGTAGGTAAAGGTAAAACAGCGAAAAAAAATATCAAAGGAAAAGTTGCTTACTAGTGTTTACTAGTTTACTCGTTGGAATTTTTTTCCAAAGTCTCAATTGTAGAGGGGCTTCTTGTGTGGAGGCCCCAGGGCTGTAACCCCGGATGCCCTCCCCTAAATCCGGTCCTGCTGGGAGTGTATGCTGAAAGGCATTTAAATAAAATTTAAGCATCTCTGGCGTCCAGTTATAGAGCATTACCTTCCAGTGCATTGAAGGTGGAATGCAAAAGTCCCCAATTGTTGTCCAATCATTCTGGCATTGAAAGCCAGTAACATGAACCATACTGTTACTGTCGTAATCTCCTCCTAAGAGAGACTTCTTCAAGTCCACATCGCTCATTGTTGTACTGCCATACCCCAGACCAAAGCCATTCTGGCTGATTCCAGCAAGGAACTTTTTGTGGAAGTCTACGTGGGCTTGTAGATCATTTGACTCACTACGGCCACTTATTAGGTACTTCCATATTGCCGGATCCACGGAATTGGACAGAATCTAATTTTTGGTTATTCTGGTGTTGGCGTAGAGCAAAGAGGGCAGTTTTAAAGCTAGCCTAAAATTGTGTTTGGATCTGAAGAGAGTCGAGGGGTCAGCTGGTTTAGCTAAGGACAACCAGGAATTCAGACTAGATATCGCCAGAGCACCCAGATGGGACAGTTGGGTTTTGGTGAGATCGTAAATAAGAAAGGGCCATGACAAATGAGAAGTTAGATAATTGTCATAGATCCAAGCCTTTCAAAAGCCAGAAATTGACAAGGCATCTATTTTTGCCAGGCAACTATTGAAATGATCTATAACATGATCGCCAAAGAGGTCCTTTCCTTGATAGGTGATTTTCCTGCCAAGGAATTTGAAATGGTTATTTGAGTCTATAAGGAAGATATTAGAGCCCTTATAGACCAATTTGGGGGAGAAAGAGTAGTTCTCGAGTTATACCTAACCAAATTATGCAAAAGATTGACAGTAAATAAAAATCGATATATTGAGCTGAAATTTTTGGACAACTTAAAGACAGTCTACTGTCGATTTTACCTTATGGGAGGAAGAATCATAATCTCACCGTATCTGCTTACATTTATCGCATGGTTTACAGGCGACTTTTTGCTTGGTATCCTTCATTAGTTTCATATACACGGCATCATCAGCCCTCCAAGATTTTATTCTAGAAGTAGAGAAAGATAATATTAAAGGCAGTCATCAAAGCTATATATGCTAAGGAGATTAGACAAGTATTACATTAGACATGGCCTATTTGGTTTCAGATAAGGATATCTATGGGACTATGGACCACAATATCAGACAAATCCGGTGCTCTATATTGCCTTTGCTAACTATGAAAAGATTTTGATCGCGGAAAATTGCGCATTTGTGGATGAGAGACAGGATAAATGTGATTCTGACTAGCAGAACCAATCGTCTTGCTTAATTAGCTGTGTGGCCGTCACTGTGGGTTTACTTCTTGGGTCTTTGTCCATGTGAATAATTAGAGCTGTCAACTACAACGGGCGAACCCGTCACCTCAGGAAGTTTTAACGGTATTAGATTGTTCTGTTTCCCGTGAGGTGAGCGCAGAAGACTTGGGAGGAAAACAGTTCACCGCCTAGTTACGCCACACGCCCATAAGAAGCCAACGCCTTACCGCGAGATAACCAGGTTAATCACCCAGCGGGCCGACATTCGCGCCCTTACTACCACTTGCAACCAGATTATTCCAGTCTCCCGACTGGTTACAGGTTCGAGGTCGCTTGCACGGTCCTCTCCCTTACGTAGCGGTGAAACGGTGTCTACCGAATCTATTGCAGACCACGGCATCCTTTACCCGGCTCTTCATCCAGTATCGGCTAGCCGATTGGCCGTTTCAAGAGCAGTTGCAATAAGGTGAACAACTACCCCCACTCTATAGGAGACAGTTCTGTTTCCAGAATCCCCTGACTGTCGGTCAGAATGCACAATCGATTGGCTGATGCCGCACGGTGTGAAAATTGTCCAGGAGCGCCCGAAGGTTGACTCCTAGGGGAGACTGACCCGCAGCCCAGCCTCCTACCCTGGCTCTCACTTCTGCATGGAGGCCGCCGGATAGGTGTTGACTCGTGCGTTTGACCAATTCTATACAACTGGGTCTTAGTGGCCAAACTGCAACAGGGCCCATTAACTCCCTGTCCATGTGAACAATAAAACTTGATGATGATGATAAAATAAGAGATCGCCTGGCTACCCGCACTTAGTACTAATTTTAGGTCCTTTGTGGCTCCCCACCTATGGCTCTATATGCTTTCCTCAGGTTAGTTCTTCTGCACCTGTGGTAAATCCACTCCTTGGTTCTGTTACGCAAGTCGGTCCTTATATACTAGTGATGAATCATTACGGGTGCACCCGGGTTCTGAGCTTCACTCCTTCACCCAGAAAAAAATCATTTCCTTCTCCAACAGACACTGACAACAGATACTGTTAACTTAGGGTTCTTTGTTATTGAAATAATACCCCTAGATATCAAATCCAGTCTCGCTAATTAATAAACCTCCTATTTCTTATTATCAATGGGAAACATTCATAGCGCTGCGGCCGCCTCTCCTTGCGCTCAGGAAACTAATCAATTGAAAACAATCAGAATGACCAATTCTCTGTAGCAGAGGGGCCGACTCGCAAAAGAATTGTTTACGACGTTGGAATGACTGACTCTTTACGTGGGTGCAAGCAGTCGGCTCCACAGCTAAAGCTCGGAGGCGCGATTGATGGCTCATTCCGGAAGCACCCAAGTTCTCGGAGTGAAATTACGTGAATGACCTGCCAGTGGCAAAGTGGGCTCCGGCCTGATTGGTGGTCGTGGCTATCCCTGGCTTGCAAGTCTATCTGCAAGCCATAAGATATATATTCTGTTTTCATGTGATATTTTTGCAAATGCCCCATGGCATTCTTTAATTAATTTTGATGACTGCCTGTAGCCCTTGAGTGCTAACCCTTAGAAGCACTTTCTATCCAACAGAGTGGTGAGGACTGGAATAAACTTGCCAACAAAATATAAACGATTTTAAGAATAAACTAGAGAAACTTGAGAAAAGTGAAAAGATAAATCGAAATCAAATCAATGCAAATTACAATATAATTATTGTCATTAATATATCTACAAACCTACCTATCAATGGCATCACCATCGGCAATATCCTTCAAAAAAGCAGCAGCGGTGGCGTTTGCTGATGTCAAACCAGCATTATAGTCGCAGCCGCAGAGAAATGCCATGCAAACGCATTTATACCGACCCCAGCCAGTGTTCCTGTACATTGAAGTATCATTATGACTACATCTACAGTTGTAAATTGAAAAATTAGACATATTGCTTTAGGCAGATTTAGTTTCTATGTTTGTCGATGCTTATCGCTGGCAATCAACCGATGAGTGATAAAGTGTAGTAAGCGTCCGTCGGATTATTACAAATTGTATTAAATTTTGCCTAACCCTGGGCAATACCAAAGTGAAACCATTCCTAGTAATGTTAAATCCCTTGGCATTCATCTAGACAAAAAATTGAAATAACAAGTCATCTGAACTACATCAAATCCAAACTGTCGACAGCTCGTCACGCAATATCAAAAATAGTTATGTTATGGATTAAACTCAACTATAATGTGGCTTTAGTCGAATCTTAAGTAAATAAGGTTTTTATCTTATAGCTGGGGATTTAGTGCAACAGTTTGTATGGGAACCCTGCATTTTGTGATTAAAGGCTCATACTTGGCACAATTGTTCCTTATGTGGTCCAGAGTGGATTTAAACCGGGAGCCATCGGGGGCCACCCCGCGGGTGGCGGGGGGAGGGGGTGGGAGTTTGATTCCGCCGCGCGTCACTTTGAGCTTTATATCTCTCGGACTATAGGTACTAGGGTAAGTGGGATATCATTTTCGGGTAACTCAATGATAACGAATTCATTTTTGGAAGAAAAAAAATACCGGTCCATAGAAAAATATGAAGTAATTGGTAACATCCAAAAATCATTCACATCTTTTTTTTACATATTCAAAGTTTACTTTTTAACCATAAGAGTTATCGGTATTTAAAAAATATATTTCGAAAGCCACACTTATCTTGATTAGACCAGTATATATTTTATTAGACTTCCATAGTAAAAAGTGAGTGAAAAAAATATAATTCATCGCACGGCAGACCGGTGTATTACGCCTGCTAAGTAGATACGGGCATCGAGCGAAGTTAGATAAGCACTTATATGATTATTTAGTTTCTGCGATAGGTTAATGTGTTAAAAATAACAAGTAAAATAGTAATAATTAGTATGATAATTATATTATCATTGTTTTTTTTCTATTTACTAAAAATAATTCATCATTCACACACCGTACCTAACTGAGTGGGTGGACCTTTTGGTCGACCCACTCAGTTCAGTAGTAAACAGTTAAAGAATTTGTCTGCCGCGCGGAGAATTATTAAAGCATTTTGAAAATGTGTAATTTCTGGATTGAAAAAGCTATCGCAAGTTTACGGGGATGGCTAAGGACCAAGCACATGAGCAAATGAATGCCATATTAAAAGGAGATGTAGGTAGGACCTACTTTTACTCTTGCATTCATCTTTACGCTAAATAGTTTGTGATTACTTCTTCATTATACAACATAATATTATTTTACACATCACAGAATTGATTGGTTTGACTGAAAACCCTGACTAAGTGGCTTCTCGCTGGACCTGAATTGGTAGATACCGTTTACAGTTTTGAGCAGGATGTTTTGTATTTTGTTACGGAGAACAGCGCAACAGAAGAACACGGCAGCCATGTTTCTGACACTGTCGCAAATAAGAAGAACTTTATTCTAGATCTGCAATAACTGGTAGCTACAATAAATACACCAGGAAATCCTTTTGTCGAACAGTCTCCTGACTTCTATGTACTGAAGTTGAAAATGCAGTATTCGAGATAGAAAAGGCGGCAAAGAGTTATTGATCTTATAAAGCTATTGCTCTTAAATACATAACATTTGTGAAGGAAGATTACACACAAGCTCTTAAAAAAGTTTACTGGATCCAACCAAACTTAGTAATATCTCCTTATACAACAAGTATATACGCAATATAAATATACAAGTTATTAAAACACATAAAAAAGAGTGATAGCAAAACGAAAGCAAAGATAAGAGGCCTTAAGAATGACAACAGTCTATCCAGCAAACTTTATTTTGCAACCTGTGAGCACTGAGTAGAAGATCTCAATTCATTCTTGGCGCAAGAAAACAAAGCCAGTCCTCTAGCACTTTCTTCAATGGGTAAATTGCGATCTGGAACAAGGTCAGACCTACTAAAATCGATTACCAGTATTTTTGGAACTGCAACCGTTCCAAACGCCCCACAAGTCTCAGCGAAAATTCTAGATGGATCTGTATTAGTACACATACTGAGTTCTGGCCATAGAAAGACTTTGGAGACTAGGTACACCAGTATGTATACCATTTATTTACAAAGAACTTACAGGGTTTCAAAATTAAATATGGTTTGGACATAACAACGAAAGCATAAAAAATATTAACAGAGGAAAACGTTCAAAGAAAACTGGTCACTGCTATGACAAAACTACCTAAAGTTTAGGCCAATTTGATGATGAACAATTGCTTAAGGAAGGATTGTTTGCTCTGATAACGGCAAGGAAGTTTGCAACATAGGTGGACCAAATATTTTAACCAATATCACACGTGACACAACGCGTACGTTTCTTCGTAGTTACGTGATACGTAACCACGAAGAATGATGGTGCATGTATCTGACACTGTCGCTAATGGCTTGACAAAAAATTATGCTACTGACTGTGGATACTGACTTCGCAAACCAGCAGCAGAAGTGCAAATTACCACAATTACACAGCTTGAGGAGCTGTGGGCGCACAAAGGTACTGGGAAACGCCACCAGTATCTCTCTGCTGTCATGATATTGAGACTACCTTAGGTAAATACTATAATGTTTGTTTTATATTATGTAAGTATAGATAGGATATATTAAGTCTATAACATACATAACATTTACGTCGTGTCCAATTGGTGGCTAAAAACCGCTCTTGAACGTGGCAAAATATTTGTATTAGGTAGTCTAATTACTTCTCTAATCTTTACTTAACATACATATGTAGGTTGTTAAGAATTTAGCTATTAGATTGGAAAAATAGTATCTCAGAAACTTTGGAACTTACTAAAAGCTATTTATTGTAAAATCTTATTACAAAACAAAATGAACGCCTATTTATTAAAAAAGTTAATAATTTGAATGGGTACCTACTAAGAGTTACTCATCATACTAACTAAAATAGTCAGTAAAAAGTTAAATAATCAACATAGACGCCTAATAATTAAAATAGTCAATAATTCGAGTAGGTTCGAAAACGTACTAAAAGTTTTTGATAGTAGGTAATATACAAAGTAGTCAGAAAAGTGTTAAATAATAAGATTAAAGTTAATCATACATTTAAAAGCTAAAAGTACAAATTTTTACATCTAAATTGGTATTGTAAAGTCTAGCCCATACATTTTTCACTTATAGGGCCACGAAGAGCGAGGGTGTTGCCCCTGTTTCACCTAAAATGAAATGAGAAATTTAAAAATGGGCATTCAAAAGAATAGCCTTTTTTCAGTGTTTTAATAGTTTCTTCTAGCAATTAAGTAAGTATGGGTAGGTATGTTCTTGTATCATATATACTACTAATTATTATTTTTTCAACGAAGTGGTAGGGATTGCAGATAAATTATTACTTAGGTATTTAAGGTATGTGAGCACAAATATCAGTTAGGTACGGTGTGTGAAAGATGAATTATTTTAATTAAATAGAAAAAACAATAATAATACAGTTATAAAAAGAGTAATAACGATTTTACTTCTTGTTTTTAACTCTCTGGCCTATCGCAGAAACTAAATAATCCGATAAGTACTTATCTAACTTGGATCGAACCCGTCTCTACGTAACGGACGTAATACGCCGGTCTGCCGTGCGATGAATTATATTTTTTTGACTCACATTTTGCAACACCAATCCAATAAAAAGTATATGTCTGTAATTTAGATAAGTGTGGCTATCAGAATATATTTTTTGCATACCAATATCTCTTATGGTTAAAAAGTAAACTTCGTATACGTAAAAAAAAGATGTCAACGATTTTTGGATTTTACCAATTATTTCATATTTTTTCTATGGATAGGTATTTTTTTTTCTTCCCGAAATGAATTTGTCATTACTGAATTATCCGAAAATGATATCCTACTTCCCCTGGTATCTATAGTCTGAGAGATATAGGGCTCAAAGTGACGCGCGGGGGAATCAAATTTCCACCCCCTCCCCCCGCCACCCCCGGGGTGGTCGCCGATGGCTCCCGGTCTAAATCCACTCAGGACCACCTATGGAACAATTGTGCCAAGTATGAGCCTTTAATCACAAAATGCAGGGTACATCGCACTAAATCCCCAGCTATTATAAAAGAAAGTCATTAAAGCTATATTCGGTTGTGGGCCTCTCAAGTTTGTCACCAGCGTTTGGAGAATCTGGGAAATTTGTCTTTGTTGCATGACCAGTTTGTGCTGGAATCTCCATGCAAACTTCACAGAAATAAAAATAGTATCACTACAGTATAGCGAGAGAACAGTAGACGCACTCTCATGCGATAGGGGATTGCGGGGATAGGGTGCAGGGGATGTGAGCAGAGGGGTACGTCTCGACGAACGCCTTTGGCCAGCGTTACTCGCGTGTGAAGGTCGTCGAATTTCTCAAAACGTTTGAACATCTGCATTGGCGGAGTAGTAGACAAGCGGCGGTCATATGCGAACCCTTGGACTCGTGATGTAGCTCGCGTCGTTTTCAATTTTGGTCTAAGACACGCTACTGTCTGGTATACTGTGATATCACTAAGCATACCTTAATCAACTCGCATGATATCAGAAACAGTAACAATTATGCGCAACCCATTCACCATAGAACAGTAAAATTCCAATTGCAGAGTACATATAAAGACAATAAACTTGTAGTAAATTTAAATCTTTCAAATCAGACTATTTAAAAGTGATATTAAAAAGTAGTTATTCAGTAAAAAAATATATCCCTCTCAAAATTTTTATTAACCTTATTTCTCTCTCCCTCTCTATTTCTTTATCTCATGTTAATCTATTATTTCTTCTTTTTATACGATTCGCTATAAGTCTTAATTTTAGTATTCGATATTTAATTATAAACTGCCTAATGTCACATTGATATTTACATATTTAATTGTAATCTGCAATATTAACTTACCGGCTCCACTATAGAAAATGTAATGCATTTAAGAAATTCCTGCAACTTTTGTAATGTTTACGGAAATAAAAATAAACTAGGAATCAACCTTCGGGCGCTCCTGGACGGTTGGCGCACCGTGCATCGTCAGCCAATCGACTGTGCGTACCGGATGATAGCCGGGGGAGTCTGGAAACGGATTTGTATCATAAAGAGCGGGGGTAGTTGTTAACCTTACGGCAACCGCTCTTAAATCGACCAATCGGCTACCCGATACCGGGTGAAGAGCCGGGCAAAGAATGCTGTGGTCCGCGATAGATTCGGTAGACACCGAATCACCGCTTTGTAAGAGAGAGTACCGCGCAAGCGACCTCGAACCCGCAACCAGTCAGCAGGCCGGAGAAATATGTCCGAAACTGGAAGCCAGGGGCGAGGAGGCCCGACTGAGTTACCTTCCTAGTGCCTCGCCGCAAGGCGTTGAACTCTGGCGTGTTTGTGTTTTTTGCTGGACGGTAGATTTGTATCATCCACAAAGTCTTCTACGCTCACCTCCCGGGAAATAGAACGATCATTATTGTTAAAACTTCCTTGGGTGACGAATTTGCCCATTGTAGTCGACAAACCACACAAATGTCTTTGATTCACCACAGACAGTGATTCCTTAAATCATTGTCTCCTTAAATCGTGTTAGCCATTGCACTGAAGATTTATATTATAATTAGAAAAAGTTATTCACCTATTAATGCTGTTGATATCGTAGACATCAACCGCTGTAGGGGATAAGTTTCTTAGCACTCGAACAGCTCCATATGCAAAGCAGTCACTATCACTGCTCACTACACCATCTACAACTCCTTCTGTAACAATAGAAATAGTAATAAGATATTACACTTCCGACTCATTTACTGTATTACCGAAAATTACTTAAGTAGTAGCACTGCCATTTTCCAATTCAGTCAGAAGCAAAGTTATTGGCATTGTATGAAAAGCCTTAGACAGGTCAGGGAACAGCCCTGACCTGACTAAGTTACTGATCTGTATTTAGTAAGGTTTCTATAAGATCTTGTAATCTGTTGCATGCCTTATAAACTTCCTAACGATTCCGTGATTGTTTTGGTCCAGATGGATTGACAGGTTTGACCCAATCCAAGACCCAGACCTGAAGATGGGGAAATCCGTCCAGATCTGGTAGGAAAGGAACGAGGTCAGCTCGTCTTTCTTATGCCTCCTCCCAAGTTCTCTTCCCGATGCCTCGTGGAAGGGCATCGGACTCTCAAGGGCTCGTCAATGTAGTTAGACAGTGAATTGTTTTTTTAATTTATTTATTTATTCTGGACAAGCAGCTTGCTGATCCTCCAGATCAGATCTTGTAAAGCTAAACAGTATTAACAATATATAAACAATAAGCGATATAAACAATAGTAAATCAAGTCTGTTTTTAAATTGATTGACAGAGTTTGCACTAATCACTTCAAATGGTAATTAAACCCACATGTCCCCCACTCTATTTTGCAAAATGTTTTTAAGAGGATTATATTTACATTTTGTATGGTCGTTTTTGTTGTGACCTCAAAGATTTGTGTTGACTTTGAGTTTGTAAATATTCTTTATTCCAGCTATTTCATAATAATGTGTTAGAATTGTATAGATCTCAATCAGGTCCCCTCTTGTCTTCTTTGTTTGAGTAGTCATTCCAAGTAATTTCAAGTGATGAATTTCATGAATTCCAAGCGTTCATCAGGATGAGCTGGTCTTTAGCAAATTGATAATTTAGAATCATTGAAACATACCTTCATTTAAAGCAGCACATAGTTGTTCAGCTTCACCTTCAGCAGCAACATACTGCACTCCCAGACTCGTCAATAGCTCACAACACTACAACACCAAAATATCTCTCATTCAGCATTTACATAGAGGATATTTTTAAATATTAAACAAGCTAGCAATAAGAATTCTTCCTAAATGTTAATTTTTATAAAAAATACTTTTAAAACTTAAAACATATTTTTGATATCTTATTTTTTACAGTAAACTTACAGATAGTAAATACAGTATTTTATACAGTAATGCAAATCCTATTTTATATGGAACTAATTTACAGGCCGCGCCAGATTTCTCGGTCCCTAGCCACATGCCAGATTTCTCAGTCCCTAGCCACATGGCAGATTTCTCTGTCCCTAGGGACAGAGAAATCTGGGTGTTCTAGGTGTTCTAGAACAGGGTGTTCTGGGTGCTCTAGGTGTTCTAGAACACCAATGCACTAAAACCAAAAAGGGACAGAAATCCTTTTTTTTTGTTTCGGGGCATTAGTGTTCAATAAATGCAATACGAGTGATCTGAGCATGTGGGTGAGGGCTGAGAAATTCAGGGCGGCCTATACTATCATATTAAACAGTTTACAGGCTTGTATGAACAATGTATAATATAAATAAAATGAGCATAAAATAAAATAAAATGAGAAATGGCAAAAACATAATATGATTAAGATAAAACAAGTAAATATATTAAAAGAATAAAGGACACTGTCGTTAAAAAGAATAAAAAAGAATAAAAATATATGAAAAAGAACAAAAAACACAACTACCGTAACAGAAAATTAACTGTTGTATTTATAATTATTTATATTAGTTTTTTTATGAAATATTTGTGGTTTATGTATCTATCCATATAGATAGATGTTTATTACCGGAATGTCGCCTGTCAGACCTGTCATTTGACACTAAACACGGTATATTTGTGGGTCGTCGTTTACTTCGCACCATTACTTGGTATGACCATTTTATGAATTCCGCATGTTATGTTTAAAATAAATAAATAAAATGTATGTCAATTTATTGACATTTGGATATTTGGGCATTTAGACAACTACTTACTTGATATTTGGACAGTTAAGGGACCATATCACACTCGGGATGACATAACGGTTCTAACAATACCAGACACTTTTAAATCAGTTCAGGTGTTTAGAAGTTATGGTGGAATAAAGAAACGGAAAACACTCATAGATGAACCCTGAACACATTACAATCCTTTTTTGTTGGGTAGTCGTGTAATTGATAAGCAATTGAGACATTGATATTTATAACTAATAGTATTGTATAATATACCTTACTAATGTGATAAAATCTAATATTGCATACAACTGCATTGTATGGAAGTCCCTTGAGAAAACATGTATATTTCAGACAGAAAAAGTGCACAAGAAAATTGTTAGGTCTCTATCCAATCGGGACTTCAGATTTGATCCTGTTTATCCTCCTAGGTGATTTCTTTTGGTAGTGGAGATCTTAAATTTTGCTGATGTACATGTGCAAACTGCTTAATCCTTGGAGTAAATGGGTATTTTCATGGATCCATCTGTCTCTTTTGCAGGATTTTCGGCGACATCGACCTTAAAGTACTATAACTACGAAACTACTACACCAATCATAAAAAGAACAACTGCACAATGATTGCATTGAAATTTCGAATATAGAATATTGAAATATCATTTTGTAAAACAATTAGATAATTATGCATAAATATGAGAACGTCAAAGAAGTGAAAAAAACGCGCGACCAGATTTGGTCGACTCGTACTCAACGGATAATTGTTTCGCGACTAGATTTGGTTGACTCATGCTCAACGGGTTAAGGGCATTTTATTTAACTCGGATATCCTTGCCGAGGTTAGCATCTTTGCACCGAGCAACTATCTAAGGGCACGCCGACATAGGTTGCTTTCACAGTACCTAACCACTCATGGTTAGGTACTGTGAAAGCAACCTACAAAGAATGTCTGCTAGCCAAGGCAACTGCTTTATTTTACATTTTGAGAATACCGACAAAGTTGGCATTTTTGAAGACCGTGTGCAACACCAAAAAGATGGTTTTTAAACCACAATTGCCTCACTGATAAAAGTAAAATTTTTCATCATGTAGCAGCTACCTAAATTTGATTACTCCGTAACTTGATAAAATATATCGTATGTTGTAAATTATGACATAAATATTGTTTGTGGTTAAGGCATGGGAGTTATTACATTGAGCAGATTGGCGTTGTCAATTACTGACTTCAAATTCAAGACAAGTTAGTCAGTGCTGACCCGGTACTGTCATCGAGTAAATCGATTTTAAGTCAGTACAGCGCTGTCGCGTCAGTGCTGATTTGAATATCTCGCTATATATTTTGAAGTCAGCCCGCTTCCCGCTCCACCTTGATTAAACGCCAAAGTCAGTAGTCGGTCAGTAGCTGGCACTGCGTTGTAGGGTCATGTCGCATTGTGACAACAACTTTAGCTAGCAAAAATGACGTTTCTATGCGATACCTCTTCTTCTAACATTTCCGTAAACTCTTCTATAGTAGGTAGGAAAATTTTCTCAACAAATAATTCCCTTTTATCAAATTCTCATTTTTCCCCACTGATTATCATGACGTGCATACACCGAGAAAAAATAACCACGACTGACTATGTAAACAGTGCGAGTCAGTTCTCAGCCTGTAACTGACTAAAAGGAAATCAGCCTTAACCCGTCGGATGCCCAGTGCTTATAGGCATTTTGCATCATTTGACAGATCCACGCATAACCGTTTCAGCTGGCCCCATATAATATTATATAAATATATAATATACATGACTAACAAGATTAATTATTAGGTAACAAGAGGGAATTAATGAAAAAACGATATTGAATTTATTTACAAAAGCGAGCAAAAAGTTGCGGAGCAGTTTTTTGCGCGCGAAGGCTGCGAGTTGCTTTGTAATGTTACCGACATAACTTGCAAATAAATAAATAAATACATTTTAAATCATAAATTGTAGTAATATTCCGTGTAATCACCTCTTTTAAAATGCCTTTGAATCTTTTCCGGTCTGTTTTGGGTTTTCGCTTCGAGGCAGCTTCGTTATTTTGGGATCCTCTAAATTGCCTCTTGTTCCGTTCCTGAAATGTTATTTTTTAAATATTGTTTAATATTAGGTTCTTACATATTATTATGAAGTTGCCCAACTATAAAGGAAATTTACATAAAAAACTTTGTATGAAAAATATATACTTTTATATTTAATTAACAGAAATAATGACCCCTATTATCTAAGCAGATTTGTCATTTTGGTGGGAGTTCCTTAATTCCTCTCATGGACAGGAATCAATGAATGCATCGAAAGCATTTTTCACTGACTCTTCGGAGATAAATTTTTTTCTACTGTAAAAAGTAATCCAAATTCCGAAAAAATGTAAGTGTACTGGAGCAAGGTGTGGTGGTTAGTACGGTGGGTGACAAAGAGACTCCAGCTGCAACTCCTGTAATTTTGCGACTGTTTGCAGTGAAGTCTGTGGCTACGGAATTGTTATGCAGAAGCAGTGGCGATGAGCGATTGATCAGACTTGGATTATTTATTCTCGTGATTTTACATCATTGTTTGCAGTTCTTAACAGTATAAAGGTGAATGCTACTATTTGTATGAGCCCTGGGCCCACCAGCAAACTCGAACCAATAAGCTTGAGACTGGCATATATTTAAGCATATTTTAGCTATATTTAAAACCTAACTCTCACCTCTAATGTCTTAATGGTATTTGAATGTTATATATTCCAATTATTAGGTCTCTTATGAGAAATGTCTATTAACCTCCTAATTTAAAAACCTGAGAATGTTTGGGAATTTATTTTTTACATAAACTTAAAGCCCGAGAATACTCGTCTATCTTCACAATATTCTGTTTAGAAATTTAAACCCTGGAAAGATTCATTGCGTATACTTTGTTACAAATGTGGCCACAAGAGTGCACAATAGAAACGCGAGGTGAGGTAAAAGAGCGACACCGCGGTAAAACAGACACCGCCGCCACCGTCTCTGTGGACAAGCTTCCATAGTGATTTATACAACACCGACAACACGGCTAATTAACTGTGGATTTTCACAGCGAAAAAACGTGTGTGGACAAGAGGGCTCACACCTTAACAAAATAATTGTTAAGTTAGGACGTTAAGAAATATTATTATTATCTCTTTATTTATATTATTTATTATCTATTGAACAAAATAAAACAAATAAATTGTACAAAAGACAGACCTATTGCCGCAGGCATTTTCTACCAGTCAACCTAAGGATAATTCAAACTATTAATACGGACATCAATTACTAGTTTCATGAGAATAATTCTGACAGTTTCACTAGTAACAGGGGCAAAATTGGACCAAGTATCAGGAATTTGAATTGCTGTCATTTAGAAATTCTGTAATCACTGTTAATTTAGTAAGTTTATTTAGAGCCTCAATGTCGATATTCACATCAGCTCATCGTTTTCTCTTGCCAATGCCAACTCCTGGGATCATACATTTGACTAAGTATCTTTCATAGGCTAGGGAATTGAAAATTTAGGTCTTTTTCGGATTGCAAAAGAGCTGACTGCAGCAGCTACGAAAGAATGGGTAAGTTGTCGGCAGTACGTCGACCTAGTGCTTGTTTGTCCGATCTACCACTGAGGTAACTTAACAGGGGCAACGTTTTTGTGTTTTTTGATGTGGTATCAATTGATTATAATTAAATTACAGCTTTGTCATGAATAGCTATAATAATCTATACCATGCCAATTAACTTTACTTTTTAGATTAGAAAACACTGTTTGTGTCAAACAGTGTGTGAAAGACGGGCAAGACTCCACAGTCCGCGATAAATTTGAACTGAATTACCGCTAACATCATGTAGAGGCCGCGCAAGCGACATCGAATCCGTGACCAGACTGAAGGATGGAGAAATCCAGGCAAATCTGGTAGTGAGGGAGCGAGGCTGAACGTTGCTTGAATTTTCCAGTGCCATGCGGTAAAGTGTTGGCCTCTCGCAAGCACGTTGGTATAGTTAGACGGAGGACTGTGCGCTCCCTAAGTCTCTGCGTTCACCCCATGGGAGAAAGAATGATCTAATATCGTTATAACCTCCTGGGGTGGCAGGATCGCCCGTAGTAGTCGACAACTCTCTAGTGAAGCCGTACTCTTTACATACACTACCGATTTATAGCCGGGCCTGTGGTCATGGTACTACATACTACTACTATACATACCACATACTACTACATTTTAACGAAAATGTTCACTAGGCTGTGTCTGCGACAAAATCGCAATCAATGATCTTTTTGTATATATAAAATTAATTATACCTGCATAATTTCCAGCTTATCTTGAGGTGCGTCCCCGTCCAGTACGAAAAGCGGCGTAATGTCGTTCAGCAGCAGATAACTAGTGCGAAAAAATAAGTTTCTTAAATACATTTTCGGTTGAACGTAATGTTCGGTGATATTTTGAGCGTCACATATCCATCCCGACAAATCGATCGCAATTTCCTCGCCCTTTAGCGCGGAGAGCGGTTTGTTTTCACTATAAGGACTCAAAACACTCCATAATCCTTTTATACCCATGTTTTAACGAACTGGAACAAACGACGAAGGAAAATTGACGAATTTTTAAATTTTGACAGTTAAAGGAAAAGGAAGTACCAGTACCAGAGAGTTGGCTCGAACGTCAAAATGCGAAATCTGTAGAGCTGGCCACTAATATTTGTTTTCGTTAACCGATTTTGTGTACTCTATTTGTACACAATATTGGTATATGAAAAGAAAACAATAAAACAAAAAGTTTATTTTAAACTTGCTTATCTTTGTAAAATTTACGGTAAATGATGGGTTGATAGTTGTGGGGTTTGGCAGCGAGTGGGTGGGGAGGGAGAGGCTGTTTGACGGAAAGTCATCGGGTGCGACCAGGCCGATTTTTTTATATTCGTAGCACAGCCAACTCTACTTATTCGCATACGAACACACTATCGGACGCGTCCGCTGCTGCGGCTTATGGACGCGACTGAACAGTATGCACAGTTGTTTGGGACGTGGCTTGCCAGATCTCTATCGGACGTCTGAAGCCTCAAGGTCGCGTCCGCGACTGACGTCCGATAATGTGCACGGCTCAATAGAAATTCATTACACAGATCGCGCCCATAAGCCGCGGCTGACGGATGCGTCCGATAGTGTGTTCGCCCATTATATTATCTTTGGGGGTCCCATCAAACTTGCAGAAGGCAGATTTGCAGACGGCAATCTTGCAGACGGCATTCTTGCAGGCGGCAGTTTTGCAGAAGGCAATCTTGCAGAAGGCAGTTTTGCAAATGTCAAACTGACGTTTCGAGGGTCGGCATTTTTGCAGACGGCATTTTTGCAGAAAATGAAGTTAGAAGCAAAACATCGTATTTAAAATTTAGTGTTACCAGAGTAGAAATCGACAAAAGCCGCGTTTTATATGTCAGGGTACGGAAACCAGTCCACTTCTTTGAGTGTCCTCTCCATCGCGGATATCAGCAATCAACTTTCGATTCCTAAAGTTAAAGTAAAAAGAAAGGAAAACCTAACCTAACCTAACCTAACAGAAAAACTTAAAACATTTTTTTAAATGTTTAGTTTGATGTACTGAATCATCCACTACAAGGATGCCGGTAATTAATGTCACTTCGATTTTAGGGAAAGAAAAACCTAACCTAACCTAACCTAACAGAAAAACTTAAAACATTTTTTTTAATGTTTAGTTTGATGTACTGAATCATCCACTACAAGGATGCCGGTAATTAAATGTGGAGAGGTAAAAATATTCACCACTTTAATTTACCCTGACATGATAATTTGCTACTTCTTTTTCTAAATTTAAAATTAATAACATATGACCGCTTTACTGCTTTATTTTTGGTTTGTAAAATAATATAAAATTATTTTATTCATGTAATCATGTCCTAATGCGCCATTCTCAAACGTTGCTAACTTCGGGTTTGTATGCAAGTTTGCTTTCTGCAAGAATGCCGTCTGCAAAAATGCCGCCTGCAAGGTTGCCGCCTGCAAGGTTGCCGCCTGCAAGGTTGCCTCCTGCAAATCTGCCCTCAACAGATTTGGAACTGTCAAAAGTGACATTTGTGCAAGACTGCCGCATGCAAAACTGGCGCCCCCCATCTTCGGCAATACCAAAGATAATATAATGGCAATACCGCATTCCACACGTGTTTGCGTGGTTTGCTATGGTTTGACATTACACCTGTCAAAATAGTCAAATTTTATTTTGAAGTTTGGAAGCGTGCGTGCAAGTAAATCGAAATGGGCAAAATGAAGAAATTAAAACCCTCCCAGGTGGGAAAAAATGTCGCCCTGCACGAGCAAATTGAAACATCAAAAAGCGTAAAATCGAAAATACGGAATAAGGAGCGGCCGAGGAAAGACGACGACGAGGAGGTTATATTACTGTTTGGTGTATTTTCGCTCGTTTCGGGAGTGTTCATTTAAAACCTGTACGTTTGTTTTAGTTTGTGAATGCGGATCTATCGAAGAAAATCTTGAAAGCGGCTCGCAAACAGCAGGCCGAATTGGGGTCTCACAAAATCACTGTTACTCAATCCGCTAAGCTGTACAACGATAATGGACCCGGTCAGTCGCATTCGTAATAATTAATAACGGTTTCGATACAGTGCCCGATTTTTTTTCCGAGTTTAGTAATATATAGTTTTAAATAAAAATAAATGTGCTAATAGTAGTGCTCCTTGGAGTATCACTCGCAGTGTTGCCAGATCTCCAACAGATGACGGTGTTAATGCAGTATAAGACCTGTTCTACATTGTTGATTTCTAATGTCACCCGACTATATTCACCATGCTGATTTTGATATGCAATAATCTTTATTCGGCCTTAATAAATAAGCGAGATATAGGCATTCAAAGAAGAGTGAAAGCCATATATTTGAGTAGGTTGTTAGTTTTTTTAAATCAATGTTAAAAAGAAGGTTTTTTTTTTGTATGTAAATTTGTTTTGTTTTAATATTGCACGCCCAAGGCTTTTTTCTATCACATTTAGCATTACAATGATCGAGTCTAGTAGTTTTTTTATTTTTTATATGTTAGAAAGTAATATATAATACATATCGACGCTTGAAAGGCAATCCTTACTAAGCGACATTGAGTAAACTTTACAGGAGAGTGATTTAAAGTTAAAATATTTAAAAAAAATATATTTTAAATTCACCTATTTGTTGGATTGAAATAATTTTAACAGACATATATATGTTATTTTTATAGCTATCCAAGATATTAAAATAGGTCACCTAACACTCGTATTTGAAGTAGTTTATGTCGCTTAGATAAAAAAAATCTCATTTGATAAACAGGTAAAATTATCTAAGATATTACTAAATGGTTTGCATTTACATGTTAAAAGAGGCAAATTCACAAAATTTAAAATTTAGGTACAGTAATATTTATCTAAAAAGAATAATTTTTTTTAAATAAATCAAGTAAATCTATCTAAACATTATTGAAAGATGTTTCTTTGTGTTGAAAATTTATCGTAGGTATTAAAATTACCCTCAACCTCCCTTCGTAAATAATAAAATATTTAACCAAAATTACTAAATTATTATCGTGCAAGGAAATAAATGAAAAGTATTTTTATTTAATAAAAATCTTTATTGAAAATTAAAAAACGCCCTTTTTTGTAAGGACCTTACATTAATGATAGAGAAACTAAATGGTACTTATTAACATTGAGTATGAGATCGATAGGTATTTTTTTGTAATTTAACAATTATTGTTTTCGCATTTATAAATTACGCCATCATAATCTGCACATTTCAAATTATATCAAACTAATTTGTATCACATAGAAAACACTGATTATTTAGTCTAGGGCTTTTAGTTTAAAATTAAGCCAACTTTGCAAAAAGGGTTTCGAAGTTTTGCAAAGTTGACCTAATTTTAAGTTTAAAAGAGCCAGACCAAATAAATATTTAAAAAAAAGACACACAAATAACAATTGGCCGTAAAATAATAAAATAGTTAGGTACTTAGAGTAAAATCAGCAATGTCAGAAAAGTGCACAAAAATGATTGCTTACACAATAATATTTATAAATGTACTTGCCATAATTAGTATCAGTCTTTAAAGACCATACGAAAATAGAGCTAGTGCTCTGCATTACAATTACATAAAGTATCATAGTATACAGTAACCTAAATTATATCATACTGTTAAACTTTTGAACACAATAAAAAACCTAATGACATTCTTACAAATAACAGCAAGTTTATATTTTGCAACTTGAGATTTTGTTATTTACCTAATTTTATATATTAAAATCACTATCTTCAATGTCTGATTCAGGTAAACAATCTTTGACATTTGTTGCACGTGGAATATTCACAAATTCATGTTTGAAGCAATTAGGAATTACTTTGTTTGTGCAAAGTTTGACTAAATCATCATATTTAGCTTTTGATATGGGTAGCTGAGATCTGTAACTAGGTAAAAGAGATACCTTTGCTTTAGACTGGACTTCAACATCAAAGGACGCCGCAGTGGCATTCATGGATGTTTTGTATTTAATGCTTAGCTTGTTCTTTCTGAAGGTCATAATACGGATCTTGCTTATTTTTCCAGTTAGGTTGCCTTTAAAATACTTGTCACTAATACTATCCCATCTATAAAAATCTTCATAGCTCAGTCTTTCTACCTCAAAAGGCGATGGATCCTGCCTAGCCGTTGCAAAAACTGTAAACCATTGTGATGGTGCGTAAACAGTCGTATTCTTCAATCTGTTTTCAATAATAGCATGCACAGTATCTACGGGCATGTAAGTATGTCCAGTCAACAGAAAGTTTATTTGAATAGTGTCGACATTTTTACACTCCTGTAATGATGAATGCAACATTGCCAATACAGTACGGTTGCGATTTTGGCCCGGACAACAGTCGCAATAAAGAAGTAATCGAGTGACGTTTCCTCTGGCATCCACCGACTGAATATATTTGTGCAATATAGATGCAATCTCGTTAGCGCCACGTTTACCATTGCTCTCGTCCCAGTAGTAACAGAAAACTTTACGAGTTCCATTTTCATAAACACAAAAATTATACACTGCTAACTTTCTGCTGTAGTACAAAAGCATAGATTGTGCAAAAGGTGTGTTAAGTACTTTTTCGAGATCGAAACTAGCACAAAGAGTTGAAGGATCATTTCTATAAATATTTTTGTGGACTTTAAAACGGGCATAACTTTCTTCTTTTTCTATGTCATGTTCTTGCTTTTCTTTTTGCATTTCGGGATTATCATTTTTTTCATATTTAAGACACTTAAGGCACTTATCTTTTTTAGGTATATGGAATCCAATGTTAAAGTTATCTTGGAATATTTTACGAAAAATTCTCTCACTTACTATGTCCATGCCCTGATTCACATAGTGCTTTTTGTAAAGTTTGAATAAGTTGGAGATATTTTTATATTCTTGGAAAAGATAAACTTTGCTCGAGTCTTGACGACAGTAGTGCGAAGGAACGGCTGGTAAATTTTCAATGAATCTTTTAACGGCATCTATAGTGGATTCTTTAGTCTTATTCGGTGGTTCACATTTCCCTCTCATATCCTCTTTTGCACACCCCCAAGAAGCGTTTTTTACAATACTATAAATTGTTTTATCAGAAATGTTCAGAGTGGCTGCTAAAAATTGTTGGCAAACATATCTTCTACCTTCTCCTTCGTTGATAAAATATTTGATAGTATAGTTACGCTTATCAGAATCCGTGCGTTTCCGTTTAATATTTTCCCTTTGAGACAGAGATACTAACCAATCACGGCGACGTAGTTTGTCAAGATTCAAAAAAAAAAAATAAGCTCTCCCTTCTTTCTTCAGACACAGACCCGCAGTCGTTGCCACAATTCTTGCCAAAGCAAGGATTAGCCAATATAGTTTTCGCTGGTACAATTACTCCTTTCTTTGTTATATATTCTTGACCAGAATTTTTATTTTTAGACCGTTCTTTTCTCGAATTTGATTTTTTTATTCTGTTCGCAGATTCTCCGACTATTTCATCTTGGGTATCGGCTTCGCTGTTTGATTTTATAATCTTTTTAGTGTGCCTTTTATTCCTTTTAACTTTCTTTGTTCCTGCTTGCAAATCATCTTCTGATGTTACTTCTTGTCCTTCTGACCAATTATCTGAATCAGTTACATCACCATAAAAAGTAGAAAAATCCTCTTGATCTGACATATAATCAATATATTTAATATCTTTCTTAGATTTTCTCTTACCCACTTTACTTTTAATTGGATTTGATACATTAGATTCTTTAATTGGACCAGCCGATGTAGATGGTACTTCGTGATCTAACGATAGGGATTTATATTGTGTATGTGTTTCGACTTGGTGATCATTCAAAGCTGGTTCTTCGATTTCCGACTCAACTGTTAAGCTGATAATAAAATCGTGATCATCCGGTAGACTAGTTTCAGTCATCGATACATGAGCAGTCGTGTCAGTGTGATCTGCTGTGGTGCATAAGCTATCGGCAAGAAAAGGAAAAGCTAAATCGTTCGAAGTGTTAAGGTTAGTAGAAGCTTGCGCTAATGTTTCGTCAAATTTCTTTGTGATATTATTAGAAGCCCAAGCCTCACATTGGTTTACGTTCAAATCAGTGATGACAGATGTGTCAGTAGCTGTATTTCCAAGAGGAGAATTTGCTTCTTCTTGATGCCTCGTGCTATTAGCATTCGTCGTTATATCAGAGTGTGTTACCTTAAAATATTAAATTCAATATATCAATGGAAAATTTATGGAAAAGAGTGAAAAAGTACATAAGGTAGCTAGGCAAGCTATATTAGTATTAGCATAATAAATACAACAACTTGCATTTCAAAGTTTTACTACTGTTTATGAGCTTTTGTAGCTTATGTGTTAAAACAAATTATCATTTATCTTTGTACCAAATTGCATCCACTCCGTTATCAGTCGAGCTCGAGCAGTTCAAGGCTAAGTCACCGAATGGTATTTCATCATCATGCGGATGATGACAATAAAGTAAAAGGCAAGGAAAAATTAAAATTTAAAGAAAATATATAAAAATTAGGTTCTTACCGTGTCTAAATCAAAACTCAACCGTTTACGACATTTCTTTCGTACTATCCCAGCTTTTACCAACGCCATCTCGACTATTGAAGAACTTCGTTGTTTCCGTTGTTGATTCATTTACTTAGCTAGAAGAAAAAATAAAATTGATTTTAAACAAGTAGGTACTTACCTGTCTAGTAGGCTTTATAATCTATACTAATATTATAAAGAGGTAATGTTTTTAAGTTTGTATGTAGGGGGTAATCTCCAAAACTACTCATCCGATTTCAAAAATTCTTTAACTGTAGGAAAGCTACATTATCATAAACTACATTTTATTGCGATAAATATTAGTTTTCATTATGAAATCACGTTATTTGTAAATCAAGTCGGAGAAAATGAGCTGGTAAGTGGTTTTACCGGCATGCGCTAACGAAACGATTTGATATATGTGAAAATAATGTAGGACAAAAACGTTGGCCTCAAAGAGATCTATAAAAAAGTCTGCGACAGCACGTATCCATCTTTTATATTTACGCTACAATAATTGCTTTTATGTCTCAAAAAAATAAAAATAATAATTAGACAATGGTTAGTGGAAGACATTAGGATTAAAATAAGAATATTTACAAAATATTATTTCATCATTACGACTGTTAAATGGAGATATAATTAGCCATTTACTATATGTTTTTAAGTGGTATAGTTCAAGAGATATTGTTCGGTTCGGAAACAAAATGCTGTTTTTGCAATAAAAACATGTATATTAGTATGATTTAAAAATAATAATGATAATAGCCTTTATTAATCTAATCAATAGCTTAATTTGATTGAATACTCACCACGTCTTCATTAAATGCGGTACAAAATATAAAATAACGGAACGAACGTCCTCACTAAGCGACGCCAAGCGCCCGAATGTCATCCCGCCGATACGTGACACGCGATATGTTGCGCATACACAAGCGACGTATTTTAAACTCACGCAGTTCCTTAGCGACAAGAAATTATATTATGTGAACGGGTAAATATATCTAAGCGCAATACTTAACCATCTAAATAAATCAGGTAAAACTATCTAACCGACATAATTAATAGAAAAAGATATCAAGTAAAAATATCTAAGGATGAAAACGCAATATTATGTTATACAAGTAAAAGTATCTAAGCTTCAATATTCTTTTACTTTATTTTAAGTTAAATTATACAAATGACACTGTCACAAAATATTTTATCCAGTTAAAATATATAACCGTACAATTTACAATTACTTTATTTAGGTACAATCTACTGAGTGGTTTCAAACGGAAATTTCAAAACAAGTCAATATAGGTAAATGCAAATAAATGGAAAAAAAAATACATGAAAATTCGACTAAGTTCATATTTCCAATTATTAGAATGTTATAACTGCCGGATATCTTAAAAATCACTATTTTTTTGTCGGTTAGTTAGCACAAGATTGGAGATTTGACAGAAATCTCACAATATCTAAGCGACAGTAAACTCATCTTAGACCTATGAAACTAAGACTAAACGACGCAGAAAAATCTGACGTTTCGAATGGTATATATAACTCATTTTACGTATTTGTGTCGCTTAGTAAGGATTGCCTTTCAAGCGTCGATATATTCCCAGATGTCGCCCAAAAGTCGCTAGATATAATATTTTCCATATAGGAATAAGTCGCTAGTTGACAGAAATGTGGATAGTATAGACTAAAAGACTAAAGACTACTTATTATTTAAGAGTAAAAGTGTTACTTGATCCCTCTTTCAGTTTTCAGCCCACAATTGGATTATGAAACTAGCCATGGTTCGTTCCACTGTACAATATGTGCTCCCAGATTGCTGATTTTTCTCGCTGGATGTTTTACACCGCCTTAATATGTTTAATTACTCGAGTCATTATTAGGCATTTAGTCTGTCCGTTATAAGAGCTAGCTCCGTTACCATAGCTACACTCAATTTTGTAAACATCAGGGGTTTGACGTGGCAGTACATCTTTCACGACTGATGTGTGTTTCTGGTAAAACTTCTTCAGCTGTAATAACTATAGATCGACAAGGATCACACTGAAAGTTTCCAGAATGTATAAGAAAAAAGTACAATAAATGAACAAATATCAATTTATTGTTTTTCAAAATATTCTCTATGAAATATTTACTGGTTCCTAAACTTATTTCGTCCACTGCCCATTTGAGTTTTTTTTTTCTTTTACTTACTACCCATTGCACATCTATAACCCTTTCGCCTAGGACCACATGTGAGGCTCGTGGTCAGGTTTTCGAGCCAAAACTGTTTATCACGTGCCTGGCTCGTGGTACAACAGTCGAGCCTAAACTGTATTACGGGCCTGGGTTGTCAACCGGGTCAAACGTAAGACACATTTGCTGATTTGTGGAATGACTTGAAAGCTCGGCAGTTTTGTTTACGTTTTGGGACGATGCTGTCGCATCCTAAGTGGTAGGCCCAGGGGTTAAAACAGCTATTGCAAATATTATTTTTAAACCTGTCATATGATATGGATAGGATAGGACATAGCCCGTATCCTATTTCTGAGTTCAAAGTTGAATGGTTCAATGAGATCAATTAAAATGCATATTTAACCCTTCAGGCCTCGGCCCCTCAGAATTCGTTCAAATCAGTGATGACAGATGTGTCAGTAGCTGTATTTCCAATTGACAAGTTTCTCGATTGACAAGTTGATGTCCCAAAGAATTTTAGTAAAAATTTGCAAATAAATTGAATTATGACACTGTCTCACCAAAACATTAATTACTGCCAACCCCACTGTATCCATAATTAAAATAAAACATATTAACATAATAAAACATATTAAAATAGAACAAATTAAATTAAAATAAAATTAAAACAGGGCCGTCACGCTGAATCGTGTTGTGGCCGATATCGGCCAATTGGGGCTCTAGGGGTTAATCATATTTAGAAGTATTTTTATTAACATTAAATATAGTCTCCTCGCAAGAGGGATTTGTTCAGGTCACATCGCTGATGGTTGTGCTACCATACCCCCCCCCCCCCAGACCAGTGCCATTCTGGCTACTTCCAGCAAGAAACTTTTGGAAGTCCACGCGGGCTTGTAGATCATTTGAATCACTACGGCCACTTCTACGAGCTTCGATATTGCCGGATCCTTAGTGTTGGACAGAATCGAAGTTGTGGTTATTCTGGAGTCGGCATGGATCAGAGATGGCAGTTTTAGAAATAGCTTAGAATTGTGTTTGGACCTGACTTTTCAGGTCCAACTCGACTCATTAGTCGAGTTGAATTTATCTAAAAAAGTACCGTAAGTCGCCGCAGGGCAGTAAGAAGCAGCTGATTTCTCTTTTTACTTGACTGCACAACAAAAAAGGAGTGTAATGTGTTCAGGGTTCATCTATGTTTGTTTTCGTTTCTTCATTCCACCATAACTTCCAAATGCTTGAACCGAATTAGAAGTGTCTGGTATTGTTAGAATTGTTATGTCATCCCTAGTGTCTTAGGGTACATAAATTTTCAAATATGTCAATAAATTAACATAAATATATCACGTTTAGTGTCAAATGAAAGGTCTGATTGAGTACATTCCGGAAATATACATGTATATCTAGGGATAAATACATAATCCACAAATATTTCATAATAAAACCGTAATAAAAATATTTATTAATACAATAGTTCACTTTCTGAAATAGCAGTTGTGTTTTTTTTTTTTTTAATATATTGTTAGTTGGCAACGTTGCTACAGCACTAAGTCCAAGTTCAAACAAAATATAACGTGAATGCTATCAGAAATCATTGAACAATTGACCATAATCTGGGGTACAGCCAAAATTTTTGGTAACCATTCTTGAATTTCATTTTTTTCCCGTTGTATAAGTTGTTGTTGTTGTCGGTTATATAAGTTGTTCTTCTGTCTGGAATGATCCTGCTATGTTGACATTTTTAAAGTATCTAACACCCAGTCTGATATGTCCATGCTTAAAATGTATTAATTTTTTAAATAAAATTTAGGTGCTTTCGAAAAGTTGCTAGAAAATTCGCTACAAAATAAAGTCGCCAGATGCATTTGATTGTTGCAGTCGGTTTTAAAAAGAAATAGAAAATAGCGACGACAAAGTCTTTAAAACCTGGCAACACTAGGTGTACGGGTACGCATGGGTTTAGGGAATAAATGATTGGCCAATTGTGATCAGTGAATTCTATAGATGCTCATTCTATATTTTATTTATTACTTAAGATTCCGATTCGGATGCAGACAGTGACACCTCCACCCCAGAAATTGATAACCTCGAGCCGGATCTCTATTACGAGAATATTGTCGTTGACGAGGACGATGAGAAGGCACTGGAGATGTTCATGTCGGCTAACGCAACAAAGACCAGAACCCTTGCCGACATCATCATGGATAAAATAACGGAGAAGCAAACAGAGCTGCAGTCGCAGATGTCGGATACTGACGAGTTTCGGTTACAAGATATGGATCCAAGGTAAGAGGATTGATTATATAAGGTAGTAGATTAGCCATAGAACGTTTTGGTAATCCTTTTACACCGGTGATGTGCAGGTGGCGCTGATAGCATTGTCCAAAAACTAAGGGTAATTTATTTAGCCATCTATGATAACATTGATAAATGTTTTTTTTTTATAAGGGACTGATTTATTACAAAAACCGAATAATTTAACTAATTATAACATTAGTTACATTTAATTGTTAGTGTCATCTATCACATTTCTTTGTAGGCTGATTACATCACAGAAATAATACGGAGATAGAATGCCATCTATTAGTCTTATCTGAAATTAACTTAAAGTATTATTACATATAACCTGTATACCAAATTAAAAATAGACATCTTTATGTAAATAATATTAAAATAATAAGAGCTAAGATTTAAAAATTCGTTTGTCAAAGTATTATTTTATTTCGGGATAGTTTACCGTAATGGCTTAGAGAGCCATTACCCCTTAAGAGTCCGCTAAAGGGGGTACTGAACGTAAGAGATATTTAATCAATGTTTGGAACTATGACTGCCATCTACATGTAGCGTTTGTAATATAATCCTAGCTGTCAAAGCGTACTTTATAATCTAGAGGATGATCATTGTAGCTTACCCCTTAACCGTTGGGATGCCAAAAAGGCTGATCGGCCTTTTGCAGTGGTTGACAGATCTGCACGTAGCCGTTTCGGCTGACCTCCATATATGTCATTTAAATATATAATATACATGACTAACATGATCATTCTGGCATTGAAGGTCAATAGCATGAGCCATTCTGTTGCTATCGTAATCTCCCCGCAAGAGAGACTTCTTTAAATCCACATCGCTCATGGTTGTACTGCCGTACCAGAGTCGAGGGGTCAGCTGATTTAGCTAAGGACCACGAGGATTTTAAACTAGCTGCCACCAGCGCATATAGACTAAACAAATAGAGTTGTCAACTACAACGGGCGAACCCGTCACCTCAGGAAGTTTTAACGATTGTTCGTTCTATCTCCTGTGAAGTGAGCGCAGAAGACTTGGACAAAACGGTCCACCGTCAAGCTCTGCCACATGCCCGTAAGAGGTCAACGCCTTATCCGCAAGATAACCAGGTATGTTACCCAGCGGGCTTACACTCACGACCTTACTTCCAATTGCGATCAGATTACTCCGCTCTCGATGGTTACGAGTTCGAGGTCGCTTGCGCAGTCCTCTCCCTTATGAAGCGGTAAAACGGTGTGTACCGAATCGATCGCGGACCACTGCATCATTTGCCTGGCTGTTCACCCAGGATCGGTTAGCCGATGGTCGTTTCAAGAGCAGTCGCCGTAAGGTCCGCAACCACCCCCGCTCTATAGGAAACAGTACTGCTTCCAGACTCCCCCGACTGTTAGTCAGAGTGCAGTCGATTGGCTTACGCCGCACAGTGCGCAGACCGTCCAGGAGCGCCAGAAGGTTGATTCCTAGGGGAACTAGCCCTAAGGCCAGAGTCCTACCCAGGCTCACACTTCATGCGTGAAGGCCGCCGAATGGGTGTTGACCCGTGAGTGTGACCAACCCTGAACAGAAAGGGTCTTTGTGGCTAACTCAGCGAGGGCCCGTTAGCTCCCAACTATATACTGGACGGGTTTTGGTAAAATCGTCAATCACAAAGGGCCATGACAAACGTAAAGTTAGATAATTGTTATAGATCCAAGCCTTAGGAGGGCCAGAAATTAGCAAGTATCTATTTTTGCCAGGCAACTATTGAAATGCTCTATAACATGATCACCAGAGATGTCTTATCCCTGATGGGTGATTTTCCTGCCATATAATTTGACATGGTTATTTGGGTCTATAAGGGAGTAATTATAAGAATTCGTCTGGTCAAAATATTTTTTATCAGACTTGTTCGCGGGCGCCTAAAACGTAAGCTGCAGGCTACCGTGCACCTGTGAATCACCAGTTGGACACTACTGATCTAAGATAAGTATAATGTATATCAAATTGTTTATTTAATTTGGTCAACAGGGTAAAAGCCATGTATGAGGGTGTACGAGATGTATTAAAATCGTATCGATCCGGAAAGCTGCCAAAAGCCTTCAAGATGATACCTCATCTGAGGAATTGGGAACAGGTCCTCTTCATTACGGAGCCGCCTACCTGGTCTGCAGCTGCAATGTACCAGGTATATACAAATATTAATAATTATCTTTCTTTTATTCTCAGCGAGATTTGTTAATTTTTACTTAATGTAGTAAAAATTATGTCAATTACGCCTCTCTGGCGATCATGTTATAGAACATTTCAGTAGTTGTCTAACAAAGATAGACGCCTTACTAATTTCTGGCCCTTGTAAGGCTTGGATCTATGACAATTATTTAACTTCACATTTGTCATGGCCCTTTCTTATTTACGATTTCACCAAAACCCAACTGTCTCATCTGGACCAAGGACGGTACACTTACCGCCACGACAAAGTCCTTGCTGTTATTCGCGAGGTAATTAGCCTCTCAGTAGCTCGTGCCAACAAGGGTTCCACAGTATCCTCCAAACCCCCAATAAAGTTTGTGCGGGATGGCTCTAAAGGCAAACAACATTTCACTACAAAACCTTTCTCAATAATCGAGAAAGCTTCAGATTGGATTCTGGAGGTCGATTCGGTCTCTAAGCAGTATAAATTCCCTGAAAGTCTCGAATGTACAGCCCTGCGTCCAGATATAGCTCTTTACTCTCTATCTCGGAAGATGGCCCTTATCGTAGAATTAACAGTTCCATGGGAATCAAATATCCCAAAAGACCACGAGTACAAATTAAATAAATACCATGATCTCGCAAATGCCGTCACCCGGAACGACTTCACTGTTCACCTTCACGCAGTGGAAGTTGGCGCTCGTGGCCTGCCAGCTAAATCTCTGTATCACCTTTTTAAAGATCTTGGTCTCTCCAGGAAAATAATCAACTCCTTTCTAGAAAAAATATCTAAAACCGCGATTTCTGCATCTCAAATTCTATGGCTTCGAAGGGGGACTGAATGGGTGGTAAGGTGAGCGCTCACATGTGGCAAGACAGCTGTCCTAAACCTACCACAACCGGTCGTTAGTCCGGAATCCACTGCTCACCCCCCAGAAGTGTAATAACACTATATGATGGGCCCGATTTCGGTCGGTGAATTCTATGGCAGCTCCGTTTGTATTTTATAGGCATAGTTTTTCTAGGACAAAACCTATGATTTCCTAAGATGGAAAGCAGGATAGTGGAAACTCCGGTTTCAGTGGTTACACATTTTATTTTAATGAATTTGTTACGATACTTTGATACAGAATTATGTAAGCAACTTGCAAGGGAATGCAATCGAAAAATGACATCTGATATTCCCGTTCAGTCGAGGAAGTTCAGTCTGGGTTTGGTCAGGTTCAGCTGTATTGTGATCTGAGTTGCCAAGCTAGAAAGTAGCTAATGTATTGATGTGGACGAAATCTTCACCTACAACCAAAACACTCGTCTTAGACACTTTTAACCCGTTGAGTACGAGTCGACCAAATCTGGTCGCGCGTTTTTTTCACTTCTTTGACGTTCTGATATTTATTCATAATTATCTAATTGTTTTACAAAATGATATTTCAATATTCTATATTCGAAATTTCAATGCAATCATTGTGCAGTTGTTCTATTTATGATTGGTGTAGTAGTTTCGTAGTTATAGTACTTTAAGTCGATGTCGCCGAAAATCCTGCAAAAGAGACAGATGCATCCATGAAAATACCCATTTACTCCAAGGGTTAAACTTACCAAAAGCGACTTTTCTGTCGACTTTTTAAACCTACACCAACTTTAGGAAGCACTTGATAACTTTTTGGTGGAGACCTTGTGTGCGAACAGTTTCATTAAGTTCAAAAACTTTTTTTATAAATGTATAAGTGAACAATAACAAAGACTAATAAATAACATTGCACTTCATATATGACAATATCAGCAATTTGCTGCTCGTCTACAATGAAATATACATTCTACAAATACGCTTCTGAATACACATTCTGGTATCTGTTGCAATGTGTATATAGATATTTCTCGATAGTATTTGTCTAACTTGCGGTATTTCATTTTTTATTTTTTTCCAGAAAACACAGCGATACTTAATATTCTTAAAATATCATGCAAAACTAAAGCCAATTAAAAGTTTTTACAATTAAACTAGACATATTGTTACAGCGCATAAAAGAAAATACAGTTTTTACATAATAGGGTAAATTTAGAGGAAAGAGTTTAGAAAACCGCATTATGAATTTAATACACTCAATAAACTCATTACATGAAATAAATTGACTAATCTATATATATAAAACAAAGTCGGGTTTGTTCGAACACTTGAAACTCGAGAACGGCTGGACCGATTTTCATGGTTTTTGATTTGTTGTATTTGTCTCCGTCCCGAAAAGCAGAATATCTATTAAAAACAAAAATTGGAAAATTGACAAAAAATTAAAATAAAAGAAAAACATTTTCCCATACAAAATGTAAATCCATGTTTTTCTCATAGTCAGTTGTACGTGGCATGTTTACGTGTCGGCAAATCATCCACTTTTTTGTTCTTGCGCCTGATAAAAAAACAAAAAGTATTGTATATCACAAGGTGCTTCAATGAAGAGACTTAAACCGAGTGCATGCCATGCTGCACAATATGTAAATAGTTTAATTCAATCATGACTTGCTGACACGCGATTGATATACTTAATTTTTGAACTTTTAAATTTCTTTTTGTGTTATTATCTTAATAAAGTAGTGAACCTTATATTTATTTTGTATTCATTGTATTACTTTCATAAAATCATAAATTAAGTTCAGATAATCTGTAACACGACATTCATTGGCTGTTAGGCGGTACGAAGTTTGCCGGGTCAGCTAGTTATACATAATATTGATAAATTAATATAATATAAATAATAAGGTGAGATAATGAAATATTTAAAAAAATGCTAATGTAAATACGTATAATATTAATAATATGTTTATAATGTAATACACATAAAAATAATTACAATATTTAAGAGCATTTCATAAAGAAATACTAATCAAGGTGAAGATTGTGATTCATAGTTTTTCTCTCTTTGAGGCGAGTATTTAATGATCAATATATCCAAACCTTGAAAATTTAGATTTTGCAATCTAAGCGCTCTATAAAAGTACATATATATTTTGGCTATAATTAGTATTGACCCTCGGTAGATAAAAAAAGATATTATTATCGAAAGCTCCTGAACCACATATATAAGATTGAACTCCGCTATTTTAAAGCATTGTGTGTATCGGGCAGTGTGTGCATTTTCTCATAAAATATTACAGACTTTTGAGAGACACACCCATGATGGGGCAATGGCTCGTTAGCGATTCAGTCAGCGGAACCCCATACACAGCTTTATGAGCTTAAGGCAACCACACACTCTTTCAAAAGCTAATAAAATGTTTTCATTAATCCAGGGTACTCGAATGTTTGCCTCGAACCTTAAAGAAAAAATGGCACAACGATTCTACAACTTGGTCTTACTGCCAAGGGTAAGGGACGATCTCACCGAATTCAAAAGGTTGAACTTCCACATGTACCAGGCGCTGAGGAAAGCCCTTTATAAGCCTGGGGCTTTCATGAAGGGAATACTGCTGCCATTGCTGGAGGTGAGCTGTTGTTTAACAATAATGTTAGTGTTAGTGTTCACAAATAGAGTTGTCAACTACAACGGGCGAACCCGTCACCTCAGGAAGTTTTACCGATTAGTCGTTCTATTTCCCGTGAAGTGAGCGCAGAAGACTTGGACAAAACGGTCCACCTTCAAGCTCCGCCACATGCCCGTAAGAGGCCAACGCCTTATCCACGAGATAACCAGGTGTGTTACCCAGCGGGTTCACACTCACGCCCTTACTTCCAATTGCAACCAGATTACTCCGGTCTCTCGATTGGTTACGAGTTCGAGGCCTCTTACGCGGTCCTCTCCCTTACGAAGCGGTGAAACGGTGTAAACCGAATCTATCGCGGACCACGGCATCCTATGCCCGACTGTTCACCCAGGATCGGGTAGCCGCCGTCAAGAGCAGTCGCCGTAAGGTCCGCAATCACCCCTGTTCTTTAGGAAACAGTACTGCTTCCAGACTCCCCCGACTGTTAGTCAGTGTGCGCAATCGATTGGCTTATGCCGCATGGTGCGCAGACCGTCCAGGAGCGCCAGAAGGTTGATTCCTAGGGTAAACTAACCCTAAGGCTAGAGTTCTACCCAGGCTCGCACTTCATGCATGAAGGCCGTCGGATGGGTGTTGACCCGTGAGTGTGACCAACCCTGAACAGAATGGGTCTTCTTGGCCAACTCAGCAAGGGCCCCTTAGCCCCTATTACCCAGAGACAGGCACAATCATATACATACTAGAATAGACCACGCGACCAGACTGAAAAATCATAGAGGAATAGAAAGAGATAGCTGCAAATGGGCCCCCTCTATTCTTATTTGGTCGCGCATGCGCGGGACACTCGTAAATATATACTGAGTGCAACACTTCGACGCCATAATATGTCTGCTATGTGAGAATGATAAACGCGCATGAGCGACTAGACAAGGATAGAGGGGGCCCATATGTAGCTATCTCTTTCTATTCCGCTATCACATTCCATCATGGGCCATCTTCGTTCTCCCGCGGTCTATTCTAGTATGTCTAAGGGGACAACACTCCACAGTCTAGCTCCACCAACATGCCCGTAAGAAGCCGACGGCTTACCGCGATGCACTGGAATGTGAGCCAAGCGGGCTAACCTCGCGCGCTTACTACATACCAGATTTGGCCAGATTCCTCCATTCCCGGTATGGTCACGGGTTTGAAGTCGCTTGTGTGGCCTCTACCGGATGTTAGCGGTTATTCAGTTTGAATATTTCGCAGACCGCGACGCCCTTTGCCCGCCATGGTTACTCGGGACCGGGTGGCCGACGGATCGATTCAAGGGTTGAAGACGTCAGGTCGACAACTACCATCCGCTTTCATAGTAAACATACGTCTCCAGACTCCTGTGGGTATACGCCGGCAGGTAGTTTCTTCATTTTTTCCGCAAGTGCAAATAGTGCTCCAACAGCCCAATTCCGCGATCTTCTGATCTGAACCGCCTTCGACTGCAGGATTACAGCCGTGGCAGAAGCTCACAGCGGTCCTGACAGGGTAGCCTTCTCTTTGAGGAGGCTACCAGATAGGAGTTGAACCGTGAGTTGAGCAGGCCAGATGACAGAGAGTTTGGCCAACACCACTCAACCTGCATGGAACTATTAGGAACCTAATGAAACCACAGATGGGTTATATTAATGTAAGCCTAGCTTAATCGAACTCTGATTTTCTTTAGTCTGGCGACTGTACTCTTCGTGAAGCTATCATCGTCGGATCTGTGGTCGGTAGGAATTCAATACCCGTCCTGCACTCTGCCGCTGCTATCCTCAGGGTTGCAGAGATGGAGTACACCGGTGCCTCCTCTGTGATACTTCGGATTTTGCTGGATAAGAAATACGCACTTCCTTACAGGGTCGTCGACGGCTTGGTCTTCCATTTTGTTAAGTAAGTATTTTTTTTTGTTTTAAGCATTGACACATAAATGCATAAGAATTGCAATGGCCATTGGCATCTATGTTACGAGAAAGAATCCAGCTGGCTTCACCATGAAAGACCGCTTTTTAGGCGGCAGTTCAGTCAAAGGATTAGCATCTCGACCTGTGGGTACGTGCGATAATCTTGGTTGGATGGTTTAAATATGGTTTTTTCACATCGTTCCTTAGGGTTAATATTATGTCAAACTTAAAGATAATATGGGTTCTTTATGTCAAACTTAAACATTCCTTTTTTTTTAAATAAACACTTATATTTATCTAATACATATGGAGTTATAGTCGCGGAAAGATTGTCCATTTTTTCATCTAATTCGCATAGATTATACTGATTAACGGAATCGGAACGAATATAACAAAAAAGCTGTCATTACAAAAAGTGAACTAAAAAGAACTAAAAGCAGTCGGGGGACTGAAATATGTTTCATAAACAGAGCTGTCCCCCAACCGTAGTAGAAATTCATACCAACAAAAAATGCAATACAAAACTTGTATGTGCATACAAAGTTGGGATAGGAATAAAATGTTAACACCTTTCATCCAAAATAACACCTTATATCCAGTTTCATCCAAAAACAACATATATAAAAAATTGGTTATGTGTTATGTGCTATAAAGTTTACTTATAAGGTGTACAATATTTTCTATAATTAATATTTAATCACATAATTTACATAAAAGAACTATGGCACTAAAATATAAAACCAATATAAATAACAAAAAATCAATCAAAAATATAATGAGGTAATCACAGTTTAAATAAATTAAATTTACAATGTCATCACAAAGTTGTTTAAAAGTCTTTAAAAAATGGTTGTGTCACCCCAAGACTTTCCTGGAAAGTAGCCAAGGACTGATTTCATCTGAATATAATTTTCATAAGTAATGCCTTCTCTCGGCCAACGTAAGTACCCGATTGAGTTTCGTTGCAACCGCCTCAGGCGGCGCTGTTTGTTTCTCGACTAAGGGCGGGGTTGGGTCAAGCGCCAACAGATGACAACAATATTTGTTTAAATGTATGGCGGATATATTATTGGTGTAGCTTGTATGTGAGATATTCCAAACAAAATTTTACAATGTGATTTCGGCCCAACAAGGCATCTGTGTACCAAATTCTAGTCTCTAAGTCCAATGTTTCGAGATTGAAATATGACTAGTGCGCGGTGGACCGATTTCAACCACAACCTTTTCAACTCTTGTTATGACCAAATTATGCCTGCAGGCCAAATTTCAACTCAATCTGATTAAGCCTTTGGGCAATATCATGGTAATGCTCTTGATCGTCTCAGAGGTGCTCAAAAAGGATATTCCAAGTTTTAAAAAAAGCAAGTTCACAATACTTTCCCTCCTTATTGGTTGGTGGTCTGGTAAAGAAAAATTGTTTTGTCCTACTGACTGGAATAATGCGCCTATGTATTGTTTTTTGTTTTTATAACTGAAAATTTATTCATTTCCAGATTCGAACATGATAAACGCGAATTGCCCGTTCTGTGGCACCAGGCTCTCCTCACTTTCGTCCAACGTTACAAAGCGGACGTTTCTTCAGAGCAGCGAGACGCTCTTCTGCAGCTGTTAAGAGCGCATACCCACCACACCATCACAGCAGAGGTTTGTGATTTATCTAGTACTGAATTTAATAGTTAAACACTCCAATTTTAGCTCATAAAGCTGGCCATATTTTTCTAGTTTTCTGGCAATTCTGGCCAGAAGGAAAAAATACATAATTTGCATAAAAACAACTGAGCTACAAGACAGTCATGAAATAAGATTTAGTCTATTCTAAAATGGTAAATTTGCCTGTTTTAACTTTAAATGCCATTATTTATAATGAATTTTTAGTGTCGCTCTCGTCTTATTATAAGTATAGTAGAAAAACGGTTATCCGAGCCCCGATTAATCGAGCTCGAAACGGCAACAGCCAGACCACAGTATACCAACCAGTAGCTTTACTCTCGAGCTACAAGGCATTGTGGGAAGAGGGTGCGAGGAATGTGGGCAGAGGGGTATGTCCCGACGAATGCCTTTGGTTAGCATTATGAGCAGGTAAAGGATGGCAACAATTTTGAACGTTAGGGATTCTGCTTGGGCCGAGTAGCGGGACATCTAGCGGTTCTTAGAATTCGTGATGCTTCGATTTTAATTTTGTTCTAAGAGAATCTACTGTCTGGTATACTATGGCCAGACTACGTTTTACCCCCTATGACACCCCATTGCTCCAATTTTACTATGCCGTACTGTATTTTATCATTTATGTACATATATATGTATATATTGTATTACATTTTTAACTGACTACTTTTAAATATATACTACTTCATTGACTACGTTTTCATTCATTTGAAGCTTTACCGCATGTTTCCCCCTCGATTTACGACAGAGTTCGAGTTATCCGAGTTTTCGATTATCCGAGGTACACTCGGTCTACATTACCTCGATATCATAAACGAGGTCCTGCTGTACTTAAAAATGTGTAACATCCGCATTATCCCATTTCATTGCTTACAACGTGAACTTTGCGGAAAGAAGGAGTGGACACATGTATCTTCAAGCCAAGAGATGTAAGCAGTCACGTCACGCCTAGGTTTAAATGACGTGCCATGTTCCATGTTAAAAAATATATATGTATAAATAATTAATTATCTATTAGATTAATTTCGTTTGGACATCCGATTTAGGATACTTGCATATTTTTTTTAATTTCAACATTTTATTTATACAAAATTTACATTTAAAGAGTTTCTGCTTTTGGTCACCCTTTTGTGGGTATTTTTTATTCTAAATTAGAATTTCTCTGTTGATTTAAAAAAAAATATACATACCTAGGTCACACTGAATGTTTAAAGAACTGGCCAATTACATAAGCAAATAAAAAAAATAATTAAAACATTCGAAAATGGAACTCTTTGGCTGTAAATTAAAGTTTGTTTCATCTGTTATTTGTTGTTTCTTGCACCTTGACAATGTCAGCTCTGACACGGGAAAACAAATTAATTTTTGAAAGCAACTCAAGAGCCATCCTCCATACAGGCCCGACTAAACTCATGAGCTACGATAAACAGCCTTAGGGTTTAATTGGTATTTCTTCGTCCGTTAGGTTCGCAGGCTGTGGTATTATTTACTACACTATAACAATGCTTTCTAGCCAGTATAATATTTTCTAATATTTTCTATAAAAGTTCATATGTATATTAACATCATAAATATATTGTGATTTATATTATTTATATTTATATTAACTATAATTTTACATTTTATTATTACCTTGTATTATTTATATTAATTTATTATTTGTGCACGTGTATGCATGTATATATGTATGTATGTACGCAGTTAAAACAATAAGGCGGCTGACTGATGTAGATACAGCAAGAATAGTATACTTTAGTTACTTTCATAGCATTATGTCCTATGGGATTCTTCTCTGGGGAAGCTGTGCGGACATCAATAACATCTTTATACTACAGAAACGTGCTGTAAGAGCTATATATAAACTTGGTCCTCGAGTTTCACTTAGAGAAAAATTCAAAGAGATAAATATTCTTACTGTTGCATCACAATATATATATATACGAAAATCTGTTGTATGTCCACAAGAATATTGACAAGTTAAAAAAAAAAGCGACACTCATAATGTTAATACTAAGCATAACCTTGTTGTACGTGCTACTCGTCTCCACAAAATAAGCAATTCTTTTTTGGGACAATGTATACGCTTCAATAACAAACTTCCTCATACTATTAGAGAACTATCTGTAAATAAGTTTAAAGCTACCGTCAAAGCAAAATTGTACAAAAAAGCATACTATACAATATCTGATTATGTAAATGACAAAACGGCTTGGGAGTAAGGCTTGGACGCATCATAAGAACATAAATTAAAAATTATATTTAATTGTGTCTATATGAATAAAGAACATTTTGATTTTGATTTTGATCATATATCTTAAATACATCTACATAACTCATAATGTGGCTTCCCTATCCCTTTCCCCTTATTTATAAGGGGCATTTTTTTTCAAAGCTCGTTGCACTGTAACAATAGATTTAGTTTAATTGTGAAAACTTTTAATTGGCCTTAGATTTGTATAATATGTGTTAGCATTAAGTTTAGAACGCTGTAAGTTTTCCGAAAAATAAAAATAAAATAAAATGAGCCATCCTCCATACTGTCTCGACTTCCTTGTGATTTTGTTCCCAAAAATTAAAAAATTATTACCCGGTAAACAATCCTCATCATCAGAAGAGGCTGTCGAAGAATATGAAAAACGTTTTCGAGATCCCTTCAAAAATAAGGAATATAATAAATTATATGAAAATTGGTTTATACTAGGCATGCGCCGAATGTTCGGCCGAATATTTATTCACATTCGGTATATTCGGCTTACTACCGAACATTTAAACAGTGCTATTTTAAGAATTATATATGTTAATAAGTCTTTAATCTGACACCCGCACCTAGTATTTGTAAATGAAACAATAATAATGTTGTTTAATCATCATTTATTCAACAAATTCAACATAATTCAAGTTTTATTTTAGTTACCTAAATCAAAAATATTAGGTCAATAATTTTAAAACAATATCCGCCAAATAAAATTTACCAGTAGCTGAAATCACCATAAAATATTTTAGTTATAATTTAACAAACATTCTTTTAGTTATTATTTAACAATTAACATCGTGCAAAGATCTGTGAAAAGTTAGGCTCTTTAGTCAAGTTATGAAGTTAACGAGCGTAATAAATTAATATTTACCATTTAACCCCTGGTTGGCCACGCACGCCGATCGGCGTTTTTCGTATTATCCGTATTATATCCGTATTTATTCAATTATCGGCTCTATTTCTCCCTCCACTATGGCAAAAGCCTGTCGTTGAAGCCTGCCATTGAATAAGCCACCATTAATATTAGTGTGCTTGCACACACCTTCTACAAACTAATTTTCGAGAGCTTCGAAAATTTTGCGTGGAATGACTGGCTTCCGAAAGGGAGTGGTGAATTATAATGTAGAAAGACTAGACCCTCTGCCCTGTGAGGCAGCAACCTCTTTCTTTTTTCTTCATAAATATTTCCTGCTTCGGAAAATAATCAATCGCTATACACAGACGTAGCCGGAGAGGATAAGAAAATTTTGTCTAAAATAACCATGTGTTCATATTTTCCTTGGTTTTTTGCCCACCATGTGAAAGGACTCAAATGGCGATCTCATCTCATAAATTCTCATCAAAAATGAACCGAATCATTCGGTCGAATATTCGGTTTGGTACATTTTGGACCGAATATTCTGCCGAATATTCGTATTCGGTTGAACCCTTATTCGGCACATCCCTAGTTTATACCTATAAAAAGTGTATCAATGCTCAGAGAATATTTAGAGAAATATTAAATTGATTTTTGGTTATTCACTGTAATTTTTTCTTATTATTCTGGAAATTTTCAGTGTGGCCTTCGCAGTGGCGCCCAACGTGGGGGGTGCTAGAAACTCCATTTGTTTCGTGATTTTTTTTTTTTCATATTAGTTGGGAAAAAATTGCAGTTTTGGTGCATTATAAGCTGTCATTTGACTCATATCTAGTTCGATTTCCACTTAGAAAATGGTAGAACTAGGTCTCATATTTTTTAAGAATCAATTTTTTTCAGTCTCTTCAATTGTCTTTGAATCGTATACATGATTATTTTATCTCTCTGTTTATTTACCAATCATTCTGTTTTTCATTGCAGATACGCCGAGAACTTCAGAATGCAACGTGTCGTGATGTTGAAATCGACGCACCGCAAATGGCAATGGATTAACTGAAATCAACACATTTTATATTTAAAATTAAAATATTTAACAAAGTTTTTTTTTTTTTATTTGGGTGATCACGGCATGTGAATTTGATGCTCGGAATAAATCTAAAGATCTTTAGTGATATTAAAAACCAAAATCCACTTTTCCATAAGGCAATAAAGATTAAACTTCAAGCTTAAAGGTACAATTCCGAACACGACCGCAGGCCACAACCGCACTACTGGTTTCAATGCATATAAATGGTAAGCATTCGAAAGGTGGCACCAGTGCTGCTGCTCTGTGCCGTGGCCGCAGACCGCACTTACCGCTCACGAAGCAATAGTGTTGTCGAACTGCATAGTAATAACACGTGGTTTTGTAATAAAATGAGTTTTTCGGACGCCGACGAGGAAAAATTGATAAATATTGTGGCTAAATATAAAATATCAGTTTAATATCGTCCAAAATAAAACAGTACAAAATCAAATTGTCTTTTATTTAAACGATAATTACTTCTAAATATTTTTCGTCACTCCACAAATGATTTTCAATCAGCACTTGACAACTTCCTGCATGTGGCCTATTTTTAAATAAAGACCTTGAGCGTTCTTCTTTTTCTGGTACATAGCAACAAAAAGTCATCATTTTTCTTTTCCAGCAAAAGACTCAATCATATCGGAATCGCTAAACACATACGACTGACTGCAAGCTCGATCTGTCGCTCTGTCCCAACATTGATAGGACAGCAGCTTTGCATCTGCGGTTTCCGGTCTATAGTTAGGTCTAGGTCTGCAACGGTCTGTAGTTATATTTAGAATTGTACCTTGATATTCCCCTTGAAATAGCGGTCGGCTAGCAAATTACTATTAAGAAACCATACTCAAGTAGTACACTCAAATGCACTCTCGCGAGAGACATCTTTCATATATTTTTGTATTCATAGACAATACTTGTGTCAAAAGAATGAAAATGGCCGACATCTCTTAAGTTTTGATCTATCAAAAGGACAATGGGCAAAAAATTATGGGTGCTGGGCCCACCACTCCAATAACAATAACGTTCTTACCATTGGAAAGATCGATTTATCTAGAATATTTATGACTACTACAACTTACCTCAATTATAAGCCATTTTGAAGTTCGGAATCTTCTTAAATATGGATAATTACACGAAATCCCCATTACAATTACTCATTAAAAAAATATTATTTTCGGTGAAGATCCATAAAAGATAGTATATTATGATGTACCATCACTGGACACATCATGTTGAACAGGTGACCTTAGCATATTACATACGTCAGGAAACAGAGTAGGAGTGAAATCATGAGACACATTACAGAGTTCAAGAAACATATCCCAGTATTTCCCCTCCATATACTACTGACAAATTCTTAAGAATATATAGTTTGTACTCACACAGCGTATGTGGTCTATAGTTTCGGGTATACTTCGATGGTTTTCGTTCATATAGTTATTAAAAATAAAACGCCTGGATGTGTTGGGGGGGCCCTAGGAGATATAGGTAATTGGCCATATTTATTAGGATATAACTCAGAAACGGGTCGTAATTAAGATCAGTCATTCTAGTAATAAATGTTCTACACAAAGAAATCTTTCCATTGGTTTATGATTTACAGCTATTGGAAAAGTGGGCCCAAAATGCTCTCCCATTCTCTTTTAACCCCTCAAGCGGGTGTAAATCTTGGCAGTCCCGTCATTTCTGAGAGTTGAAGGTCAAAAACATAGCACTTTAGAAAAACGATCATAAGAAAGAAACTACTTGATGGATCATGAAAAGAAGAATTGTAGAATGATCGCATTGAAATTTCAAATATAAAACATTAAAACCTCATTTTGTAAAACAATTAGATAATTATGAATAATTATTAGAAAATTGGAGAACTGAAAAAACTCACTTATTCAGCGATATTGACGTTTTATCTCAAAATACGAAACCTATCTAGAAATTGTAAACACATTTGTGTACGTTATTACATGCTTACCAAATCTATTAGTTCGTTTTATTTATTTTCATACATTTACCCGAAGAGAAGCTACATAATATCCGAAGAGAAGCACAGATCCGAGCAATGTCAGCACTCGACTAAGTGTCCCCAGAATACAAACAATTTTATTAGGGATTCTACACTGCGAGAAGCACGACTGAATAATCGTACAATACAGAATTTATCCATCTTTCTCACACATATCTAACAGGGGGTAGTTGCACTGTGATTTTGGTGTAAATTCAGTTCGTTGAGAGCGCGGTTTGTCGCGCCGCGCTCGTAGCCGATTGGGGACGTTACTGAGCATTGACTACAATACATCGTACCCGTTCTGGGATGTTACTGTCTTGAGGGGTTAAATGTGGTATCAAGCTTACTTTGTTGAGTACAAGTTGGGCATTTTGCTAACTTCTCCATATGAAATGGAAGACTATCGCGGTTGTTTGACATTATTAAAAGGTTTAAAAACGAATTTACCGTGTGAATTTTGTAGCACTCGACAGTTCGGCGATGCTGCAACCGCTGTTGTCACATGCGGTAAATTCGTTTTTAAACCTTTTTGTAACTTCTTGTTTTTTGTGCATTAGAATTCACGATTTCGACCCCTCACATGGGAGGCGTCCAATAATGGATGCCTTGGCAAAATGTATACAAAATGTATATAAATTTATATAAATGTAAATGTGCGCCGCTCTATAGTAATCCGCTCTATAGTAATTCTATAGCTCTATAGTAAACCCCGCTCTATGTAAATGTAAATGTAAATATAAATTTATATACATTTTGCCGTAGGCAAACCCGAGCTAATCGCCAGTCATTTGTGGGGTTAACAATATGGCATATAATGATTTGACCAATTTTATAAGCTTAACCCTTGGAGTAAATGGGTATTTTCATGGATGCATCTGTCTCTTTTGCAGGATTTTCGGCGACATCGACCTTAAAGTACTATAACTACGAAACTACTACACCAATCATAAAAAGAACAACTGCACAATGATTGCATTGAAATTTCGAATATAGAATATTGAAATATCATTTTGTAAAACAATTAGATAATTATGAATAAATATGAGAACGTCAAAGAAGTGAAAAAACAATGGCCGACTTTGGCATTTGCGACGCGACATTCAAAGACCCGAAATACTTTATATACACGATAAATGGTACATCTAATCAGTTTAGGGGGACTATATGATGTTGTAGAAATGGTTTTACTTAAGATTCGTTGAAATAAACACCGAAAACTACAGGAAAAACGTATCCGAAAACGAAACACACGCTCCGCGGATTTTGACGTTTCGGGAAGGCGGGCGTTCAATTTGCAGCGGTCCGTAATAATGTTACATGGACTGCGCAGTTGCTGCTGCGAATGCTAACAGAGAGAATTTAATTCTGTACCGATCTGCCATACGCATGAAAGAGACAAAATGCTTTCGATGGTAAAAAAAGAGTTCGAAAGCGCGCGCGCCGAGCGGAACCAGATCTGGTCGTATCATACTCAACGGATAATTGTTTCACAACCAGATTTGGTCGTATCATACTCAACGGGTTAAGTTGTTTTTCAAACCGTCGATGAAAATATTGAAAAAAAAAAAAAACATTGCCATTTTAAAAATCCGTTTTTATTTTTATACAACTATAATAATTCTCTAACCGCACTCCTGAAAATGCTCGACTCTTAAAGACGGTTACAAGTTTCAACAATTCAATACGCGAATGCGATAACAATATAATTAAGAAAAATCTGTTCGATTAAATAGTGGCACGTTAACAGTTGTTCAGAAAGGAGCCGAACATGAGTCATGCTCGGCTCCAATCTAGACGCTGCTTTAGATATGATAATATATAAAAATAAAAAAAGGTTGAGGAACGTAAACATATTCCTAGTCTCACTTTACAAAATGATAATATTACAACTACATTAAAATAAAACAATTGCGGTAAGAACTGTAAAACAAGAAGTCATGAAAGTCAAATATATATGGACGTGTGTAAATGCAATTTTGGAGGTAACTCTAATAATTCTAGTGCTACTATATAGAGAGGAAGATTAATTATTATTACTGCGTGTAATTTAACTATAGGATGTATCCATGATTATAAATAACACTAAGTAAACGGGATGATTTTTCAATACGGATTCGTGCCTATAGCTTTATACCTGGAACTGAGTGACAATTGTCTTCTTCATAATAATCCTTAAGAGGTTTAGAAGGCAAAAAAAACATGTTCATGATTTTAAAAAATACATAAAGTTGAAATCTAATCATGAATCTTTTAGCAATGGAAAAGCGATGTCTCAGATTTGCTGTAAGTAAAAAAATACTGCTTTTCTTTAATGAAAACTATACAGGCGTTTTTCTCAAAACTATATTTTTCAGTTTTGTGCCGGCGATAAAAAAAAACTACTTGACGGATCAAGTTGTTCCAAAAAAAAATTTAAGATTATTAAATTATCTTCTATATTAACTAAAAAAAAAACAGCAAAAAATGATATTATACATAATTTTTTTTCTAGAAGACAAAATTGTTAGACGAAAATCGATTTTATACATTATTATTTTTTTTAAATTATAAAAATGATAACTTTTAGTTATTTTTTTAATGTAACAATTAATATCTTACTTAATTTTTTGTTTCAGAGAAAATTACGCCCGCTATTTTCGGTGTAAACAGATACCGTCATTTCTGCAGCGGTAGACATTTGCAATTTAACATCTCAAAAACAGTTTTTTTACTATTACATGTTTTTATTTTATTTTTGAAATGTTAATCAAAATGATGTAAAAAATTCATGAATAGATATCAACTTTATTTTTTTTTTAAAACACGAAAAACATGTTTTTTTTTGGCCTTTCAAAGCAGGCTCCCTCTTCGGGCTCGTGAGGGTGGAAGCTTGCAATTTCTTGTGAGGTGGAAGCTTGGAATTCCACCTCACGTGCTTTCTCATGGGAACAAGAGATGCGATGGGATTCTAAACCATGAATGAAGATCATTGGGCTTTAAATTTCTTGTGTAGAGGGCATTTCCACGCATATTCCCAGTGTTAGCACTATTACAGTATTATGAAAACAGTAATAAAAATACTGTTATTAATGAAGTTTGTTTTGAATCTCCATAAATATAATATAAAAAATTGAACTCCATTCCGATTTTAATAATATGTAAAAACGTGAAGTTCCAGACTAATACCAACAAGCTAATGTCAAAGTCAATCATTTTAATGCATCTTTTCCACTGGGAAACAATATACTAACATCAAAATTAATTACAGTTTTATACAAATTCCATACTAGATTCCGCCATTTTGCATGTAGCAATGACGGAGTATTGAACTATTCGGTAAAAGGAGCGTCTAAAAGTGCATCGATGTGTGGAAATCAACGTTGGTGATCGACGACACATCTACGAAAATAGGTCAATGGCTGTCTTTTTGGTTTGTCGTAAGAATCTGTAAGAGAAAAATGTTCCAATTAGAAAATTTCTTATACTCTGGAAATGTCCGCAAAGGAAGGCGGTTCGATCGTCCGCTGTCGGACTTGTTCATTTGTGTCACGAATCACAACCTATTAAATCTATCCAATGCATGTAGCCATTGAACTATCGAGGAAGTCATGGCCTTCTACTCTGTTCTAGTCAGTTAATGCAGATAGACCGGAACCAGCTATTAGAAACGCACAGAAGATTTGAAGTGTCATTGAAAAAGTGTTTCATTAGCCTTCAATCGTATACGGGTTGCCCCAAAACTCAACGATATCCCTCGGGGGGCTGATAGGCCAGCTCATAACTGACCAGAATAACAAAATATACCTTAGTAAAAAAATCATTAGTTTTCAAGATAATGGCACTTTTATAAAATTAAAATAAAATCGACAGGTTACATTAGTTTTTCTTGTGCCGCCGCGGCTACAAAATTATGTATACTAAGATTCTAATTTGTGCTACATAACCCTGCTTATAATCACATTACAAAAAAAATATATATAGTGCTAATGGTTTCGGAAAAAAAATACATTTTACCAAGAATCAAGAATAAGTTAATATTCAGATGAAATCGGTCCTCGGCTACTCGCCGGGAGTCTCGGGGCGATGACAGTTTTTTAAACTTAAATCAATCCGGTTTACTGGTTTTCGTATATTCGATTTGTCGTATCTCTCTTTAGGTGCTAAAGCCCTTTCGCTACCCTATGAAATTGAATTTTTCGTCAATAAGTCAGCATTTCGTACGAGCAATGGAGAATTCATTTATTTATTCAACTTCTCAATGTAACCTCGTAAAAACAAACATCAAAATTAAAAGGTTCTCACCGCTATCCTATCCGAGGTTAGTTCCTGTTGAGCCAGGCGAGCACCTTGAGCACTACGTAGGCCAGGCCGGCGGCGGCGAACAGGCGCTCCCTCTGCTGGCGCCGGACGGACTCCATCTCCACCGCCATGAGGCGCCGGTTGAGGCGCGCCATCTGGCGGCGCAGGTGCACCATCTCCTCCGAAACCGACAGCCCTTCCAGCGCACCAGTCGAGTTCAGGAGAGCGTCCGAACTGAGAGGAGTCGACTCCCTGTTTCCACGACCGAAAATACTTTACTCATCGTCGTATTACTCGTCCAACCCCCTAGATTGACGGTCGATCTACGACGTGCAAATAGGCACCGAGGCAGGAAAACCTCCACATGCGAGAAAACTTCTTCGATTAATTCCGGTCTGCGGTTCTCGCGGTCGTTGCATTTTGAATCGACGACCTGTCGTCGTAATCTAATCGAAACAGCGGAAAAAAGAGGTTTACCTCGCGAAAGGTTGCTCCGGAATAAAATAGTACTGATTATTATACAGAGGGGAAATCTCCACATCTACTATTTTACCCGTTTTTTTTAGCGTTACACATATTGACCGGTGAGCTTTTGGCGCTTACGATGGTACGAGGGGATAACCGATCGCATGGCCGCCCGCACGTAGCCTCGCTTCTAGGGTTGTCGTGGCTCATAACCTATATAACTATTAACATATATAACCTATATAACTATTGGATCACATTAAGAGGGGTCAATTACTACGGACAAACCCGCCACTCCAGGGAATTACGAGAACATCGAGTTATTTTTTCGCCCGTGGAGGGAATGTAAAGACTTAATAGACGACACGATCCGCGATTAAACTACTCCAACGGCTCATAAGAGTCTAACGTAGCTTGTTCTACAAATCAACCACTCTGTTCTGTTGCGGAGAGCTTTTTCGGTACTGCATATTCACCTAAGAACGAATTAACCCCTAGAGCCCCGTTTGGCCGATATCGGCCAAAACACGACTCAGCGTGACGGCCCCGTTTTAATTTAATTTTAATTTATTTTATTATGTTTTATTATGTTAATATGTTTTATTTTAATTATGGGTACAGTGGTTTGGCAGTAATTAAAGTTTTGGTGAGATAGTGTCATAATTCAATTTATTTACTAATTTTTACAAATTTTTTTTGGGACATCAACTTGTCAATCGACTGAGGGGCCGAGGCCTGAAGGGTTAAACCGATTCCTTATAGATTGAACAGTCAGAACATGTTGTGAAATAGTAATCATTAAATTTCTTTTTATTGATAGATTTGTCAATTCAAAATGTGATGATCGTCAATCGAGGTGCAAGTTAACCAATCACGAGTTGCTGTCCAACAGTTTTTTCGCATGTGGATACATAAAAGTACATAAACTACAACTATTAAATGTTAACATAATTAAGGAGCTAAGAAGGGCTATATTCGACTAATAAGGTTATTCTTGACGAAATCACAGTATACCGAGTTAAAACAGTAAGCGCAGTCTCGAGTTGCAAGGCATTGGGGCGATAGGGTGCGAACATAGTAAAATAACAACAGTAGGACATCTCAAGCCCGTTTCCGAAATAAGTACCTACGCTTCGCCAAACCACCAGGGTTGTCACAACAAATACACAATTGACAAGTTGTGATCCCATCATCAAAGCAGAAATGCAATTCTTTATCATTATTTTGTAAGTTTATGTATTTTTGGTTTATAGATCAAGAGATGGTTCCCAAAATTGTACTGTAACAGAATATATGAGTTAGTGCTGACTTTGTGTGACAGCATTCATCACTTGTTGCATGTGTTCGTAATACCAATATTTTAGTAAGTTAAAGTAGGTACTTAACAAATACGCATCTACCTACCTACCTACGCTCTTACATACCTATGCCCAATGTATGCTGGCTCGACTTAGAGAATGCCTTTGGGTCAGTTCGGCACAGTCTCCTCCACTTTGCGCTCCGCTGGTACAACTTCCCATCTGTGGTGCGAGACATTGTAGCCTCCTACTACAACTGTCTGACCGTCCATGTCAAAACGCAAGAATGGACTACCTGCTCTATATCATATTCAATTGGACTGTTTCAGGGCTGTTGCCTCTCTCCGACGATATTCAATATCGTTTTCAATATACTGCTGGAAAGCCTGACCCAGTTCGACAACAAGTGGCGTTACCGTTTTAAAACAGACGGCCAATACACCTTGTCGTGCCTCGCTTTTGCCGACGACCTAACTTTTATCACCAGGAGCCCCAAGCAGCTTTCCCTGCTATTACAGAAAGTGGAGCTGTTCTGCGACTGGTCAGGCTGTATAAAAGTGAAGCCGTCCAAATGTTTTTGCCTTGGACTCGCCCGCATAGACACAAAATTTAAGTCCTATGACCCAAAATTGGTCTATAAGGGTTCTATTATCTTCCTTATAGACCCAAATAAACATTTCAAATTTCTTGGCAGGAAAATCACCTACCAGGGAAAAGACCTCTCTGGCGATCATGTTATAGAACATTTCAGTAGTTGCCTGGAAAAGATAGATGCATTGCTAATTTCTGGCCCTCGTAAGACTTGGATCTATGACAACTATCGAACTTCACATTTGTCATGGCCCTTTCTTATTTACAATTTCACCAAAAACCCAACTGTCTCGTCTGGATGCACTGGTGGCAGCTAGTTTAAAATCCTGGTTGTCCTTAGCCAACCAGCTGACCCCTCGACTCTCTTCAGGTCCAAACACAATTTTGGGCTAGCTCTAAAACTGCGCTCTCTGCTTTACGCCAACTCCAGAATAACCAAAAATTCGATTCTAAGCAATTCCAAGGATAACACTTTACTCTCTATCTCAGAAGATAGTCCTTATCATAGAATTAACTGTTCCATGGGAATCAAATATCCCAAAAGACCACGAGTACAAATTAAATAAATACCATGATCTCGCAAATGCCGTCACCCGGAACGGCTTCACTGTTCACCTTCACGCGGTGGAAGTTGGCGCTTGTGGCCTGCCAGCTAAATCTTTGTTTCACCTTTTTAAAGATCTTGGTCTCTCCAGGAAAATAATCAACTCTTTCTAGAAAAATTATCTAAAACCGCGATTTCCGCATCTCAAATTCTATGTTTTCGAAGGGGGAGTGAATGGGTGGTAAGGTGAACGCTCACATGTGGCAAGACAGCTGTCCTAAACCTACCACAGCGGTCGTTAGTCCGGAATCCACCGTTCACCTCCCAGAAGTGTAATAATTATATATGATGGGCCCGATTTCGGTAGGTGAATTCCATGGCAGCTCCGTTTGTATTTTATATATTATTTATTACCTAGACACATACTTACCTACGCAAATGAACAATAAACGTTACCTCATAAATGTAATTTCGTAACGTAAATGTAAAAACTCGTAAATGTAATTTCTGATAGGTTGCATTACAGACTGTACAGAAAACATTCCACTTTTATATACTTTGCTGTCGCGCGGCAGCCCTGACTGGCTGGCACCGAGGCGCCTGAGAATCTAGTGGTAGCGTACAGACAGTGGGCGCTTGTATGAGTGCAAAATTGGTGCGTACTATGGAGATGTTCTTGTTTTACTATGGTGCGAGGGAAGTGAGCAGAGGGATACATTACGGCAAACGCATGTGGTTGACGTTACTCGCAGTTACAACTTCCCACCTGTGTACAATTTTGGGAACCATCTCAATTTTGGCTTATCAAAATTTATCAAATCTCTGAATATTATCGTCGGCGAGTGGCGGCCATATGTCGACGCACTTGCCCGCTTGCTTCTGCGAACTTCGTTCAAACGCACCACAGTCGGTAAGTGTATTACGAGTAACCCTTAGGACTCGAGACGTCGCTTCCTTCGATGTCAATTTTGTAATAAGAGAAACTACCGTCTGTATACTGTGACGAAATTCCTATTTAATAAAACGAAAAAAAGAGTGCACGATTTGCAAGTTGGTAATTTTGAAATTCGAATTGTGGTCATAATATCGTCCTTCAGGTAGACGGAGCAATGCAAAGGACACATTTGATAATGCCATTAGCATTTAAGACGAAGTATACACAAACACACAAATCTAGTGCAAAAACCAAACAAGGATAAAAGCATTACAGATGTATAGTTTGAACTAAGAGCCGGTTGTTTAATCTGTAGTAAAATATTAAATAATATTTAATTAACCTAACCTACTCCGACTGTTGTATCCATGAACTATATCAAAATGGTCCTTATCTCATTTTTTAACAAAATGTATCTAGAGAAAATTTCGACGCAAATAACATATGTTAAATAAACTAAAATTAAAATATAAACAATACGAATATATGAAATACAAGCAAACATAAAATCGGAGAGCCTAATTTCAAAGAATATTGCAATTGCATTACTTACATTACCTTCAACAACTTCAACAATTTTTCACAGCCCCCTTTTAAATACAAAAAAAGTAGTGCAGTTACAATATCTTTACATCTAACCAAATCGTCAACTTATTCAAGAAATAGGCTTCATTTTGCATCATTCACCATTGAAATTAGTGGACATTTGGGTGAGAAACATTGTTTTAAACTTCTGAAACAGTGCACAAATTTAAATATCGTCCTGCGAGCGGTACCTACCCACCAAACAACGCCGCCTGCGCCGCCTGTACGCCCGTAAAACGGCGTTGCCAGACAACTAATAATAAGTACTAAAATATAATTTTATATTTAATATAATTTGTAAAATTTATAAGTCGGCGAATAATCGGCGACTATACACGAATTAATCATTTCTTGATGTTCAGATTTTTTAAATATTTTTTTATTGACTTATCGTATTACTGAATATTGTCAGCATTTTCCTACTCTGTACTAATTTGAAGTAATTAAACATGATGACTAGAAGAGCAGTCGCAGAGGCATGCTATGAGGAGTTGAACGATAAATACGTAACAGTTTTAAAAGACCTAGAAGCTGCAGAAGTTCGCTATAAAGACTTAAACAGTAATTTTTTATTAACCCTTGGAGTAAATGGGTATTTTTATGGATGCATCTGTCTCTTTTGCAGGATTTTCGGCGACATCGACCTTAAAGTACTATAACTACGAAACTACTACACCAATCATAAACATTTTGTAAAACAATTAGATAATTATGAATAAATATGAGAACGTCAAAGAAGTGAAAAAAACGCGGAACCAGATCTGGTCGTATCATACTCAACGGATAATTGTTTCAGAACCAGATTTGGTCGTATCATACTCAACGGGTTAACTTTAAAACAATTAAAAATATATAAAACTGAGAGTGAGAAATTGCAAAAGGAACGAGCTGACAATGAGTTGGAAGTATTAGCAATGATTAAAAAGAACTCCAACCTCAAAAAAGAGATGGCAGAAATGAGTTTACAATTTGAAAATATCATTCAGGAGAGGGGTAACCTTCAATCAATAGTATCTAACTTTGACCAGTGCCGCGTTGAGTTCGAGACGACTCTCCAAAACAACGCTGAGCTGAATAATAAGCTGAGAGAGGCACATAATACTATAGAACAGATGGAGCGCACGAAGCAGAATTCCACGGCTGCACATTCACAGTCGCTGTTTGAGGAACTGATCGTTAGCGCTCCAGACATAGCGTCAGTTTCTGCCTGCTCAAATATGAGCAGCCTTCCTGTCATGACAATTGACTTGTCCTACGAAGATTCTGGAAAATCAACCAAACAGGTTGTAAATAAACTAAATAACCAGAGTGTTGAAGATGGAACTACAATATCTCTATTGCACACCCAGGGTGTGGAGTTGAATGATAGTCTTAGTAATTTTACTTCCCAAAAAACATTACATAAAGATAGCTAAGAAAATCACACCAAAGTAATTATGTACAGTGATGAAATAGGTAAAAATATGGGCCAATTAATGTTACAAACATCCGGAGAACTGGTAGCTAATCATTGCTTTCCCGGCGCGAGTTTTACTCAAATATTAGAAAAAATAGTTAATAGTTGTTATTGTCCTGACACTACTTTAATTATTTTTATTGGGAGAAGGGGAAACGCAAATATACATGTATTAATAAAATATTTTGAACTATTGGCACAGTTAAATGTGAAAAAAATTGTCCTATTTGCTTTTCCTTATAGTAAATTGTTGCCCGAAATGGAAAATATGTCTAGATATAAACTAAATAATAAATTACATACGTTGACATTGTATGATGACAAATTCCAATTGTTTGACATAAATACTTTTAATAAGTATTTTTACTCTTTCACAATAGATAATGTTTATCTTTCAAATTTTTGTAAAAAACAGTTAGCAAATGGGCTATCATATTGTTTGAATTACTCAGGCAAAACATCGGCAAACACCACTGCTACTAATGAGCAGTTAAACGATTTGACATTAAGTAATGACAATTCAGAATATGTTGCATATTCTTTAAATTAGACTTTAACCCCTCAAATGTGAGGCGTCCCTTAAGGGATGCCTTGGCAAAATGTATACAAAATGTATATAAATTTATATAAATGTAAATATAAATGTAAATGTGCGCCGCTTTATAGTAATCCGCTCTATAGTAATGCTATAGCTCTATAGTAAACCCCGCTCTATGTAAATGTAAATGTAAATTATATAATTTATAAACATTTTGCCGTAGGCAACCCGAGCTAATCGCCATTCATTTGAGGGGTTAAGACAATAGAGGGAAACTCTGGCTATGTAATTAATGAAAATGAAAACTTAAGTAGCAATAATGGTAATTTAATACAATTGTCTTCAGAGAAAATTAATAATATAAATAATATGATATCCCCATCAATGGTTATTACTCATGAAAATATGCCAAAAAATTGTATAAATCTGGTGCATCAGAATATTCAGGGGATAATAGGCAAAGAGCTAGAATTAGAATTGTTCTTGAACTGTAATCATATCGACATTCTATGTATATCAGAATCATGGCTCAAAAGACATCAGATCATTTTCAGTTCCAATAACCATCAGATTGCCAGCTCATTTAACAGAGTTCGGTTGATACGTGGTGGCTCTTTAATAATTACAAAGAAATGCTTGAAATTTAAAGAAAGGCGTGATATTGTGAGCCTCTCTATCGATTGAGTTTTAGAGATTGCATGTATAGAATTGGAGGAAACCATTGTTATGAGTGTATACAAACCACCATGTGCGCCTTATGAAGGCTATTTATAAAATTATGGAAGATGCCTTATTCAAAATAACCAATAGTCCTAAAACAATTGTTATTTGTGGAGACTTTAACATCAATATATTAGAGAAAAAAATCCTTGACATGTAACTTTTTAAATTTATTTAGATCATTTAACTTATATAATGTTTTTCTTGAACCTACGAGGATAACTGCCTCAAGTGCTACTTGTATAGATAATATATTCTCAAACATAAAACCCAATTATAAATCACTAATTAATATTTTGCACTCTGATCACTGCGGTCAGTTAGTATCATTTCCTAAGAAAAGCACTAGGGTTCTAAGAAAAAATATTAGTTTTATTCCAATTACTGAGTGCCGTCTAGGGGTATTTAAATCTAGCTTACTTAGCAAATTACAAAGGTTGCCAATTCATGACAATCCTGACCAACTTTATGACTCATTCTTTGAATTAATTAGAGTTGAATTTAATAGAATCTTCATACCTAAAACGAAATCGATCAGTGATCGCTTATGCTTTAGTGATTGGGCAACTGTTGGTATTTACAAAAGTTGTAATAAATTATATGAACTGTATAACGAAAATAATCATAGTGCGACTTTTAAGAACTATGTAAATAACTATTCCAAAATATTCAAACGAGCCTGTTCCACTGCTAAGTCAATTTATTTGAAGAATAAGATCAAAATCTCTACAAACAAAATTAAAGCTACATGGAATATTATTAATAATGACACAAATAAGGTTATAGCTCGCACAAGGGACTTTCATTTAAAGATAAATAATTTAGACATTAAAGCAGATATGGAAGTTGCGACTGAGTTTGAGCGATTTTTTACGAATATACCGTAACGACTAACGCCCTCAAGTCGTCTTCCATTTCAGCTGAGATGCTACTTAAAGAAAGCGTTTCCGCATGTGTTACAGACTTCGCTTTCACTATTGTTAACTGCAATGATATAATAAATGCCTTTAAAACAATTGAGATAAAAAAAACTATGGACCTTTGGGGATATTCTGTAAAAACTATTTCATACATCATAGAAATAATCGCACCTTATCTAGCATATATATTCAATTGTTGTGTTACTTCTGGAGTGTTTCCTGATCTGATGAAACATAGTAAAGTTATACCATTATTTAAATCTGGCGATACTTCTGATCCCTCGAATTTTCGACCAGTTTCCGTACTTCCCACTTTGAGTAAAATTTTCGAAAAATTAATTCTTAGACAATTGCACACTCATTTTAAGAAATATAATTTACTTCATAAGAAACAGTTTGGATTTACGAAGGGTTGCTCAACCATAGATGCGGGAACCGAACTATTGACAGGTATATTGAATGCCTGGGAAGAGTCACAAGACGCATTAGGCATCTTCTGTGACTTGTCTAAGGCATTTGATTGTGTACACCATGATACACTAGTTAGGAAATTACATCACTATGGCATTAGGAACAAGGCTCTTCATCTTCTTACTTCTTACTTGGGAAATAGAATTCAGTAAACGGTAAAAGATCACCATGATCAATGGCCACCATAGGTGTCCCACAAGGCTCCATTCTTGGCCCATTTCTCTTCTTAATATACATCAATGATTTACCCTTTCACATAAGGAATAATCACGAAATTGTATTGTTTGCTGATGATACTTCTTTGACGTTTAAAATTAGTCGAAAATTGTACAATTATGACGAAGTTAACAATGCACTCTCAAAAGTTGTTAATTGGTTTAATGTAAATAACCTACTATTAAATGAAAAAAAAACCAAAGTGATTAAATTTTCTACACCTAATGTTAAGCAGGTACAAACCAATGTAGAAATAAATGGAACTAGACCGGAGCCTGTTGCTTCAACTGTGTTTCTAGGGATAACAATTGACTCCAAATTACAATGGGGCCCACAAATTGAGAAAATGTCAGGAAAACTTAGCTCTGCGGCATACGCAGTTAAAACAATAAGGCGGCTGACTGATGTAGATACAGCAAGAATAGTATACTTTAGTTACTTTCATAGCATTATGTCCTATGGGATTCTTCTCTGGGGAAGCTGTGCGGACATCAATAACATCTTTATACTACAGAAACGTGCTGTAAGAGCTATATATAAACTTGGTCCTCGAGTTTCACTTAGAGAAAAATTCAAAGAGATAAATATTCTTACTGTTGCATCACAATATATATACGAAAATCTGTTGTATGTCCACAAGAATATTGACAAGTTTAACCCTTGGAGTAAATGGGTATTTTCATGGATGCATCTGTCTCTTTTGCAGGATTTTCGGCGACATCGACCTTAAAGTACTATAACTCGATAACTCGCCTTCTTTAGAATCATTCAAATCTCACCTCAAAAAGTATTACTTTTCTCAGAATAACCCGTTCTTCCCCTTCTCTCTCCCTCCTCTCCCAATTTTGTCTCCTCGGGCATTCTTAATTTTAAATATATTAGTTTGTATTTGGCAAAGAATAACTTATTTGCTTAATAATCTTTATTTCCATAATGCACATATGTACCACTGCATGATGTGATTAGGTGAGTTGCAAGATATTGCCATGTGGCAATAAGCTCGCCTTTTTGACAGTCAAATTCAATGTTGAATAAAAACTTATTGAATTGAATTAAATTCATGCGGTGAGGACAGCTTTGCTGTTGCAAAAAATGCCACCCCTTCCAGCGTGCTACACTAGGACAGAGAACCCCCTGAGCACCCTTATAGATCCGCCAGTGACTGCAGAATCCTACTGTTACCAAAGATAAAACAATTGGCTCTATTCTTACATATGATTATCAAGACATTCACTACTCTATAGGGAATAATCTGCAAGGAGCGTGCAAATTTTTAAATATTTTTAAACATCATCTTGAATGCTAATGGCCTACCAAGTTCCATCAAGCTTTGCGTCTTCAAACCATGGCCACAGAAACTTCAGCATCAGCTCCAAACTGAGGAATACATATTATGAAATTAACTACCGCGGAAGACTAAGACTTTTATATTGGAAAAGACCTGGTACCGTACATAATCAGGTTCCATGCATAGTGACAAATAACAGAAAAGCACAGTGTTATGGGTTGGAATGCAGAGAGCGTTGTTCTGACTTAATCGATTGAGACTAGGAGTTGGATTTTCCTGCATATAAAGAGACTAACTAGAATTATTTAGCACTTTATGCAGGGTTATTCTAATAGATGAACCGATTTCACAATGTTATATTTTATTAAGAAAAGTTTTACAAAACTCAAACTAAGCTATAAGTACAAAAAAGTTTGTTTTTGTCTTACAAGTGTTTAATGTGGCACAATCCACACAAGCTATGTCAAAGCAATATGAGAATTCCTCTCAGAAATAAATAGATTAGTAAAACGTACCTAAATGTTCTATATAACTCAAAGATCGCACATGGGTTCTGTGTAAAATTTGCAGGAATTTAGGCAATATATATTTAAAAAAAAACAAAACATGTTGAAAAATGTTAAAATACATATTTTTTTCCAACAAATGAGGGTTAATTGTGACAATGTTATTGATTTGAAGCTGAAACAAAGAAGAAAATTTAATCTCAGCAAACTCAAAATCAAAGTCTCTCACCTTATATGTTTTCTGTTATCGTTTTGAGAGAGTGCACTTCTGAGAGTATCCCCAGTAGGTCTATTCCGAGGCGAGATACAAATGCCGTTCTCTTCAGGAGAAGGAGTCTGAAAGTATAATATTATAATAAAATTTAATACATTCCAATCATACTTAAAAAAAATATTATAAAACTACAACCCATCACCATACTGACGTTACAACGTGTAAAATATAAAGCAAATGTGAAGAGAAAGTGATTAACCCTTGGAGTAAATGGGTATTTTCATGGATGCATCTGTCTCTTTTGCAGGATTTTCGGCGACATCGACCTTAAAGTACTATAACTACGAAACTACTACACCAATCATAAAAAGAACAACTGCACAATGATTGCATTGAAATTTCGAATATAGAATATTGAAATATCATTTTGTAAAACAATTAGATAATTATGAATAAATATGAGAACGTCAAAGAAGTGAAAAAAACGCGGAACCAGATCTCGTCGTATCATACTCAACGGATAATTGTTTCAGAACCAGATTTGGTCGTATCATACTCAACGGGTTAAATAAAAAGAGAATCTTTACTAGGAATTGTTGTTTCTCTGAATGCAGTTAAATGCACTAGGATATACGATTGAGGGGTAAAAAGTACAGCCAGTACCCAGAAAGACATTGGCATCACTATATCCTGGGACCCCAAATAGGAAACCGACATAATCGATATGTTTAAGAGAGCAAACTCACTCTATATCTAATGAGAATTTTTTTTCTATTATCACCAGTGATTTTTTTCTCAAGCTCTATAATATCTACATTCGCCCGCTCCTTTAATACTCCCACTAGGTTTGGAATCCGTACTTTAGGATGGATATAGAACACCTGGATAGAGTTGAGAAAAAAGCAACAAAATTGGTGCTATCACTGTGGAACAAACTGTATGAAGTATGACTGAAAGAACTCCGCCTGCCAACCTTAGAGGTGGTAAGTAGGCGGCGAGATCTAATAGAAACATACAAAATGCTTGACGGTTATTTTAGTGTACCCAACCTCTAGAAAGTGTGTACCAAGAACAATAACAAGCAACTACGTGGACATTTGTTCAGTTGAATAAGGCAATTGCAGCATCGAGCTCCAGGAAATACTTTTTAACAAATCGTGTAGTGGATGGATGCTTGGAATGCATTGCCAAAGGATATGATAAGTGCCGATAGCTGGGGATTTATTGCGATGCACCCTACATTTTGTGACTAAAGGCTCATATTTGGCACAATTGTTCCTAAGGTGATCCTGAGTGGAATTAGACTGGGGGAAGGGGGCGGGGGAGGGGGGGAAGGGGAAGTTTGAATCTGCCGTGCTTCACTTGGAGCCATATATATCTCGAATTATAGGCGCTAGGACAAGTGGGATATAATTTTCAAGTTCATTACTGGTGGAAAAAAAATCCTGTCACTAATCCATGTTAGTATGACTTACATATCACTACTGAATTCCCTGGGCGAAAAGAACAGGGTAATTCTAAGATAGGTTCTCGGCCATGCAGGAATCGAGGGAAATGAAAAAGCTGATGAACTTGCCAAGACGGGAGCAAAGGGAACGTTATACGGCCCTGAACCTTGCTGTGGCGTACCAAAAAGCCTTGCAAACCTAATGCTCAAAGAAATATGTTTAGAACAGTCTGTCAACCACTTGAACAACGCGCCAGGGTTGAATCATTCCAAAGCGCTAATTAAGGCTTACGACCCTAAGACGGCCCGTGAGGCCTTATCGCTAAATAGGAACAATCTACGCATACTGGCGCTCACGGGGCATTGTGGCCTGAACAAACACATGTTCAACATCAAGCTCCGAGACACAAAAATGTGCAGGTTCTGCCAAGGGACAGAGGAAACTCCCCAGCACCTCATGTGCGAGTGTGGCCATGTGGAGGTAAAACAATCTGGCGCCAAAATCCTGCTGCGGTTCTTAAATGACACGAGGCTTAGCGCAGAACTATAGTAGGTGGCGAACACAATAGATCAGCAATGGTCGCAGTGTTACAAGGCTCATAAAGACCTTAGAAAAGCCTCACTCAACAAATAAAAATAAAAAAAATTACTTCATAATATATTTTTTGCATACCGATACCTCTGGTTAAAAAACACTGTTCTAAGGCAATAACCTAAACTGAACTAATAGGAAAAGGTGTCATATTCTATCTCATCTCTCCCTTCCTACAGGGCGGTAAGTCTAGCGCTGCACGGTAGCTGTTCCTATACTATACAACTGTTGGGATTCCCTCTTCTAAGCCTAATTCCTTATCTATTTTCATCCATAACATTATTCTGTGAAATATTAGGCATCACAAACCATGTGCAAATTGCTTCGCTTACACCCATTTCAAGCGTCTGATATGAAATGGCGCCTTTACAATGTGAAGTAGATTATGATGATGAAAAAGCATTTTTTTAACAATATATGGGCAGACCATTTTTTGGGAATTCTTCAGCCCATCGTACGAGTAGTAGCTCGAATCGAAACCGTTTGCAGATGGTGGTGTTTGCTGCCAACCTCCGTATTGGTGCTATAGTACAAACACAAAATATACATAAATCATCTCTATAAATCAGAATATTTTAAGTGACAGCTATTGTAAAAATCAGTTTTTTTGAGCGAACTGCTTGAATACGTAATGAGTGCGATTCTGTAATACAAAGCGTTTTGTGATATTTTCAACTTACGATTACGCACAAGTAAGGTACAAATAACACATATTATAATGTATATTATAGATACTTTAAATCATCTTATTTGTTTTCTTTCTTGCAAAGTCGTTTACATGTAATCAGGAAATTGACAGGACAATATCAAAAAACTTGCTTTCCATAAGGAATAGCAGTGAAACTTGGTACACAGATGCCTTGTAGAGCCGAAATCACATTGTGAAATTTTGGGTGGAATATCTCATACAGGCCGCACTAATAATATTTAAATTTTGCCATACAAATATATGGAAGAATCAAATATTTCAATTAGTGGTGTGGCCCGTTTGAGATTAGAATTTTTAAATAACCGGCGACGCACATTCGAAATTTAAATCTTCATTGCATTGTGTTGCTTGCTCGGAATTCGAATGTTTTACGGCGAATGGTGATGCGCGTTTGCAATCCGATTTTTAAATTGAATGAGATGACATCCTTAGCTAATTGCTGGGAAAGTCTTGGGGTAACACAATATTTTTTTTTAAATTATGAGTTTCATGGGTTATTGAAGTAACTGAAATATCAGTATTGACAAAACGAGACAAGGGGGGGGGGGAGGAGACTGAAGAGTCAAAATACTCGCAACGGAGGTGGAAAGTGCCCATAAACTGTATTACAATATTACAAACTTAAACTTATTAATCGGCATGAATTTTAGGAAGAAAAACAGTAATTGGATATGTGTGTTACTATTTATATATTTAATTAATCAACACATTTATTTACAAAGCATAATAATATTCATATCCAATAATAATTATTACATTTATTCATATAAAAAAATGCTGATATGGGCAGCAAGCTCTTTAGTTTGTTATGTTTGTATATTCGGCAAGTTAATAAAAAAAAACATTTATAGTACCATACTCATTACAAATAAGTTATAACTAATAATAACAATAAATTCAAAACTAATAATAACGAAACAAATTAATAATAACAACACTAATAATAACGAAATATTGAAAATAGAATATGGAAAATAGTTAAATTAAAATAGAATACGGAAATACACAAAATGTTAAATAGTAAAATCTTAATATTACGGAAATACATAAAATGTTAAATGTTAAAATTTTAATATTACCCCGGTCACACACATGCACGAAAACATTTGTACATTGCACACATGTTTTTACGCATGTGAAGGGCCGCCAGCGAATACGCTGTATTTATTTGCATATTCAGCGAATGTGCAATGTTATTTGCATACTCATTCGCGAACCCACTCGCGATTGTTCACAAATTCCTCAGTCTTGCTTGCAATATATGAGATTTCTTTTTAGGATTCTGTATGGTGGGTTCGCTCTGTATAAACACCAACAGGTTGTTGTTATTCCAATCTAAAATCCGGTTGTTCTGTCCCGTGGATTGTTCATACGTACACAGCAGGCGCGACTGCCGAAACGTGCGTTACGTTCGCAATCGTGTGCGCAACTGACGCGCGAATGTGTAGGAGACTATGCGAGGGTTCGAGGTTTGCACACTTTGATGTGCTTCGAAAAACCAACACGGTTCGGAATATTGCAAATGCAGCCCACAACTTTGCATATACACTTGCGAATGTCGTCCTACACCTGGAGGTTCGCGTATTCGTGCGAATGTGTGAGACCGGTATTAAATAATGTTAAAAATACAAATCAAATAATAGGAAATAGTCATAAGAATAGTCAAGAATGGAAGTTACAATAATCCTTCCCTCATTCCCCCGCCAAGGCAAGTACCCCTGACTTTTCAGCCAGATTATTCGAAATAGAAAGCACTCGATGGTATATCACAGACTCGTTGGATAGAGTATACCATATTGCCAAGAGTTAATAATCTGGCATTTAATAACGCCAACGGCTAATAACCTGGCATCCTCGGGGAGTCAACAGCTTAATTCAGGGGAGCTGGTCACTCATTATTATTATTATTATTTATTCTAGACGGGCAGCTTTGCTGATACTTCCAGATCAGATCTTGTAAGGCTAGCCATATACAGTATTTTAAATACAAGGTGTTAGGTACAAATAAAGTCTGTTTTTAATTGATTTGACAAAGCTTGCACTAATCACGTCATATGGTATTTTATTCCACATGTCCACCACTCTATTTAGCAGAACTCCTCGGCTACGTAACGACCAAATTTGGACGCACATCAGATCGCAGACGCACCGTTGACCGACGACCAATATTGGCGGCTTGCTCCCGGAGCGCACAGTAATATTAAGACCACAGATACATAGACGGCCGCTAAAATAGTCATTTCGCGGATATTTCTGGTAACATTCCATTGTCAAACATTTTTTTTTTTTCGAGAGTTATTTATTTTTCCTTAAGATAAGTACAAGTTAGAAATGCCGAGTTTTTTTCACTTTTTCGACTTTCTCATATTTATTCATAATTATCTAACTTTGGTCGGTGAATTCCATGGCAGCTCCGTTTGTATTTTATTTATCTATAGCCCAGGTAGAGGTACATTGTACTAATTTGTGAGAATTTTATGTCTCAATCAGGTCTCCTTTTTGTCAAATTTTATAAATAAAAACTAACAATATCATTTTTTAATGAATTATCTCTTGTTAACTAATAATTAATCTTGTTAGTTATGCATATCATATATTTATATAATATATATGGAGGCCGGCCAAAATGGCGGATCTATTAACTGCCGCAACCACCGATTGGCGTTTTTGGCCTCCCTGTGGTTAAGGCCCACAGGCTTTTTGGTTAAATCCTTAGTGGATCGCTTAGTGGATTAAATCCCACTAAAATTCATGTTGGAAAGTGGCAGTTGATTGGAAGCTGGATGCTGATTCTCGATAGACTGGACATGAAACGACGCATTGAAAGCGTCGCGTCGCAGCATTCAAACAGCGGTGTGGTTAGCAAAGGAAAACTATGCTGGGGCTATTAACCCTTAGAAAGCCAGCCATGGGAATGAAACTCTCGATGGCATGTTTTCAACCCTTGAAGATTTGTTTGTAGAGGGTGTTAGTGAACGTATACTAATATATAACGGTGGGTTATTCAATGAAGGCGACTTGTACTGCATATAATTTCATAATTGCATAAATACGGAAATCGGTCGCCTGCAAATTGCCACAACAGAAAAACCACCGATCGGTGGTATTGGCTTTCCAGCGGTTAAGAGGTGGCTACACCATCAGCTGCCACCCCCAGGAAACATAAAGAAGGAAAAGAAACTAAATAGGCCTTACATTTTCAGCAGCGGAAGGGAAGTAATGATGATCGAGAGTGATCATTCTAGGAGGGGTATTCACTCGGACCAGTCCTGGATCCGGAGGCAAAACCGAATTCTCTAATGTGATCTCCCGAGGAGGGGCCTTTGTACCTGGAAGAAAAAATATTATTAATTAATATTATTGTTGCAGGTACTACCGGCAATCCATAAAAAACTTGGCAGCTCCAAAGGCGGCTCACTAACACAGCGGAACAGTATACCAGACAGTAGCTTCTCTTAGAACAAAACTGAAATCAAAGCTAATACGTCATGAGTCGTAAGGGCTCGGATATGGTCGCCAGATGTCCCACTACTCGCCCCACGCAGCCAAACACTCAAAATTGTCGCTAGCCTTTACCTGCTCGTAATGCTAACCGTTCACGTTCGTCGGGACGTACCCCTCTGCCCACATTACTCGCACCCTCTTCCCGTAATGCCCGGTAGCTCGAAAGTAAAGCTTTTGGTTGGTATACTGTGCTAACGGCGTGTGTATTAGGTCCTACTCATTTGTGCTCAATCAGCAGATGTCGACAATGAAACATTACGAACTTTAAGTGATTCCTTCCATGGTATGGATTTAGCGAGTTTCTTCCATCCCGTTTCCTTTTATCCCGACCTTATATCTCTCTGATCAAGGAAATATGTTCACAGTCGGCGTATTTTATTATTTTTGTGATCAAATATCCCAAAAGACCACGAGTACAAATTAAATAAATACCATGATCTCGCAAATGCCGTCACCCGGAACGGCTTCACTGTTCACCTTCACGCGGTGGAAGTTGGCGCTCGTGGCCTGCCAGCTAAATCTTTGTTTCACCTTTTTAAAGATCTTGGTCTCTCCAGTAAAATAATCAACTCCTTTCTAGAAAAAATATCTAAAACCGCAATTTCCGCATCACAAATTCTATGGCTTCGAAGGGCGAGTGAATGGGTGGTAAGGTGAAGGCTCACATGTAGCAAGACAGCTGTCCTAAACCTACCACGTGCAGAATCCATCGTTCACCTCCTATAAGTGTAATAATTATATATGATGAGCCTGATTTCGGTCAGTGAATTTTATGGCAGGTCCGTTTGTTTTTATTTTTTATTTTTATTTATTCTTTATATCCTTTAAGGTAAACGCCACCTTAATGTCTACTGACAATTGTCTTACAAATGGCTGGTTTTTTACAACATCACAGGGCAGTATTCAGGCAGTCACCCATCTAAGTACTGATCACACCTGACGCTGTTTGCCTTGGTGATCTGACGGGAGTCAGTGTTTTTATGCGATTACGGACATTACTTTGTGAGCTAGAACTAACATCGTTTAACACTGCTTCACGGTGCGGACGCTTCATACTTTAAATGCACTATGGTCGGCTGAGCTGGAATTGGATATTTGGACGGTGAACTTAGCACAACTGCAATGTACGGTGATGGCATTTCTTAGCAATCAAGTAATTAGGTAAATATGTAGTATGCAGTATAAAAGTTGTTAAAAAGTAGTACCTAGTATAATAAGAGAGGTTAGATAATCATTGGATATATGTAAGTATAATCGTTTCATATTATGCTCTGTCTCGTTTGCTATAGTCTAGAATAATAGTCTACATAGTAGAATAATAATGATAGTAATAGAGTAGAATAATAATAATATTATTAATAGTAGAATAATAATAATAGTCTATAGTAGAATAATAGTTATAGTCTAGAATAACAACCTAGAAAAATAATTAATGATTTGGAATTATCTGTAAGGTTATTATACGAGAAAGTAAAATTAAAAAAAAAACAAACTTCTAACCGATATGTTGATCCTGCCCAGCAAGCAGAATGCGGTCGGGAACATTCATATCAAACTTGTCGCGATGATCCCATGGCATTCTTGAACCCATTGACATGTCCTCTTCAGAGACGTCTCCAGTCGCCTGCCAAATGAAATTATACATTGATTTAAGGGGGAGCTTGGGTTAGACAGTAAAAAAAAACATGTTTTTCATCTTTTTTTTTAACTTCATGTTGAATTATATTCATGAATCTTTTACCTCTGGAATAGCTTATAGTCTCACAGCCTTACCAATAAACGAGTTGTAAAATTTATACCTCTGTTATTACTAGGTATAAGAAAATCTGTGACCAATAAACGCGGTATAGCTTACACCACTGATCATCTACACTCTTACCAATAAAATGATCTTATAACCGCGTTAAACCCTTGTTATTGTTATACCCGGTATAGCCGAGTTATAACGAAGTTGTAAAATCGTGACCAATAAATCAGTTGTAACGCGGTTATAACTACTCCCTGAAACCAAAGACAAGTCATATTTCTAGCATGGCAACGCCCGCTTTGAAGCAGTGTGGCCAACTGAAGCGGCATGAAATGCACATGAAATGTCACTTTTTGTTGTCAGAAAGCCCGTGCCCATTGTTTTGTTATGCGAATGCTGATCGAATTAATAGTGGTATTTCCATCTCAATCGCAAACAGTTGCCGTCGAATTTATGCCGTCGACATTTTGCAGGTCAGCTCTCAGGATATCGATGATTCTTGCGGCGTATAGCTTAGTGAAACGATATTTAGTTTTGAAATTGTAATCATCCAAATTAAACGGGTCGTATCACATTTTGTAAATTTTTGGTCGCCTATCACGACGCATTTCGATTTCTTCCAATAAATCCAGATCGATCATATCATCCAAGTCGTCAAAATCCATTATTCGGCTAAAACGCAGGATTTCACAGTAGTATAAAAGGCGTATCCTCGTCGTAACACTGTTATTACAACGAAAGCGCACGATTCGCGAACGAGAAGCTCCACGTCCGCGGCTGTCAGGTGGCTGTCAATTTGAAACAGCTGTTACGCCGGTCGGCCATTTTTAAGTTAATACTCCGTTAAACCGCTGTTATACCTGGCCTAGGGGTGGTATAGCGGAGTTATAGTGCGGATGGAAATCCAGTACCACTATTCCATGCTTATACCCGAGATGATCAGTGGTGTAAGCTATACCGCGTTTATTGGTCACAGATTTTCTTATACCTAGTAATAACAGAGGTATAAATTTTAGAACTCGTTTATTGGTAAGGCTATTAGGGTATAAGCATGGAATAGTGGTACTGGATTTCCATCCGCACTATAACTCCGCTATACCACCCCTAGGCCAGGTATAACAGCGGTTTAACGGAGTATTAACTTAAAAATGGCCGACCGGCGTAACAGCTGTTTCAAACTGACAGCCACCTGACAGCCGCGGACATGGAGCTTCTCGTTCGCGAATCGTGCGCTTTCGTTGTAATAGCCGTGTTACGACGAGGATACGCCTTTTATACTGCTGTGAAATCCTGCGTTTTAGCCGAATAATGGATTTTGTCGACTTGGATGATATGATCGATCTGGATTTATTGGAAGAAATCAAAATGCGTCGTGATAGGCGACCAAAAATTTACAAATTGCGATACGACCCGTTCGATTTGGATGATTACAATTTTAAAACTAAATATCGTTTCACTAAGCCATACGCCGCAAGAATCATCGATATCCTGAGAGCTGACCTGCAAAATACCACTATAAATTCGATCAGCATTCGCGTAACAAAACAATGGGCAAGGGCTTTCTGACAACAAAAAGTGACATTTCATGTGCATTTCATGCCGCTTCAGTTGGCCACACTGCTTCCAAGCGGGCGTTGCCATGCTAGAAATATGACTTGTCTTTGGTTTCAGGGAGTAGTTATAACCGCGTTATAACTGATTTATTGGTCACGATTTTACAACTTCGTTATAACTCGGCTATACCGGGTATAACAATAACAAGGGTTTAACGCGGTTATAAGATAATTTTATTGGTAAGAGTGTCAGATTGCTGTGAGTGTACAAAACTTACTACTTTTCGTAACCCTTCCGCTACGTAACGACCAAATTTGGTTGCACATCAGAACACCGTTGACTACGTAACGACCAACATTGGCGGCTTGCTCCCGGAGCGCACAGTAATATTATTTTCTAATTCGATCGCATCCTAAAATCCATACCAAATATCTCATTATACCACAGATACATGGATAGCGATTAGAATAATTTCACACGTCATTTCTCGGATATTTCTGGTAAAATTCCATTGTCAAACATCATTTTTTTTTTCGAGAAATCATCAAAAATTTTATTGGTGTTTATGAGCTAATATCTAATATTTTTGTATATAAATAAACAAAACAAAATGTTAGCTTTGATAGAGAATCTAATAAAGATCACGATAGTATTTACAATTTCTAAATAGGGTTCTGTATTTTTCCATAAGACAAGTACAAGTTAGAAATGCCGAGTTTTTTTCCACTTTTTCGAAAAATTCTCATTCAATTTTTCATATACGAAATTTCAATGCAATCATTGCACAGTTATTCTTTTTATAATTGCTATAGTAGTTCCATAGTTATAGTACTTTTTGTCGAGCGCGGTGATATTGCAAGAAATTCCAATAAATTGCCGCAATCTGCCATGAAATTATGCCGCTACTCGAAGGGTTAAAGAAAACTTTTAAAGAAGTTTTTCTCAAAACTATATTTTTCAGTTATGCTATAACTTGATGGATCGAGTTGTTCCAAAAAAAAAAAGTAAGATTATTATAAGAGGCTGTAACTAAAAAATAAGTGTTTTTTTTTTATATGTATATTTTTTTTGTAGTTAAATACATAATTTTGCGAGAATCGATTTGATACCTTTAAATCCTTGATTTGTTATATAGATGCCAGTGAGGTTATTTTGAATAAGCTGCAGTGTCTGCAAAATATCTTACTAAGGTATGTTTTTAATTTGCGAAAGTTCGACCACGTTAGCTGCTTTCGTGAGCAACTTCATTGGCTTCCTATTCGCAATCGAAGAAATTTGCATACGTTACCGCTACTCTACAACATACCCAATAACCCCACTTCACCCTCCTATCTCAAGGAGAATTTCCACCCTTTGAGAGGCCACAGTCTTCCACTTCGATCAAGCCGGGATAACACACTCGCCATTCCGATACATCATTCTTCTGTTTACACGCACTCTTTTACAGTCCATTCTGCTCGTTTATGGAATCAGCTCCCTCACTCTATCAGGCATGCACCTTCGCTGCATACTTTCAAGAAGTTGTTGAAGAAACATTTATTTTTAGTCACTAACCAAATACCTCACCTTGTCCTCTCCTTTATCCTTCCCTGGGCAACCTTAGCATAAGTTACTGACATATATCTGTATAAGTTTATTTTAAATTTAACTTTACTACTTCTTTGTGTATTGTACGGTGAAAATTAGGAATTATTTCATCAAATGGTTGACTGTAAGATATCGCTATAGCGATAAGTCCGCCATTTGTGCATAAATTGTCTTTTTTATAAAACCAGCGTAATATTCATTATGTTTTTATAGCACAATAAAGTTATTCTATTCTATTCTATTAAAAAATAAAAAAAAGGATAACTTTTAGTATTTTTATTAGTTTATCAACAAAATACACTCGTAAAAATAAATATCTTGTCTATATTTTTTGTTTCAGATAAAATTACGCTCGCTATCACTGGCGCAAACATATACCATCATTTCTGCAGCGATAGAAACATTTGCAATTCAATATCTCAAAAGTAGTATTTTTTTACTACTGCAATTTTTTTCAAATGTTAATCAACCTGATGTAAAAGATTCATGATCATATTTCAACTTAAAGTAAAAAAAAAAAAAAACATTAAAAACAGTTTTTTGTTTTTGTTTTAGGCTTCCTCCTTACTACGAAGAACACAAGTTCTTAAATTCTAGAACATAATCCAAATTCACAAGCCCAAGGCCTTCAAGATACGCTTAATTGCATTGCATACTGAAGATATAGCATTCTAAGGAGAATCATGAAGGAACTTAGGGATTTGCAGTAGAACTTTAATAGCAGATTAAAAAACCTAGACCTAGACTATTTTAAAATGTTATTATGGATACGAGCATTCTCTCCTAATATACAGCATCTCAAATCCTATGGCTTCGAAGTGGGAGTACATGGGTGGTAAGGTGAACACTCACATGTGGCAATACAGCTGTCCTAAACCTACCACAGCCGGTCATTAGCCCGGAGTCCACCGCTGACACACCCCTTAGAAGTATATTAATAATATTATAATAGGCCCGATTCTGTTTGGTGAATACCATGGCAGCTCCGTTTGTATCTATTGGAGTTGCCAACTATTACGAGCGAATCCGCCACCCCAGGAAGGTATAACAATATTAGATCATTCTTTCAACCATGGAATGAATGCATAGACTTATGGACAACTCAGTCCATCATCTAACTACGCCAACAACTAGAGCTGTCAACTCAAACGTGCGAACCCGTCACCTCAGGAAGTTTTAACGATATTGGATCGTTCTGTCGCCCATGAGGTGAGCGAAGAAGACTTGGGACGAAAAATAATCCACTGTCTAGCTACGCCACCCGCCCGTCAGAGGCCAACGCCTTACGACGAGGCACCAGGAAAGGTACCAAGCGGGCAGCCTCGCCCCGTGACTACCAGTTTTGAAAGGATATCTCTGTCTCGAATTAACCTTTAGGATATTTGTCCTCCCGACTGGCTACGGGAACGAAGTCGCTTGAGCGGCCTCTACCTGTTGTATTAATGCTAATTCAATATGAATTTATCGCGGACCCGGGCGTCCTTTGCCTGTAATGTCACTCGGGATCGGGTGGCCCATAGGTTGTTTCAAAAGCGGCATGACAACAGGCTACAATCCACCCCTGCTGATTAGGAAACAGTATATTTCCAAAGTCTCCACACTCCTTCAGTAATTAGTCAGAGTGCACAACCGATACACAAAATTTTGTATACGCATTCAATTATGGTAGCCTGTTCATTCTTTTTTTCAGAGCATTTTAATAAAAGCTTGTCTTTAAAAATGCTTTTTACTATTAATTTTATAATGGCAGAGTGCACAACCGATTAGCAGTATGCAAACCGTCCAGTAGCACCGGAGGGCAAACCGATCCACCAGCCGTGAGGCCTGAGACGCGAGAGTCCTTCTCAGGGTAGTCCCTCACATGGGGAGGCTCCTGAATAGGAGCTGAATTGTGAGTTGGGCCGTCCCAAGAACACATTGGATCTTCAGCCGCGTCTCCTGCGAGTGTTGTCTCGAAACAATACACAAAAACATCGAAACAAATGGGCATGGCCATACACATTTGTCTATGCAATGTTTTTGTTTTCCGCGGCATTTGGAATACATTCTGCGAGCGGGTGAGCGGGAAGCGTTTGTTTCATTTCCGTCCGCCGCCCGCACAGAGCTGAGCTGCCGGGTGTTTGAGGTTATATTTCTTGTGGAAACGTGACTATGGATTGGAATAAAGAGAAAACACTCGCAGGAGACGCGGCTTTATGGCCCAAGCTGTACGAAACCGTTCACTACCAGCAACCTATGGCAGTATGCACAGAAGGTAGACTGAATGCTTTCACAATAACTTCCAGTCAACCATCTTATCAAGTCTTAGCTCGGCTATACATGGACAGCTTGAAGCAGTCAGGACCGACCGCTTCAAGCTGTCTCATCGTCGACAATCTTCTATTCATCGGCATACATAGACCGCTCGAGCAGTCGCGACCACTTCGGGCGGTTAGCTATGTACATGATGAAATTTCATCGTGCGGCCGAGTAGTTGCGAGAAATACATTGACTGCTCGAGCGGTCGACTGCTCTAGCGCAGTTATCCCCTGCGACCATCACCCCTCCGCCCGGTGCTGCGTCTGCCACCGGTCTGTGAACCCGATGATGTTATTTCTAATATTTCGAAGAATCAAAATTTACTTAACCCATTTTCGACCGGTGTTCGATTAATCGAACATGAAATTTGTCCATTTTCAATACGTTTTTTAACTATGAAAATAAATAATATCAGTAATATAGTTAGTATCATATATTACTATGATCTTTTGGCTATTCGAAAATAATATCCATCAACCCCCCTCCACCCACCTCTGTAATTTTGGGGGAGGTTGAAAAATACCTTGCCGATAGACCTTTCTTGTAAATTATAATAAATATATATAATTTAAAATAATAATAATAATAATAATAATATCTTATGGCCTAAGGACAAAGCTATCTTTTTCAAAAAAAAAATCAACACCTGGCAATACCTGGATGGCACAGATATGAGTCAAAGTTAGTGTTCGATTAATCGAACGTTGGTGCTTATCCCATACCATAAAATTCCATACAAATGAAACATATCGTAGTATAAGTGAATATACAAGATTGTGTCAGTAAAAAACAATTGTTTATTGATTTTTCAGAATGTTAGATGATTTAGAGAATAGTAAAGAGTTTTTAGGAAAATAAAAAAAAAAAAAACATGGAAAACTTTGAAACAATGCGAGTGCTTATGCTTGCCTTATTTCTCGCACATCCAAATTGTTGGTTTGCCACAGCCTTTCAACTGGCATCGACGATGTTTCCCTTCCGGCTGACGGACGATGAGATGTTCACCAACCACGTTTGGTAAGTTTCGCGGTCTCTGGAATTCCAGGTCATCATCCACTTCCATTCCTTCTTTATCATCGGTCAACAGAAGAGACTCAGTGACGGAGAGCTTGAATTATTTCTGGCTCATTGGCTTCTCGTTTTTATATTTCGCGACCAAATAATGCAGTTTCCAAGCATTCACAACAGAAGAAATCAGGGTGTTTATCCAAAGTGGCCAGTACCATTTCTTTCCACGGATGTTGACTCGATAATTTTGAATGGTGTTGTCGTGAAGATCAACGCCGCCCATCCATTTGTTATAGTGGCGAAGCACAGCAGGCTGATCGACGTTGACAAATTTACCTTCTTCTCTTGGCCCTTTCTTAGAAGCCTTAGTTGTTTTTTTCTAAAGCCGAACAGAGTGGAGTGGCAGAATCTGATCATAATTTGTAGCAATTGTTACCTCCTTATTATCTTGCCAGCGACAAAGAGTGATCTGGTTGTTAGAGTCGTACATATAATCATGTTCGCCGCGAGGCAAACCTTTTCCGGTTTTCATATTAGTAGCACCGCCAGATACACCATTACAGCGAACAGTTCCAGTGGCACAGAATCCCTTTTCTGATAGCGAGCACATAAGATGATAGGATGTGAAGAAGTTGTCGAAAAATAACACATGACGCATGGGGGCCTCGACATTACTAAGTAAACGGAGAACGACATCAGCTCCAAGACCAACCTCTGTGCTGTATTCATCGGATTTTCCACAGTAAGGGATGAAAAAGAAAAAATATCCGGTCGACAAACAGAGGCACCAAAGTTTATATCCACAACGAATCGGTTTTCCTAGAATAAACATTTTGCAACTGTGGCGGCCGAAATAGGCCGCTCAAATGACAAAAACTCCGCTCAAATGACAAACTTCATAAACTTTCTGTTTATAATATTGAAGAATGGACGAGGCTAAAATCAATGAAACACACATTAGAAAACTTCAATCACATTAATATAACGAAAATAATAGTACCTTGGCCATCTTATCGGTAGGATCTAATTCGTCATTATTAGAAAAATGAATGTATCTCTTGATGTGCGTGAACGTAGCTCTCCACATTGCTTGCTTTACCATTGGAATTCCCATTGACAGCTTCGAAGACTAATAATCCTCAACAGAAGGCAAAGTGTCGTAGCCCGAGAGCATTACAATCCCCAAGAATCTCTTCAATAAAACCAAGTCTAAATGAAAATCGGTGTTCTTCTGGGCTGCAAATTGGTTGGTCTCAGTTATGATATGATCCAACACCTTCCCATCATAAAACTTTGAAAATATTTGAATTGGCGAAAGACCTTTAAGTTTTTCACACAGCTCTTTTTGCATATCCGTCAACGGAGCGGCATTAGGCGATATATCATAATGTAATTGCTTCTTTCCTCTATTCCTGGACCATTTTGGAGTTCCAAATGAACTCAATGGTAACTGACTTTCGTTTTTTTTGAGGTGGGACAGTCGATTTAGCAGCTGATTTGGAAGTTGACGGCCCAACCTCCGGTTCAGATTCTACAATCTCTTCAAAACCAATATCCTCAAGAATATTTCGCTCAGTCTAAATTTCCACATAGCCGGCAACCTCAGTCAAAGCACTTGGATCCGAATTAATTGCAATGAAATTGTCGTCGATTAATTCTTCATCCGATTGTTCGTCTACCTCCGGTGGGAGTATATTGACAGATCGAACAGGATTTTCATCATCGCTCCACTCTCTATAATATCTTGAATCTCCTTCATTGTTAATTTCTTCGAACATGGCATTTTGCAATTCTATAATTGAATAACAATACATATTCACTCCATAACATAACACTTGCAATAACACATCGTATGAATCAATATTTTACTAAATACTGACCACTTATTTTGAGAAAGAAATGATTAGAAACTACCGAAATGTAAAAATATGATAAACACGCACAAAACACGTTTATTCCTGTTGAAAACACAATAGAAATGGAAGAGACGCGGTCACTTGACAGTAAAATTTGACATTTCGTATTTGTATGGGATTTTATGGTATGGGATAAGCGCCAACGTTCGATTAATCGAACATTTGTTTTTTTGGCATAACGGTAAAACGGGTGGGGGTAGATTTTTTAAATGACGGATTTGGAATCAGGGTACCCTAATTACCCTAGAAATATACTTTATTTTAAAAACATCAACAATTTTATGATTTTTTTTACTACCTCAGTGTTACAGCTAGTCTTTCTTCTGGTGGGATACTTCTCTTCATAATGGTGTCAACGTTTAATTTCACCCTAACAGTATATTGTTCAATTCGTCAAACAAAGATATAGACATTCTAAAATACTTTTTTAAAAAATCATCATTACTTCTAAGTTCCATAAACAAGTAATGGAATTGTAAATGTTGTTGTCTTAATTCCAAAAATAGATGAACACCAGATTTTTTAGCTTTCTACGCGTCGTCTGCGCTTGAGCAAAAGCAGCAACAGTAGTGCCTCTTCCTCAAAATCCATATCGTAACTGCAGTTGAATTGTCAACTGCTCGAGCAGTTAAAAACGACTGCTTGAGCAGTTGACAATGACTGCTCGAGCGGTCCGGTCCGTGTATGTTGTTCCATGGCTAACTGCTCGAGCTACCCGGGCCGGCCTTACGGAACGATTAAAAGGAATGCCAACCTTGATTCGTTTTGGAACACGCATTTTTTGACTAATATCCTGGGCAAAAGCCGCGTCATACATCATTGCATCGTCCATCCCTCTGCTGTACCTCGAAGGGCTGTGGCTTTTTGACATCTAGGCTTACACTAAAACAAAACGAAAAATCCAAAAATTATCAACGAGTAAAAACTCCCAAATATTATGTAATAACAAAATAAAATCGTACGTATTTGACACCACACTGCCAAATATTATTTACGCTTCCGTTAAACCATACACAATTCAATTTTGATTTATTACGAAAATAAAAATAACTGGGAAAGCGATTTTTTATAAAATGCAAAAATGGGCGGCGAAATTAGACAAAGCGTCGACGTATCTTCCAAAATAAGATATAAATAAACGAGCGTTACGAACCTTGCGCTAGAAATAACGATGAAAAATAAGTAAAATTAGGTTTTATTTCACTTTGCTGTCAATTTTGAAATGACAAGATTCCGGAGTCCGCCATTGGAACCATAGAGCAAACTGGTCCACTTTGGTCTCTTTTGGTCCATTGCCATAATGAATTGAAATTTTAATAAAGGGCGCCTAGACGATTATCAGTAGTTGAGCAATATTGCAATATTATGTCTCCTTTTCACAACGACCCATGATGGCTGAGTACAGGCACGCACGATTGTGTAGAGAGCATAATCGTATGTGAGCGGCCATCATCGCTTGTAATCCTGAGTAATCGGTTAATTGCCGGTACATCAAAGGAATGCGTGCTGATGATCGAGCGCGTGTACACACAATCGCCTATCATTCAGTTTACGCGACGATAATGCCTGGGTGGAAGAACACAGACTTTTCATACTTTCAATATAAGGTGGAGGCCTAAAATGCTCAGCCGAAAATGTATGAGTGGGTGCGATGTCGAGTGTATATTTTTAAATCATGCTTAGATTCGTTTTAAATTATTAATTTTCTTGAGTTAATAATGTTTTGAGAGACGGCACCGGGTGTTATTGTTATGAGTGAAATTTCTATTCTCGCCGCCGCGCGTTGCTGCAACATTGCAATCGCGTATTCTGCGACTTAACATAATACGACTTTCCCATATAGATATAAAATATGCAGTAGCTCATTGCAATATTATATTGGGTTATGTCTTTTTAACAGACACAACTTTAGAAGTCTGTTGGATAGTAGTAATTTCATAATAAAATATGTAACAAAGCACGCGGGAAGACCCGGCAAAATATATTAAACTTATCTAATGAGCTTGGAAACGGTTTTTAAAAATCTTTTTTCCTAAAAGCACTTGTTTCAACTTAAAATACCGTATTTTTATTTTTTCTCTAGCACTTTAAATGACTTCAAAATCATTTTTTTAAAGATTCGTTTTTACGAATCTTTAAAAAATGATTTTGAAGTCATGATGATGACCCCGCGCTATTTTTCTCTTGAAAAAGGAACCACCACTCATTCGGGTTTTTATGCCTGCTGCAGCTGAAATTATGCTAAATACTGTAATATTTACTAACTACAAGGCTTAATTACCACAAAATATAAATCATCAACACACATTATTTCAATGATCATCACACCTTTAAATTAATGACATTCATGTTGTAAAAGTAATCTACATATTTTACTTTACTTATTTTATTTTGTTAGCATTTTGTTTGAATCTTCGGATGGAAGAATTCCAAATGATTTTGCCTGATTCTTTTACAGCGACGGTAGTATATTTTAGTGCACCTATTTAAATGTTTGGAGGTATTAATGTATAATAGGAACCTTTTCTACTTTGTTGATTTTTTAACGACACCTGACTTTATTCACGACGCTGATTCCGAAACTACAATCATTTTTATTCTGTCTCAATAAATAAGCAAGATATAGGCATTAACAAGGCGTCAAACGCCTACTTTTCGGTAGGTAAAGTTAGTTTTTTTAAACAATACATAAAATTTATATGGCGGTAGATTAAATTAGTTTTTGTAAACTAACTGAAAGGTATATATTTTTTGTCTTGAACTATTGCGTGTCCGAGGCTGTTTTCTTTCAGATCTAGCATTAAAATGATCCAGTCTATTAGTGTTTCATCACTGGCTAGCGATTTGGTGAAAATAAATCCCGCTAATAAGATGTCTCTTCCGTTGTCGATATTTCGCTGTCGGTTGGTTGTCGTGGACTTCCTCGTAACTTGAAAATATTCCGTATAGACAAATGGTGGCATGATGATCGCGTCGTTGTCAGATTTGTGAATGATTTTTTTATTATTTCATATTGCTGTCTGATTCTACAATATTTGTAAAAATAAGGTAGCTTTTATTCTTTTGTCTCTCTATACACAAACTACGCATCACATCACTTCACACCTTCTTGGCCCATCGCCGCTGCGTCCTCTAGTGGGGGAAAAAGGGGCAGTAAAAATCCCTAATGAGCTCTGCATTTATAAATGCTACAATCTTCTCATGTCTTGTTAAAACCATTGATTATATAGCGTATTAGATTGATCAACGTCGTACCAGAATTTTACTTTGAAACGCAACGTGTAGATGGTCCTCTTAGTTACCAAATTGATTAATATTATGCTGCATCCACACGCTTGCCAAGCCTCGGCAAGCCTTTGCAAATTTAAATGTGTGGATCGGGCGTTTGGCTTGGCTTGTATAGGCTTGCATGCGCTTGCCGCCAATCCGATCGAATGTCGGTTTTTGTGCGCAAATCAAAGGAAGCTTGTGGCAAACGCTTGCCAGCCTTGTTTGTATTAGTACAGATTGTGATCGCGCGGCGGGTGCACGCCATTTCCTCCTCCGATCTACATAATAAGTAGCTACATAAAATGGCTGACTGGTCAAACGAAACTATATTATATTTCTTGGAATACTACCAAGCGGAGTTTTGAATATGGGATCCTACTGATAAATTCCATAAAAATTAAAAAAAACTTGTCGACGTTTGGCAGCGGTTTTAAGCAGTATTTCAAACAAATCCGTAAACGTTACCATTATAATGGTAACGTTTCGAAAACATTTATAAAAGAAACAGAAATTGATACGGTCTGGCGCAGAAGCATTTTTAACATCCATCATCTTTTTTGACCAATTTCTTTGCCTTTTCTCATATTTTTTGTTAAAAAAAATCGTTAACGAAAACACAGCGGCTGCCGTACGCCCATTGCCCATGCTTGGAGGCCCATGACTCAACTAAAGCACGCAAGCATGTGGATCGTGGATGTTTGACTTGCTGGCACTTGCCAAGCGTTTGTACAAGCAGTTTGTGGCAAGCGCGTGGACGTAGCATAATATTATTATGTTCAATATGTTGACTTCCAAGGTGTAAAATGGCGATTAAACTGCACGATAATTAGGGCCCTAAGTCATGACCCTAGTTAAGGGCGTTGTGATTACACTTCACTAGATAGGAGGTACCCTAATTCAGCCGAAGACCGAACGTTGACCATAGCGCACGTGCTTTAATAAAATAAAAAAATACAAACGGAGCTGCCATGGAATTCACCGACCGGAGCCGGGCCCATATTAATACTTTTTTTCTTTTACACTTCTGGGGGGTGAGCAGTGGATTCCGGACTTACGAACCGGCTGTGGTAGGTTTAGGACAGCTTTCTTGCCACATGTGAGCGTGCACCTTACCACCCATTCACTCCCCCTTCGAAGTCATAGAATTTGAGATGCAGAAATCGCGGTTTTAGATAACTTTTCTAGAAAGGAGTTGATTATTTTCCTGGAGAGACCAAGATCTTTAAAAAGGTGAAACAAAGATTTAGCTGGCAGGCCACGAGCGCCTACTTCCACCGCGTGAAGGTGAACAGTGATGCCGTTCCGGGTGACGGCATTTGCGAGGTCATGGTATTTATTTAATTTGTACTCGTGGTCTTTTGGGATATTTGATTCCCATGGAACAGTTAACTCTACGATAAGGACCATCTTCCGAGATAGAGAGTAAAGAGTTATATCTCAACGAAGGGCTGTGCATCCGAGACTTTCAGGGAATTTGTACTGCTTAGAGACCGAATCGACCTCCATAGTCCAATCTGAAGCTTTCTCGATTATTGACAAAGGTTTTGCAGTGAGATGTTATTTTGCCTTTAGAGCCAACCCGCACAAACTGTATTGGGGGTTTGGAGGATACTGTCAAACCCTTGTTGGCACGAGCCACTGAGAGGCTAAGTACCTCGCGAATAACAGCAAGGACTTTGTCGTGGCGGTAAGTGTACCGTCCTTGATCCAAGGCCACCTTGCAGCCAGCTAGAATATGTCTAGCTGTGCAAGGGGTGTTGCTACAAAGGGGACATGAACTATCCTCGGCATAGCTACAACGAGCGAGGTTACTGGGGTCTGGAAGTGTATGCTGAAAGGCATTTAAATAAAATTTCAGCATCTCTGGCGTCCAGTCATACAACATTACTTTCCAGTGCATTGGAGGAGGAATGCAAAAGTCTCCAATTGTTGTCCAATCATTCTGGCATTGAAGGCCAATAGCATGAGCCATACTTTTGCTGTCGTAATCTCCCCGCAAGAGAGACTTCTTCAAGTCCACATCGCTCATGGTTGTACTGCCATACCCCAGACCAGTGCCATTCTGGCTGATTCCAGTAAGGAACTTTTTGTGGAAGTCAACGCGGGCTTGTAGATCATTTGACTCACTGCGGCCACTTACTACGTGCTTCGATATTGCCGGATCCTTGGAATTACTTAGAATCGAATTTTTGGTTATTCTGGAGTTGGCGTAGAGCAGAGAGGGCAGTTTTAGAGCTATCCCAAAATTGTGTTTGGACCTGAAGAGAGTCGAGGGGTCAGCTGGTTTGGCTAAGGACAACCAGGATTTTAGACTAGCTGTCACCAGTGCACCCAGTCGAGACAGTTGGGTTTTGGTGAAATCGTAAATAAGAAAGGGCCATGACAAATGTGAAGTTAGATAGTTGTCATAGATCCAAGCCTTACGAGGGCCAGAAATTAGCATTGTATCTATCTTTTCCAGGCAACTACTGAAATGTTCTATAACATGATCGCCAGAGAGGTCTTTTTCCTGGCAGGTGATTTTTCTGCCAAAAAATTTGAAGTGGTTATTTGGGTCTATAAGGGAGATAATAGAGCCCTTATAGACCAATTTTGGGTCATAGGACGTAAATTTTGTGCCTATGCGGGCGAGTCCAAGGCAAAAACATTTGGACGGCTTCACTTTTATACAGCCTGACCAGTCGCAGAACAGCTCCACTTTCTGTAATAGCAGGGAATGCTGCTTGGGGCTCCTGGTGATAAAAGTTAGGTCGTCGGCAAAAGCGAGGCACGACGATGTGTATTGGCCGTCTGTTTTAAAACGGTAACCCCACTTCTTGTCGAACTTGGTCAGGCTTTCCAGCAGTATATTGAAAACGATATTGAATATCGTTGGAGAAAGGCAACAGCCCTGAAACAGTCCAATTGAATATGATATAGAGCGGGTAGTCCATTCTTGCGTTTTGACATGGAACGTCAGACAGTTGTAGTAGGAGGCTACAATGTCACGCACCACAGGTGGGAAGTTGTACCAGCGGATTGCAAAGTGGAGGAGACTGTGTCGGACTGACCCAAAGGCATTCTCTAGGTCGAGCCAGCATACATTGATTTGGCGTTCGTGCTGTCTCGCATCCTTAATGGCAGCAGCCAAGAGAGAATTTTGCTCGAGGCAGCCTGAGACGCCACGCATGAAGCCTTTTTATACTGACACTCCAAGGTACTCGTTCCGGTGCAAGAATTCGCTCATCCTCATGTGGACTATGCCAAAAAAGATTTTGGCCACAGTATCTGTCAGAGCAATGGGCCGAGCGTCCTTTGGTCCGGTGCAAACTGGGACCTTCGGAATTAAGATGACTGTCGCTCGGCCGAAATTCTGTGGGACTACACCGCTATTCCATATATGTCGGAAGATGGATCCTAAATATTGCAGAAGGCAGTGTCACTTTTTATACACTAAGTAGGGAATACCATCGGGACCTGGAGTAGAGCCCGACGGCTTCCTTTTTATTTGATTTAAAATCTCATCTAGAGATGGGGATTGAGAGGCGATAGCTACTGTAGGCAGGTGCGGAGGTTTAATGCCCGGAGGAGGGCTGTACGAGCCGCATTGGATCCTCATAAGTGGTCGAAAAGTATTCCGTGGCCATTTCTTCCGGGATTTGGATTGTGCCCTTAGCGGCAGACAAAACCTTTTTACTGTAGTTAAAACGGTTTTTGTCAAACCGGGATACCTCTTTGGACTTGAGAAATGCTTCTTTGCGCTTGTTGTCTTTGCGCTTGTTGTACTGCACGATAATTAGGGCCCTAAGTCATGACCCTAGTTAAGGGCGTTGTGATTACACTTCACTAGATAGGAGGTACCCTAATTCAGCCGGAGACCGAACGTTGACCATAGCGCACGTGCTTTCAAAATATATGAAAATTTTCTTTCCGTAACAGCACGCATAACTGTGAACGGAATTAAGGTGTTGGGTCAAAATATATCTGCTACTAAGAAACAAATTCTCCAACTTGAACATTTACGACCACTTAGAGCCGAAATATTGCAGAAATTATTGAATTAATTCTCTTTCACGCACTCTCGTCAAACGCAGTATGTTTTTCAAAATATTGCGAAATACCTACATACATACAGTGAAATGCCTATTCTCTTTTTTAAAGAAAATCATTCATCGGCGTATTCAATTATTCAATTATTTTAAAATAAAAATTGTTCTAAAACCGCTTAACAAGTACCGCGTAACTCGAGAGACACCGTTATAAAATTGTGACAAGATAATTTTATCAGTCGCAAAATAATGATTTAACCCGGTAACTCCCTAACATCCCTTGCGGGACCAACGGCCGACTCCCCCAATTTCCAGGTTATAATTTTTTATATGTCAAATTTCAATGCGATCATTTTACAGTAATTTTTTTTATGATCCGTAGAGTGGTTTACAAGTTATGGTCGTTTGTATCAAGGTCGTCGACTCGCGTCGATTTTACGCGCGAAAATGTCGCGGGCAAAAGTGATAGCTGAATTTTTACTTCGCGAGAGGAGGTGTTAAATTATAATATGGTAATAAACGTAAGTACCTAACTTTCTCGCCTCTATTAAATATGTTCTCTATTTTTTATTTATTTTTTATTGTTATATTAGATATATTATTATTATATTCATTGTTTATTTATATTATTTTCTTTATTAACGGTTGCTTCTTGATCAAAAAATTTGTACATTTCCAAAAGCACCCGGAGCTATCGTATCTCAGCGTTCTATTTCTGTAATGTGCGTTGTTTTCAATTTACATAATATGCGGCATGTCTTTGTACATATCCATAATATTAATTAATACCTTGTTTTCTTTGTTGGGACATTTTCCCGCCAGTTATCGTCGACGCGCACTCGACGCGTACACATCCGCCAGCTTCGAATGCCACGCGCGAGAGCTACTGAACGGCGCCCCCTAACTCCCTAACTGCGATTACACTACCCTATTTAGTGTACTAGTTAGGGAGTTAGGGCGATCGGGTTTGCCCGATCGCCCTAAGTCAGGACCCTAACTGGCTGACGGCAATTTCTTCTTCTCCGTCGTTCCCTCATTACTGAGGATCGTGGCCACTAGACAACAGTTTGCCTATGAGGCTCCTCCACTTCGACCTGTCTTCTGCATGGCGGGTCGCAGATTGTATTGACCCTTTTGTAACTTCTTTGATGAGGTCGTTCCATCTGGCCGGTGATTTGCCTCTGCTTCTTCTTCCCTCCACTTGACCCCCAAAAAGCATTTCCTCCAAATTCTCTGGGTTTCTCCTGGCAGCATGACCGAAGAACTGCAGGACCCTTCTCGTGCATACGGTGGAGAGCCTCACTTGGATGCCGAGTTCTTCCAGGACAGATTTGTTGGTGCGGCGTGCTGCCCATGGGATTCCTAGCATTTACGCCAACACCACATCTTCAGTGCATCGATTTTGGTGCGTATCCGAGCCTTCAGGGTCCATGTCTCCGATGCATAGAGAAAGATCGAGAAAACCAGAGCTCGAACCAACCTGACCTTAGTCCGCTTGCTTATACCCCGATTCCTCCACAGCCTTTCTATCTTGCTCATGGTCGATCTTGCCATCTGGCTTCTGCATGAGACTTCCTTTTCACAGTTTCCGTCGTTGAATATCATGGAGCCCAGATAGACAAAGTCTTTCACAGATTGAAGGTCACTCAGCTCGTTGGTGCGTTGCATGGCTCCAGGTTCCAGGGCCCTAACTGAGTTAGAATCCTAATTATCATGTAGTCTAATTGCCGCTTAACAGTATAGCGACGCACTGGAGATGGCGCTGAAAAAACGACTATACCGTATAAAATAATAATATAATAAGAAACTAATTTTTAACATAGCTCTTATTATTTTAATATTTTTTTTACATAAAACTGTTTTTTTTTAAAATTTGGGATACCGTTTCAGTGCTTAATAATTACGCACTTTAAAGTTCAGATGGGCTAATATATGTCATTCTATCTCTCCATTTATTATAATGGTATTATTTCTGTAATGTAGTCAGGCAATATAAACTAATGCTATATAAGACACTAATAATATAATTTTATTATTGTTATTGTTGGTTAAATTATCAGGTTTTCATAAGCAATCGGTCCTTTAAATAAAAAAAGTCATTATCTATGTTATTGATGGCGAAGTAAATTGTTTTTCGTTTGGCCGTCAATTCTATCTGCATATTGCAGTGTCGGAAGATGTGCCAAATCGTCCTACGAAGTTGCGCAATCTGGATGCCATTCATTTTACCCCATTCAATGTCAATCTAGTTAGCGTAAGCTGTTCAATTATTTTGTGTCGTGTGCGTGATGACCAACGAAAACTTTAGAATAGAATCTATATCAATGAATGAACAATTTATTCATACCCGTAGACTACCTTCTAGTAGTTGTGTAGGTAGTTTCATTCGTTATTTAATTTTATTCATTCATCAGGTCGTACGGTCCAGTGTGTATGTGTGCTTTATTAATATTCGCCGGTAAAACCATAGATAATAGACGTCAAAAATCAAACTCCACATTTTTGCCGTCAAAAAATTGCGAAGACTTGCAGTGCTGCAGTTCGCTGGTGCCGGCGGATTTCGGGAGAAAAAAATATTATTGCAAATCATCTTTAGATCCCGCGCAATCGTTCATCATCGCGCGTGCAAGCTTGGACCTGTAAATTTGATAAATTTGTGATGAAAATTGACCATGTTTCGCACCAAGGCTGAGGTGGACAGACATGTCTCCGCGAAACTGTCCAAATTGCCCGACCGAGAGGTAGTGCGATGAAATACGTAATATAATATTGTGAAATGGGCTTTTTAAAATGTTTTTTTGTTGTGTTTTGTAGCGTGCAGCTCGGTCATATTCGTTTGCGCAGTTGTACTACAGCGTAGGCGATTACGAAAGTTGCCGACGGTACGTTCAATCCTATCTGAACGGCTCGGAGAATAATGCCGCCGCTCGAACCTTGCTCGGCAACACACTCATCAAGCTCGGCAACAAGGAGAAAGCACTAGAGGAGTTTAAAATCTCGTACGAGCTAGATTCCACGCAGAAAAATCTCATTCTGACAGGTTAGTTTTCCGTATATTTTTAGAAGCATTTTTAGGTTATGTGTTGGCGAGTGTCACAGTTTTGTTTACATTTTTTGCCTTGGAAATCAAACTAGGGACAGTCTGAGCCCGCATACTCAACGTATGCAATGTATTATGACATCTGGATCCTTGAATTTGCATAAAAACAGATCACTTAGAAATATACTTATAATACCACAGTATACCAACCAGTAGCTTTACTCTCGAGCTACAAGGCAATGCGGGAAGAGGGTGCGAGGAAAGTGGGCAGAGGGGTTCGTCCCGGCGAATGCGAACGGTTAGCATTACGAGCAGGTGAAAGATGGTGATCTTTTCGAGCGTTTGGATATCTGCGTAGGCCGAGTAGCGGAACATCTGGCGATCAAATTCGAGCCCTTATGACTCGTGACGTATTCGCTTTGATTTTAATTTTGTTCTAAGAGAAGCTTCTGTCTGGTATACTGTGCTTATACGCAACGCTGACACGCGTTCCAAAGCGTTGGCGTTGATGAATTTATCATATGATACCTGTACATGCTTAACCCCTCCTCTCGCGAAGTAAAAATTCAGCTATCACTTTTGCCCGCGACATTTTCGCGCGTAAAATCGACGCGAGTCGACGACCTTGATACAAACGACCATAACTTGTAAACCACTATACGGATCATTAAAAAAATTACTGTAAAATGATCGCATTGAAATTTGACATATAAAAAAATATAACCTGGAAATTGGGGGAGTCGGCCGTTGGTCCCGCAAGGGATGTTAGGGAGTTACCGGGTTAATTCTGGAATTATTGCAGAATAGGAACCTTTTTCAAAAATTGAAAAAAAAAAAAACTCAGTTTTATAATTGTTAAAAAAGAAAACTAATTAATCTATCGCCAAATAGGTGTTTTTGTATTATTTAAAAAAAAACTAACTCCACCTACCGAAATATATAGGTTTGACGCTTCTTTAAATGCCTATATTACGCTTATTTATTGAGGCCGAATTAAGATTATTACAGATTCGGAATGAGCGTGGTGAATATAGTCAGGTGACATTAAAAAATCAACAATCTAGAAGAGGTTCCTATAGTGCAATAATACTATAATTTGCAAAATTAACTCAGACAATTTTAATCTTTAGTACAGTAAATTAATATTGTTTTTAAATTTTCACCCACTTACACAACTAAAAAAAAAACATCTGGTGAACGTAGTTGTTCAGTTTTTTCCATGTCCCTGAAAAGTATGGTTGTTTACTTACTCAACTTGTATCACACGCTTCCCACGCAACGTCTACCTGCGATCTCCAGATTGGTGTTGGAAGGTGGAGGGGATGACAGTACGTCATCCCACATGTAAGACCAGCGACTTTCTAGAATTTACATTTGCAACTTGTCAGACACATAGAACATCAGTGCATGCACAGAGAAAAGACATATGGAATTACATAAAAATCATTCTTTATCATATTCCAATTTCTGCATTAATGTTTGGTTTCTCCAAACTGTTCTTTCAATCTATTTATCTCATGAATAATACAATATAACAAACTGAGTAAATCATTCTCAAACTCATTTTTAGAATTAGAAAACATTGTACAGCGGTTGTTCAGAATACAAGTGCACCTTCTGAGAAGTGACAGCAGATTCTGATGGCATATATTCTTTGTATACGTGGGACAAGTGTGCACACTGTCATCGGGGCATTGCATCATATCATTTATGTATGTGGGCTCAGTCTGTCTCTACCCTTATTGTCGACGTAGTTATATGACAAAGGTAGTATATTCAGCGCCTGGCGTATGTCTGCTCAATGGAGTGTCACAACAGAAGTTAGGTTGTAGCTATAAGATGTTCCTCGGTTGATTTCGAGACATTAGGAGTTCATGTTGCGAGGGAGGTCATTGTGGGTGAGAGCCGAGAGACGAAGTTATGCAGTGCAAAGAGACTAATGATCTCCTGATACTTCGAATTAGGTTTGATGTGGATTTGGACATATCAAGGGGGTGATTTGACATGCCGTATTGGATTTCCCCAATTCTTAACTAAAACTGAATTTGTACAGGAAATATAGAACGAGTGTCCATGCAGTTGTTTGTTGGTGTTCATGGTATACACCCTTAAGCATTTTGTACGTTTCTATTATATTTCCTCGCTGTCCACATTCGTCTAATCTTAGACGGAGTTCGTTCAGTCGTACTTCATAGGATTTCTTCCTCAGCGATACCATCGACTTTGTCGCTCTTCTCTGAACTCTTTCCAGGTGCTCTGTATCTTTCCATACTCGTAGGAGTATTCGAATCACGGGCGAGCGTAGGTTTTATAGAGTTCGAGGAAAAGCTTTTCTTATTAGATATAGAAGTGGGTTTGCTCTCTTAGCTATATCGATTATGCGGGTTCCCTATTTGAGGTCTTAGGATATAGCGATGCTTGGGTATTTCTGGATCACAACTGGCGGTACTTTTTCCTCTCAATCGTATATCCGAGTTGTGAATTTTCAGACCCGAGATGTAGAACATTGAGTTTATCTATATTGAGAGAAAGCAACCGTTCCTCGGTCCGATGCGCCGTAGAGTTGAGGCCGTTTTAGGCTGCTCGTTGACCGTTTACCGGCTGCGCCGCCCTCCCGATCGAATCGCTCGGTGCGGTAATCCGCAGAGTGCACCGGACGGCGGTCGCGGGTATAGGCCGGGCCGCATTCGGTCGTGCGACCCTTAGAATCGTCCGATTATCCACTTTCCACGAAGCGCGGAGAATAATGCGGGATAATAATAATTGGTATTGCGATAGTGTGCGAGCTGCTGTCGGATCCCGATGTGGAGATGGATAGGAAGCGCGCGGAATACTGGTGGCGGCTGGGGGAAGCGGCGGACGTGCGGCAGCCGGCCGTGTTTGCGCTGAAGGAGCGCGCTCTGGCGGCTGCGGGCGGCGACGCGCGCGCTCTGCTGGCCCTGCTGCGGGCCGAGACGGCGCTGCGGCCGCTGGACGCGCCGCTGCACGCGCGCTACCTGCGCACGCTGCGCAGCGCCGCAGCGCAGGCCGACGCCTGCGCCGAGGCGCTGCGCCTCGAGCTGCACAAAGGAGACGGATTCGGACGCGACCTCGCCTGGTGAGCGATATTTTCATATTTTTTCCCTCCTGACGCGAATGCACCTCGGAAACTCTTTCTCGTTTCCTCCATTCTGCCGCTGTTTACTATTAGAGTCTTCATTGTAAACGGTAGGGAAATAAAGAGCCTCGCAGCCACGCCGAGCATTTCTTTGAATCGACGCCGCCTAACTAGGCCTAGGCCCGTACTAAGCCAAGCGTACCGAGTTAAAAAATGCCTTGTGCATACTTCAAACTGCATAATTTTAAAAATAAGTTATGTATTTAAAAATAAATGGAAAAGTGACATGCAAAATGATCACAAAATTAACATTCATCATCGATGACAATTGAAACAGTTTTTCTTCAAATCTAATAATATTAAAATAAACTAATAGGTAATAATAAACTAGGTAGGTAGACATTAATAACCAATCCAAAAACTAAGTCATCGATGACTCGTCAATGCATCTTTTAGTCTAAATCCGTCAACGAAAAAGTTAATTGATTTTTTTCCTACTTTAGTTTAATTTCTCAAAGACGGGCCACGCGAGAGAACATCGGATAAGAACCTTCACTGTCAAACGAGACCGCGTCTGTGCCGCCGAATGACCGGCACGTTTTTCATCCGAACACTGATAAAAACAAAACGAAAATCTACCCATTAACTTACAGTATCTAACGCTATTTTACGCTATCAATTCCCTATGTAATATAAAGAACAGCCTCTGGCGCCCGATGGGGCATTTGCCATTTTACAAACTTCATTTACGCAGGAAAATCCGCATTCAGAAAAAAAAATTGAACTAATGAAGAGCGGCTTTTTAATCAGCGATAGTCTTTATGTCGAAAATACTATTATATTTGCAGTGAAAAAGGTGAGACGTTTAAATTCAGAGATTAAACCGGGAACTCAGAATTCAGCTAAAGAGGACTTTTAAATTGGAGGACAGTTGAATGTTAGCTCCACCTTAGGCAGCCTCTCTTGTTAACACTCGTTTTTTCTCCGTGAAAACTTACTATTAAGTCGCTGTGTGTAGGCGCAGTCGTCAGTGTTGTTTGGATCACTATGGAAGTTCATCCATAGACACAGCGGCGGCAGCGACCGTTTCGTTGACAAGACAGCAGAGATGACAACGTTGACAAGCTTCCATAATGATCCATACAACAGTGTCGATCCAAACAACACAGAACACAAACCGCACCTAGAAATGGTGAATTAACTGTAGGTTTTTACATCATGTGTGGACAAGAGGGCTGATGTGTACATACTTGGTTTTTGATTATTTTGTTTATATGAAATATTAGAAAGGTTTGAAGTATTAAGACCTTTTTTATATAAAGATATGTCCTAGCGGTCTATACAAACAAAATAATCAAAATTCAATTGTATGCCTTTCAAGGATTTTATATTCTTTAACTCCTAATTAATTATTATCACAAAATCTTCTATACTCTGGCCAAATTCCTAATTCCCCTTTTGCTCTGTGAATTTAAGGTTTCTCTTTTAGTTTTTTTGACATAATAACTGTCACTTATCATGAAGCCACTCTTCATTAGTTTGCATTTTTTTCATAATATTAGAATGCTTATTTTCTGTGGTAGATTTTTTTGTTAAATATGGCAAAAAACCCACAGACTGTCCACTTAAAACCCCTGGGTGGCGACTCATGCCGATCAGCATTTTTCGTATTATCCATATTATATCCGTATTTATGCAATTATTGGCTTTATTTCTCCACCCACTGCGGCAAAAGCCTGTCATTAAAGCCTGCCATTAAATAATCCACCATTATATATTAGTATGCTTACACACACCTTCTACAAATAAATTTTCGGCTTGGAAAATTTTGCGTGGAATGACTGGCTTCCGAAAGGTTAATGTTTATGAGAAAAGATCTAGAAAATTGTAATTTTTTCATTTTTAAGAGAATTGAAGGCAAAACTAGCTGTCCATCAACTGCCATATTTTCTTTCTCCCCCTGGAAAACTTGAACATATCAGGGCATTTTGAAATCGTATTTCTGCAGCCCCTTTGATCAGTCAACCTAAACCCTATGCCATCGGGCCTGTGATAGTAATTATTTAAAATAAATGAATATTCGGCCATATATTTGAAATAATATTAACTGGATATCTGGTTCAATCACTTGCATCACTAATCAATAATATTGGGGACTTTTGCATTCCTCCTCCAATGCACTGGAAGGAGAATACATGACTGGACACCAGACCTCACTTGTTGTAGCTATTGTCAGGATAGTTCATGTCCCCTTTGTAGCAATACCCCTTGCACAGCTAGACATATTTTAGCTGTCTGCGAGGCTGCTTTAGATCAAGGACGAAGCTTCTGCCATGGTGATTAGCCTCTCAGTGGGGCTGGTGCCAACGAGGGTCCGACAGTATCCTCCAAGCCACCCAATACAGTTACAGTTCGTGTGGGATGGATCTAAAGGCAAAAACATTCCACAACAAAACCTTTCTCAGTAATCGAGAGAGCTTCAGATTGGGCTTTGGAGGTCGGTTTCATCTCTAAGCAGTAAAAATTCCCTGAAAACTCAGATGCACAGCCCTCCGTCCGGATATAACTCATTACTCCCTATCTCGGAAGATTGCCCTTATTCTAGAATTAATTGTTCTATAGGAATCAAATATCCCAAATGACCACGGGCACAAATTAAGCAAATACCATGATCTTGCAAATGCTAACGGTGGAAGTTAACGCTCGTGGCCTGCCAGTCAGATCTCTGTTAAATCTCTTTAAAAATCTCGGTTTCTCCAGGAAAATAATCAACTCCTTCCTAGAAAAAATATCTAAAACTTCAATTTCCGCATCTCAAATCCTATGGCTCGGAAGGGGGAGTGAATGGGCGGCGAGGCAAATGCTCGCATGCGGCAAGACAGCTGTCCTAAACCTACCGCAGCCGGTCGTCAGCCCGGAGTCCACCGATCGCCCCCGCTGAAGTGTAATAATAGTATTACGACGGTCCGTGAATTTTATAGTAGCTCCGTTTGAATTTATTTTTTTATTTTCATTTTAGGTATGAAACATTACAAGACATCAATTCGAACGAGTCCAATCGGAATTCGTGGGAGTACCACCTGCTCAACTTAACAGTCCTCGATAAAATCTGCACTCTCAGTTTACTCGAAACGACTGCCAACTCGCGGAAGAGTCTCTCGGAGTGCGCGGCGGCGATTGACGAACTGGACTCGGGGCTGTTCGCCGCTCGGAGCGTGCGCGGGCTTCCGGAACTGATCGAAGAGTTCGTAACGTTCTTCAAAGGGCAGCTGTGCCTGCACGCCGCCAGCTTTCTACTGAAGAAAGGAAAGAGGGATTTGGTCATTTGGAGAGACGCCGTCAAGTGGGCGGCGCCGCTGCTGGCGTTGGCCTACCACTGCCGGCCGCCCGAAGAGGGCCCGGGCTGGGCGGCGCGCGCGCCTGAGCACGCCCCGCGGGCGCTGCAGAGGTGGGCGCTCGAGGCCTGCCACCGCGCCTCCCAAGCCGGCCACGTCCTGCAGAACTGCGTGAGAGACAATCGCCGCCAGCTGCTCCTCGACAAAATGAGCCAGACTTGCGCCGATCCCAAATGGCGTCACAAAATACACAGTGCCCTCTTTGAAATAACGAAAAGCGACGCCAAAACCTCATTCATAGTGCAGAATTTAGGAAACCCCGATTTTAAATTACCCAAGATCGACGAGCTGCGTTCGTACGATGACAAATCTCAATTGACGCACCCGGACTCCCTTCACCGCTTCGTCTGGCTCGGCTTGAACAGCAGCCTCGCCGATATGCGCTGCGTCGTATTCGGCGGTTTAGCGAAATCGATTCATAATATATCAAACTGTAGCGTCGAAACGCTCACGCAAATCGATATGGATGCGTTCTTATACTGCACGATTATTTCCACGCGGCAAAAACTCGCAGCGGAAGAACGGAACGATTATAAAAGCGGCGACCGTCCGACTTTAATCCCTGCGGATTTGACCGATTTACTATGCACCGTCCCGCAGATGAAATGCTGGGAGCTGGCGCATCGCTCCGCGAAGGGCGCCGGCGATGCGCTCTTAGTGCGCGGCATCGAGGTCGTCCGCTGCGTGGGCGATCACGGCCTGCCGCCCGACGTGCTGTGCGGCCTCGGCGCGGCGTTCGCCGACCGCGCAAACGCGTCCAAACGAGACAGAGACGTCCTCGAAGAGCGCGCCGCTCTGTACTACGCCGCCGCGATTCCTCTCCTGCAACACGCTCAACCGCAATCGAACCGCAATAAGAAACGTTTATTTGAATACAACGCGAAAACGTTGTCTCCGCACGAAATTGACGGCCTGCTCGAAGAAGCGAATCTTTTCATCGGTATCCGCTATATGAACGACCGAGAAGACGAAAAAGCGATCAGCGCGCTGCAATCCGTCAAATCGCCCTACGGCAGCTTCCACTTGTTTCAAATTTACAAACGGTTATCCGACGAACAAACGGATTTCAGCAAAGAGAGTGTGACGTCTGAAATGCGCTCCAAACGCATCACACTTCTGTCGAAAGCGCGTCAAGCGGCTTATTTAACGATGGATCGCATTAAAAACGGTTCGATTCCGCCGAAAAAGCATCCGTTGTACGCGGATCTGCAAGAACAGCTCCAATTAATCGAGTTGAAACTGTGCAGGATCGATCTGGACGTATCGCAGAGTCACAGTCGAAACGAATGCGACGGAAAATATTCATCCGACGACGACTCTTCGAAAGGTTCGTTGAACGATCACGCCGTCGTCAACAGCTCGCTGTACGTAAACGCCAGCTCCACGCCCAAACAAACGTCGCGTCTAGATAACTCGTCCGCGTATCGCAGCATGGCAGATTCGAAACGCTCCGAACCAAAACACAACTCGACTCGTTTAGAATATCAAATCAAACAGCTGCACAAGAAAGAGTTTCAAATGGCAAATTTCATGGACCACACGAAAGAGTGGCTCGAATCGAACCGCGATCTCGCCGACGAGGTGCGCAATCTAAAAAAGACCGTCAACGATCTGAAATCGATCAACCTGCAAGACACGATCGATCAGTTTAAAGCGTTGAAGATATCGATCGATCAGATACGAGATCGCATGAACGAACATCGCGACGAATCGAAGAGCGAAGTGCGCGACTTAAAGAAAGAAGTGTCGGAGTTGAAAAGGGAGATTTCGAAGGTTAAAGTGCAGTCGGGGGAGTATTTCGAAGACGAGACGGGCGCGCGGCTGCCGTTCCCCAGCTTCGCGCAGCGCATGCCCGGCATCCCGCCGCCCATCCACCCCATGTATAACATGCAACATCCGTTCTTTCTCTATCCGCAGCAACCGCTGTTCGACCGAGCGTATCCATTCGGGAACGACCAGAATTTATATCCGGATATAACGCAACTCGTGAATAGCGCAGCGACGCAGCAGCTTCGTCCGCCGGTGTCCGTCCCGCCGAGTGTTCCGGTGCCGAAATCCGTACCGGTCAACGTCGCGACGTCGTCGGAAGCGCTCCCGACGAGAACGACCGCACCGCAGCCGACGCCGATCGAAACGATCCCGCCCGAACACATCAAAGGCTCCACTCCGCACGACTACCAAATTCAAATGCCGACGAGCGCGGTCAAATCGTCCGTTCCGCCGTTCGGCTCGCCGAGCGTCAGCACGCCCAAATCTTCGAGCAGCATCTTCGGCACGCCCAGTTATTTCGAAACTCCGACCGCCGAGCGCGATAAATCGCGCACTCTATCCGAAAAGAGTAACGCGTCCGTAGAATACGACCCTTGCCCCGATTTCAAACCGATCATCGCGCTTCCGGACGAGGTGAAACTAACGACCGGGGAAGAGGACGAAACGGTCATATTTAAAGAGCGCGCAAAACTGTTTCGTTATACCGAGAACCAATGGAAGGAGCGCGGTACCGGAGAAGTCAAGCTATTGCGAAATAATTCTACCGGTAAAGTGCGGTTATTGATGCGGCGCGAGCAAGTGCACAAAATATGTGCAAATCATTTAATCACAGGCGATATGCACTTGCTTCCGATGAAAGATCAGCCTAAAGCTTATACGTGGGTCGCAAATGATTTCGCCGAAGAAGTCATCGTTTTGGAGACATTTTGCATTCGATTTAAAACGGTCGATATTGCTCAAGAATTTCAGTCTACGTTTAATAAAGTGAGAGATGCGGAAAAATCTACAGCAGCGCCGGTTACGGTGCAAAAACCGGTAGCCGCACAGCCGTCTTTCGGTGATCAGTTCAAACCGAAAACCGGATCGTGGTCGTGTGGCAGCTGCTACCTTCTAAACGAAGCGAGCGCTACTAAGTGTTTAGCTTGCGCCGCAGCCAACCCGCAAACAAAAGACGACAAAAAAACATTTGGCGGCCTGACGTTCAGCACCGCGCCGACGTTTAAACCCGTCGCCGCCAAACCGGAACAAACGAAAAAGACCGAAGAAAAAACGACCGTTAATCCGTTTTCGACCTTTAAATTTGGGACTGCCGTCACTCCTACGCCTCCGAAAACCGAACAGAACGAAGCGCTGAACGCGTCGACGGATCAAACGGAGGAATTCGTTCCGACCGCGGAGTTCAAACCGGTGGTTCCGCTGCCGGCGCTCGTGGAATCGAAAACCGGGGAAGAAAACGAACAAGTCCTCTTCGAACACAATGCGAAGCTCCTCCGCTACGTTTCCGCTTCGAAAGAGTGGAAGGAGCGCGGTTTAGGAATTATGAAGCTTCTCAGAAATCCCGCGACTAAGAAAATACGCCTGCTCATGCGACGCCAGCAGATTTTCAAAATTTGTTGCAATCACAACGTAACGAAAGATATGGAATTTCAGCGAATGCCAAAAAGGGATACTGCGGTTACGTGGGCAGCCGAAGACTTCTCCGAAGCCGACAGTACGAAGGAGCTGTTCTGCTTACGTTTTAAAACGAGCAATATTTGTAACGATTTTTTAAACGCAATAGAAAAGGCTAAAGGTATTTTGATGGAAACGAACGAGGCTCCGACGACCGAGGCGAAAGCGAAAACCGTTCCGGAAATTAGTTTTGGGGATAAATTCAAACCCAAAGCGGGCTCGTGGATGTGCGCTCAATGTTACATAAATAACGGCGCCGACGCTTCAAAGTGCATAGCTTGCGGGAAAGCAAATCCTAACGCAGTCCCCGCTCCAGAGAAGGATTCGACCGACGCAAAAACAAACATCAAAATTAAAACCATTCCAGAAACTGGCTTCGGAGATAAATTCAAACCGAAAGTGGGGTCTTGGATGTGCGCTCAATGTTACATAAATAACGGCGCCGACGCTTCAAAGTGCATAGCTTGCGGGAAAGCAAATCCTAACGCAGTCCATACTCCAGAGAAGGATTCGACCGACGCCGTAAAAACAAACATCAAAATTAAAACCGTTCCAGAAACTGGCTTCGGAGATAAATTCAAACCGAAAGTGGGCTCTTGGAGCTGTTCCCTGTGCTACGTAAGCAACAACGCCGACGCTTCAAAATGCCTAGCTTGCGGTAACTCTAACCCTAACGCTGCGGTCTCCGCGTCCGAGGAATACTGGACGTGCTTATCTTGCAATACGAAAAATGATAATTCTAAAACGGTTTGTATTTTGTGCAGCGTTGCAAAGGGTGCGATCGCGGAACCTGCGAACGCGGCCCCCAAATTCACGTTCGGTATCCCCGCTGCGGCACCAAAGCCACCAGCCGTTTTTAGCTTCCCAGTTAAGAATTCTACAATACCGCAAACGGTCGCCGATTTTAAACCAGCATTCTCTTTCGGTTCTGGAATAACACCGTTCGCTGAAACTAAAACACCGTTTGCCGAAAATAAAACGTCCTTCACCGAAAATAAAACATTCACCGAAAATAAAACACCGTTCGCCGAAAATAAAACACAGTTTGCTGAAAATAAAACACCGTTCACTGAAATTAAAGCAGCTTTGTTGGCCGAAAAGAAAACTTCACTCACCGAAAATAAAACATCATTTGTCGAAAATAAAACATCGTTTGCCGAAAATAAAACACCGTTCGGCGAAAATAAAACACCGTTCGCCGAAAACAAAACACCGTTCGCCGAAAATAAAACACCATTCGCCGAAAATAAAACACCGTTCGCCGAAAATAAAACAACGTTCCCTCAAAACAAAACACTGTTTGGCGACTCTAAAACGCAGGCGTTTGCTCCTGACAATACCATGTCATTCAGTTTCACGCCGCAAAAAGTGGACCCGTGGAATTCAATACAGAAGATGACAGAGGCCGGTTTGGTCACGCCGACGAAGAAGGAAGACGGTTCCGTGTCTTTCTCAATAAACTCCGCCGGCAAATTCGACTTCCACCTGAAAGCTAAGAGTCCAGGAAAGTCTCCAAAGAGCGATAAGGGCAACGGGAGCGGCGACGAATATGCCTCTGAGGACGAAGGAGAACACATCCACTTTGCGCCGATTATTCCGCTGCCTGAAAAGGTGAGAACCTACATTGATTTCTTCACTAAATTGCAAATTTATCAAGAAACTGTATAAATAAGTGTTTAGCCAGTAAATTGCTAACGTTTGCAACTCCCTAACTTTATTTATAAGGAACTCTGAGGATGCTTGATATGCCCAACCTGAAAATGATCTACAACTTACTGTAAAAGAGTCTTCTGATGTACTTGATCATAGGGGAGAGGAGGGTGATTTTTTTGGTTGCACAATTGGGGTAGAGACAGACGGAGCCCGCATACGCAACATATACAATGTGGTACTCCCACGTTGGTGTGCACACTTGTATACAACGCATACATGGCATAAGATGTACATGGGGGGGGGGGGGGTGTATTTTGGATGCGCTATAAGGGTAGAGACAGACAGCCCACGTACGCAACGTATAAGATGTTGTGTGCACACTTGTCCCCCACGTATACAACGCATACATAGCATAAGATGTACATGGGGGAGGGGGGGTGTATTTTTGGATGCGCTATAAGGGTAGACAGGCAGAGCCCACGTACGCAACGTATAAGATGTAGCACTCCCTTATTGGTGTGCACACTTGTCCCACGTTTGCAACATATACATGGCATCAGGTATACATGGGAGGGGGGGGGGGGTATATTTTGGATGCGCAATTAGGGTAGAGACAGACAGCCCTCGTACACAGCGTATAAGATGTGGCACTCCCACAGTGGTGTGCATACTTGTCCCACGTTTGCAACGCATACGTGGCATCAGGTATACATGGGGGGGAGGGGGGTGTATTTTGGATTCACAATAATAACCATTTCCGGCGCGGTACGGTCCTAGCTGTGATTTGTGAGACTGCAATATGGCGGCACTGTCATAGACGTAATTTATTTGGCATTCAGAAATGACACTCCGACACTGCAGTTTATTTTCAATGGCAGCCTTGCATGGCTTGTATTATTAATACCTCGTTTTAAATTCTACTGGCGTAACACAGTGAAAGTGACGTTAAAGATAAGATGTACACAGACACAACGGCGATAGCCGTGAATTTTGTATTAAGAATTTTAGAACTGTTCCAAGACTCCTCGGTCATTGCTGACCGTGCCCAAAAGGGTTAACATCTGGTGTTATATCAGTACTTGTTGCAACTATACCTAGTGTTATCGGCAAAAATAGTTATTTGAGGGTGTAATATATTCGTTCAGTGTAATATATGCCTGCAAATAGCACCGTCGACTATTCCTAGTGTGTGCATATGTTTATTAAGTCGGCAGTGCCCAGTGAAGCTCACTGGGCCTGATTGCGTTTCTTCGTGAACTAAAGTAGGAACTTAGTTCAACCGACCGAGACAGAGTAATACGTTAGAACGTAATATGAAATGAACTATCGTTGATTTCCCCGCACCAAAACTACCTTATACATTTGATCCGAATAAGTTTGAGTGCATTTCATGCGGTGTTAGATTTAGCTGCTTTGTTTGCTGGTGGGTAGTTTTAATGCGGAAAAGTGACAACCGTTCATTTGACATTCCGCTCTGACGTACTGCTCTGTCTCGTTCACACGAACTAATGGCCCCCTTTCGCTTGCTTCAGGGTAATTCCTACATCTCGCCAAAATTACCGCTCTGAATTCAAAATTATTGCTCATATTATTAATTTCTCTTAGGGCCAATTTTTCAATCGTCAGATAAACAGTCGGATAGGACTTATTCATTAGATAGTACAAAATTTTATTTTTCAATAGTCAGTTAACAGTTATCAAAGGAATAAAAATACTATTCGCTGAATAAAGTTATCCGCTGCTCCGAGGGTCAGATAACGAGTTATTCGTCCAATAAATTGATCCGTCAAACTGATTTTGACAGTGAGAGTTTAGGTTGTGATAATTTCTAGTGATCTTTTGCGTTGAGAAATGGATTTATTCGCTGTGTTAGATGACGTTGCTATTGAATAAAGCAGAAATTATAATTACCTAAATCCGGTTCTGAGAAAACAAAGAGTAGTGAGAAATAGACCGGATAATTGTGTAAAATGGGATGATGTGGAATTTAAGCGAAGATTCAGACTACAAAAAGAAACTGTCCAGTATCTGCTGTCATTGATTGAAGACCAAATTAAACACAATACATAAAGGTTAGTTCATGCTTATGATGATGCATCCAACCACCTATGATGCAATTACTTGTGAAACTAACAGACCTATCTCATTGTATTATTAAACTTTCCATTTTTAAACGACAAACTCGCAAGTTCACGAAAGACGCACACGACAAACAGTCAAAGCGCGCAATTCGAGGTTATGTTGAAAGCAAATGTCAAATAAATATTTTTCAAGAGCTTCTCGCTCTAGCATATAGAGTGGTTCAATCATTCTGTCTCGCTTTTTATGTATTGTCTGAAGTTAGTGCTGCCAATACAGCGAAAAATCTTCCAATAACTATTTGACAGTAATTTGATGATTGAAAAACTCGCCAATGTTATTCGATGAATAAAGCAACAGATAAAATAATTCCTTGGATACTTATTAGACAGTTTATCTGACGATTGAAAAATCGGCCCTTAATGTTTTCTCTAAGTTATCATACGGTTAAACTGAAAAATCACAGACATATGGGGATCCTATGTTATAATAAGTTAATAGTAATATAAGATTTTTTTAAACAAACTTTTAATTAAATACTCTGTCCCGAGCCAACCCTGGGTGCAGCAGCCACTCATAGTGGAACTATGGGTCATCATAATTGAATGCTATGGAGAATTTAGTTTTTGTGCTCTTGTCCATTGAGGAGTCCCCTCGTTGGAAGCCAGCCCTGGGTGCAGCAGCCCTATCACAGTGTTACTTAGAACGGGCTATCATAATTGAATGCATATACAAAATTTCCTTTCAGGGCTGTTTACCATTGAGGAGTCTCAATCGTCGGTGAAATTTAGAACCGGCTATCGTAATTAGAATAAATAGAATAGAATAGAATAACTTTATTGTGCTATAAAAACATAACTTAATTAATATTACACTGGTTTTATATAAAATGACAATTTATGCACAAATGGCGGATTTATCGCTATAGTGAAACCTACAGTCAACCATTTTATACAATAATTCCTAATTTTCACCGTACAATACACAGGTAGTAAAGTTAAATTTAAAATAAACTTATACAAATATATGTCAGTAACTTATGCTAAGGTTGCCCAGGGAAGGATAAAGGAGAGGACAAGGTGAGGTATTTGGTCAGTGGCTGTGTAAAAATAAATGTTTCTTCAACAACTTTTGAAAGTATGCAACGAAAGTGCATGCCTGATAGAGTGAGGGAGCTGATTCCATAAACGAGCAGAATGGACTGTAAAAGAGTGCCTGTAAACAGAAGAATGATGTATCGGAATGGCGAGTGTGTTATCCCGGCTAGATCGAAGTGGAAGACTGTGGACTCCCAAAGGGTGGAAATTCTCCTTGAGATAGGAGGGTGAAGTGAGGCTATTGAGTATGTTTAGAGTAGCGACAACGTATGCAAATTTCTTCGATCGCGAATAGGAAGCCAATGGAGTTGCTCAGCTAACGTGGTCGAACTTTCGCAAATTAAAAACGTACCTGAGGAAGATATTTTGCAGACGCTCCAGCTTATTCAAAATAACCTCACTGGCATCTATATAACAAACATCACCGTATTCAAAATAACCTCACTGGCATCTATATAACAAACATCACCGTAGTCAAGTATAGGCGTTAAGAGTATCATTCTTTTTGTGACATGGGAAGAAATCTTTCAAGCCACCGGAGACTATGAAAACCATAGAAAATGTCACGACTTACTTGGTTTACTTAAATGCGTATACAAAATTGTGTGTGTGCTGTTGACCGCGGAAAAGTATCCTCGTTGGGAGCCGATCCTGGGTATAGAATCAGGTCATGCTCACCATAAAAATGCATTGTCATCGGAATTGAATCAACATGTAAAATTTCAACTTCATAGGATACGAGGAAATGGTTCTAATTTAGTTTGCAAAATTTCACCCAACCAAATAAACTAATAAACATTGCAAGGTAAATAAAAGCTTGTGAAAATACTACCTTCTCGGTCACCTCACAAGACAAATTTCTTTATTCTTTTTCTTACTTGTTGTTGTGAACCAACATAATTGATTGTTGGTGATGTGTCATTTCAGGTTGATGTAGTGACGGGCGAAGAAGATGAGGAGGTTTTGAGCGTCCATAGAGCGAAATTGTACCGATTCGTCGTAGGAGAATACAAGGAGAGAGGCCTCGGTGATGTGAAGATATTGAGGCATAAGGAAAATAATAAACTGAGGTATATATCACTACAATTGTTATAGCTTAGTAGTTCGGTGGTTGAGGAGATGGACTTTCACGTCGGAGGTTTTAGGTTTAAATCCTGAATGAAATAACTGGGATATACCAGATGAAATTTTTAAACTGTCCATTAAGTGCAACGTCCAATATCGAAAGCAACCTGAGTTCGCTGTCTGAGGCCTTAACAGGATTGTTTAAAGAGGGACCTAATGGGACCATGCAGCTTGGGCCCGAAAGTCTGCTTGTGCTTTTAAGCTCGGCCCAACTCAAGGTCAGGTCTCATCTAGTAGCCTTCTCGAAGTAGGACTAACCTGGAGAGGCGTGTCTAGAACGCTGCCGCTAGCGGTGTGTTTAGAATGCTATCGATTGGGCTACTGAAAATAAAGAGGAGAATAATCAATGTTTAAAACTACTGGTGCTATCTACAGTTGCATTTCGTAGTAAAATCCTAGCTGCCAAAATGTAGTACCGCATTGAGCAAAATAATACCATATGTAATCAATGGTTGAACTTAAAAAAATGCTTTTCCACAGTAACGAAGACCTAAATCCATAAAAAGGTTGTAAATGACTTTCAACTCTGGTGATTTCAACTTTCAAATCATTGTTTGCCTGTATCTCTGTATATATGTATTTTTTCAACCAGTAAAATTTGCAACCAAAATCATGTAACTATTTCGAAGGGACTGGCAGTGCCCATTTTCTAACTCTCACTCAGCAAAGCACCACTTTATTTAAGATATTTAAGATATCTGCTACGTTCGGTAAGTCATGCATTATCCAAGTCGGAGAGGCTAGCTTATATCGCCGGCCCAGCGGTCTACAATAAACTCGGTGAGCACATTCGACAGGCGCAATCACTTGACGAGTTAAAGAGCCGCCTTAAGAAGTACCTCACAGGCGTTTCACTCACTGGAGGAATATTACTCGAGTGAAGACTAAAATGCTTGGTGACTAAAATGTTAATGATTTGTCCTTGTAATTGTGTAAATTATATCTGCATTTCTCTTGTATTTTCTCTTTTACATTATTTTTTGTATGTTTTCTCCGTTTTCTCTTTTACTTTTATTTCCTTGTGTATTCTAATATTTTCTAACGTTTCTATTTTAATGGAAAATGTTTGCTCAACTGTATACCATTATATGCTCACTGTACTTGTATACCATTATACCAATAAAATGAATCTGAATCTGAATTTATGAATGTTTCTGAATCTAAGATTTTTTTTAGGGTTTTGATGCGGCGCGAGCAAGTCTTGAAGATATGCTTAAACCACGCGCTCACCGATGATACAAAATACACCAGGAAAGACGATAAAACATGGCTGTTTTCCGCTCACGACTACAGCGAAGGTCAGCTGGCGTTAGAGCAGTTCTGCCTGCGTTTCAAGACGAAAGAAATCGCCGAGGAGTTCAAAGAAGACGTCGATAAAGCGCGGCAGGGCGCCGGCAAAAAAGTGGAGAAAGACGTAGAGGTCGTAGCGGAGGTTAAACCGAGTTCGGAGGACGTCGAGACGTCTCGCCGGCTGATGCTGCCCGATACCTTCTTTAATTATAAGAAGAATGAGAAATGCGCCGGTTGCAGAGGCTGCAACGACGATGATTTCGTTTTCCCCGTCGTCGATATGGTCGAATTGGACCGGATTCACGGCGCCGTACCGATCGAGACCGAAGCGAAGCCCGTTTCGACGCCCGCTAGAGTGTCTTTTAAATTGGGAGCTGAGCCCGTTTTTTCGACCCCGACCGCCGGAAATAAGACGGACGTCGACGTATTCTCGACGCCGAACCTCAAGACTCCGGTCTCCAATATTTTCGCTTTGAAAGCGGCCGAAATGAGCTTCGGAGCGACTCCGAAAAACGTTTTCTCGGCGAAGAGCGACTCTCCGGCGTTGTTCGGCGACGGCGGTGCGACCGTCGCTCCGGCGAAATCGGAGAAGCCGATCGGAAATTCCACGGCGAAGGCGGAAACGCCTACGAGCAGTGTCTTTTCGTTCGTTAAAAAGGATTCCGAGCCGACGACGATCTTCGGATGGCCGGTGGCTCCGAAAGCGTCGGAACCGCCCCCCGTCGCTCCGGTGTTCGGAGCGTCCGGCCCCAACATCTTCTCCAAACCCGCCTTCGGAGCGGCGTGGCCCGGCCTCCCGCCCGCCCCCGCCCCCCCCCGCCCCCCCCGCTCCGGCGTTCCAGAGCCCCTTCAACGCCGGGGTCACCGTATTCGGATCCAACGCGACCATGAACGGGAATATGTTCCACGCGCAACCGCTCAAGGAAGAACGCAAACTTTCTAAATCCGATGCGAAAGAAAACAACGCCGAGTCCATATTCAAAGGTGACGATGCATTTCTGTTCACGTCGCTAGCGGCCGAGGCTTCCAATAAAGCGGAGTTCGCAAAATCTGAAAGTAAGTCATTATTCTTTTACATCCTTATTTTTTACTAAGCCGCGGTTAATAAGTTCTCGGACACCTATACATATTCGTTTTGTAGCAGTTGGCTCGTGTGTCTTTATGTGCGGTCGTCGTTTACAAAATTATTTCAACTTTTGTTTCAAAAGCTGTAAAACGAGTGGGAATTCCCGCTCTTCCACGCTGAGGCATTGGGCGCGGTAGCGAGCGCGGATGCAAAATTTCAAACATGGTGCGCGCGTTTGTGTCCAGGTTGGCCGGCGAGCGCGCGAGCCAGTAGCGATTAGTCTAGCCTAGCTCGGGCATCTGGCGACCGATTCAAACCTTCCTATCCGCTCGTGGTGGCCATTTGCCGCATCCTACCTGACAGGCGACTGCAGGCGCGGAATTTGGCATGCATGCATTTGATCATAGCAATTGAAGAGATTGTGATTTAAATCGGCCCACCAGAGGGCGCGCTAGTCATACTTCAATCTCGAAATATTGATCTTAGAGACTTCAAATTTGGTACACAGGTGCATTATTGGGCGAAAATCACATTGTGAAAAATTTGGTTAGAAATCTTTTATGCAAGCGATACATAAATAAAATACTAATAAAATAAATAAAATACAAACGGAGCTGCCATGGATTTCACCGACCAAAAATCGGGCCCATCATATATAATTATTACACTTCTGAGAGGTGAGCGGTGGATTCCGGACTAACGACCGGCTGTGGTAGGTTTAGGACAGCTGTATTGCCACATGTGAGCATTCACCTTACCACCCATTCACTCCCCCTTCGAGGCCATATATTTTTTTAATTCCGCCGTATTTAGGGAACTACTACATTATTTTAGAAAAATACCATTTTGAAACCAAGGAAAAATATAAATATAGTATGAAAATACTACTAATGGACTACAAAAATCTTACATTCGCAATTTTAATGGAACACATTCATTATCGGGGAGGAGAGATCGGTGCGTGTGGGGATGGGGTGGGGGTTTGCGGGGGGGGCCTTGTCTATTCGCCGGGAAAGTCTTGGGGATTAAGTGAAATTGCACTTTTAATTTTGGAACATCGCCATCTTTTTCATGCAGCATAACATTTATGTCTCGAGCTTTGAATGATTGCGCTCTCGTTCCTCCTCTCACAGCATGAACTGATGTCACGAAAATTACTGATCCAGCCTGAACCGAGGAATCCTTTGAATCGAGGAAGTCATTATAATATTGTCGGTAATTGTAATTAATGCAACTCTTTGGTGTGGGTCATTTTTGTTCTGTAAAGGTTGATTTACAGGCGTCATTGCTGGCGCCGAGAATTGACTGACATTGTTTTCATAGAGTTAGTCAGTTGTGGTTATTTTTCCAAGGTGTAAGCAGGTTGTTATAGTCAGTGGGGAAAAATGAGTTCTCGAAAACGGCAGAATTTGATACGAGTGAATTTTCCTGTTGAGAAAATTTTCCTATCTGCTGTTAGAAGAGTTGACGGAAATGTTAGAATATTAAATATTAAAAAAGAAACAACCATTTTTGCTAGTTAAAATTTTTGACACGACAAAACATCACCCTACAACGCAGTGCCAGCGACTGCCCAACTACTAACTTTGGCGTTTAGAGGTCAGTACTGCTGGCGCAGGTGGCGGAAGAGCGGACTGGACAGCACTGTACTGACTTGAAATTAATTTACACAATGGCAGTACCGGGTCAGCAATAATGACTTGTCTTGAATTTGAAGCCAGTAACTGACTCAGTTTAAATCTGCCTTTACTGTGAACCAAAACAAAACGAACCAGTTCATTCGGTCCGCTGGTCTGCCTCACATTCAAGCCATTACTAACTTTTGAATATTCATATCAAAACAGACTATAGAAGCAAAACCGATTTAAATGTCATTTGTATTTCGCAGATTTCTCATGGGAGGGTGCAGGTCAGCAGCTATTTACCGGTAGGGGTGCGATGAGTGCACCCAAATCTAACAAGTCCCGGGACAAGACCAAGGGGGACTCTGATGAGGAATCCGGAGACGAGAAGAACAAAACCAACCCGGAAGAGGAGCACGATCCTCACTTCGAGCCGGTGGTTCCGTTGCCTGACGTTATTGTCGTCACCACCGGAGAGGAGAACGAGGTAACTTTCTTTGTCACTTCCTTTTTTAACTCCTGAAGTATGGGAGGGCACTTGAAAGTGCCCTTACCCAGGAATGGCATTTTAAAAAATTCAAATGACATTTAAAAAAAATACACAGCATTTCCACAAAAAAAGATAGGACATATTTTATGTTATCATTTTTAATTGCAATAAGAAAGAAACATCACAACATCAGTCAGAAGTTAATATTGCCGGATGCAGTTTTTTTTTTTTTTTGTTTTGACTAAGCAATGTGAAAGGGATCAATGCATTTAAATCATCGAATTCTTTGTTTCATATTGTATTATTTAAATGTTGACCGGTGGGTCAAATTAAATTTATTGGTGCTGAACCGCCTTTGCTTTTGTTATCGAAAAGTGATTTCTCGTTCAAATTAAAAGTATAACATTATCGATCAATGAATAACCAAAATTAATTGAAATCGGTTGCCATCACTGCCGCCCCGCCCCTTCCGGGAATTGTGTCTTCGTTGCCTGCTAAATTGTGTGTATGGGCAAGCAGCTGAATTTGGGGGTAGTTGAGACCACGGAAGTAGGAAAGGGCGACGATTCACGAATCAATTTCAATCGAATTCCAATCGAGTATCAATCGAATTCGAGGCTCAAAAACTCATTGATTGATACATTTTTAAAACCTTGCACCCAAATCGACAAACCCAATATGTGAACATATTCAGTCGGATGAAACTATTGATGTACGTAGTTATGTTGGCTTCTAAGTATTTATATTGGCTCAAGCTGTGCACATCATTTGACGACGAGATACATATATTGAGTTGTCGACTACAACGGGCGAGCCCGTCACCACAGGAAGTTTTAACGATTAGTCGTTCTATCGACCTGCAGTGAGCGTAGAAGACTATGGACAAAACAATCCGACGTCTAGCTACGCCACAACCCGTTAGAGTCCAACGCCTTACCGCGAGGAGCCAGTTATGTTAACTGGCGGGCGGCACTCGCGCCCTAACTACCAATTGTGACCAGATTTCTCCGGTCTCTCGATTGGTTCCGAGTTCGATGTCGCTTGCGCAATCCTCTCCCTTACGAAGCGGTGAAACGGTGAATACCGAATCTATCGCGGACCATGGCGTCCTTTGCCCGACTCTGAACCGGGATCGGATGGCCAATGGTCATTTCAAGAGCAGTCACCGTAAGGTACGCAACCACCCCCGCTCTATAGGAAACAATACAGGTTCCAGACTCCCCCGACTGTTAGTCGGAGTGCACAATCGATTGGCTTGCGCCGCACGGTGCGCAGACCGTCCAGGAGCGCCAGAGGTTTGATTCCCAGGGCAAACTGACCAGGGCCAGAGTCCTACCCAGGTTCGCACCCCGTGCGTGGAGGCCGTCGGATGGGTGTTGACCCGTGAGTATGACCGACCCTGAACACATGGGTCTTCGTGGCCAACCCATCATGGGCGACGAGATATGCGAAGATTTCTTGTTTTGATATTCCTTAAAAGAAAAATGACAGATGAATATATTTTAGATGCATTGAATACTCATTTTGAATAGCCCACTATTATACAAAGCAATGCCTGCTGCATTTACTTCTGTATGCTGCAATTATCTACATTTATATAAGGCAGATTCCCCTCCCTCTCCCCCTCCCCACCTGGGATTGTGATTTTGACTATGTTTATATAGCATATTAGATTACTCAATGTCATACTATATTTTGGAAACCAGGATTTTATTACAAAATGCAACAATTTAATGGCATTCATTTTCCATAAAATGATTAATCTTATATTATTATGTTCAGTATGTTGACTTATCTGGTATAACAGTATGGCGGCGCACTGTAGGTGGCGCTCTAAACATGACTATACGTTATAAAATAACGTAGAGCGAATTAATTAGAACATATTAATATAGATGTGTCCTTATTTTGCGTTGATAACACCTTTCACTCTTGTAGGAATAGGATTTACCAGATTTTGACAGCTTACTTTCAGTTCGTCATCTTGAAACCAGACTTGAATTACTGCACTGATCATCTTGATTTTTGTTGTACAATCCATCTTGGAGAGCCGTATTTTACAAACGGCCCAGAGGTTTTCGATCAAGTTGAGATCGGGGGAGTTTCCGGGCCTTTCAAGTGCAGTAATTTGGTTTCTATGTGAAAAACTGTTTCACTTTTTTCAATGGGCATCGGGCGACATCCCTGTTGAAAAATTCCCTCGTTGGAAGGGTAGACCTTGTGGAGCTCCCGTATCATATGGTTTGATAAGATGTCAATATATTGGTCCGAATTTGAATTCGGACCACTATTGCATATCGTCGCCTTACAATTAGAATTTAGTAGTTCTGAGATAAACGCGTTTTAATGTTTTTTTTAAGTTTCAACTCGTCCACCATTTTTGATTTGTGAAAACTAATAAGTGGACCTAAATACTAACCTTAAACTAGATAAGTGGAGATATCGAGTTTTTGCGCTATGATAGCAGACAGTGCTGCAAACTTACAGCTAGATAAGTCCACATACCGATTTTTAGTATTATAGCTGGAGCTGATTTTCGACTTATCGACCACCGTTAACTCATAAGGTCGGGGGAATTACAGTTATCTGGTTTTAAGGGAATATAGAGTTGATATTTTTACATCTTCTGGCATACTTATCTCAAAAATGCCAATTTTCGAGTTATCAAGCTATAATTGTAAGGCGACGATATGTTACTGTTCTCATGCTTCTTCTATATTTGTTTTGCAGGAGGTCCTGTTTTGTGAGCGGGGCAAGTTGTACCGTTACGACGATGATGCCAAACAATGGAAGGAGCGCGGAGTTGGCAACATTAAACTTCTTCACGACCCCCAAAGACACACCTATCGATTGATACTTCGTCGTGAACAGGTATATTATTGTCATATAATCACTTTACCCTCGGTGATAAGGCAGTGCCTATTGAAAAGATAAAGGTTTCAATTAAAGGCCGGCCCACTAGTATGTAGATATATATATTTTGTAAATAAAGAAACTACTGATATTGGTTAAATTGTAACCTGAAATAAGATATTGCGGCCGATACGTTGGTCACAAATCGTTGGTCCAATTATTATGTAGCCGCCTATACCCTGCGACGATTCCTTTTAACCCTCCAATCATGGGCGATTTAACTATTTTTTTAATATAAAATAGCGGGCCAATTTTTTTCAATATTTAAAGTATTTGTAAGGATTGTATTGAAAGACTGAAACAAGAAAACCAAATACTAACATTTTTTAGTAAGATTTTATTGACATATAGTACATTATGCAGGAAACGTGAATATCACTTCAAGGGAAGACACAGAGAGGAAAACTTATTGATATTTATTGAAATCAAAACAAATACAACACAAGTCCGTAAGGGCTCGCATTTGCTCGCCGGATGTTTAGCTACTCGACCTACGCGGATGTCCGAGTGCTCGAAAAGGTCGCCATCCTTCACCAGGCTGGCTAAATGTTCGCGTTCGTCGGGACGGACCCCTCTGCCCACATTCCTCGCACCCTCTTCCCGCATTGCCTTGTAGCTCGAGAGTAAAGCTACTGGTTGGTATATTGTGACGATAGCGCCCAAACGCTTCATCCGATTAAGCTGAAATTTGGCATGCAGGCATCATTTTACCATGGCATGAGTTGAAAAGATTGTGGTTGAAATCGGTACAGCGTTAGTCGTACTTCAATCTCGAAATATTGGACTTAGAGACTTGGAATTCGTACACAGATGCGTCGTTGCGCCGAAACCACATTGTTAAATTTTGATTGGAATATTTTTTACAAAAGTGACATAAATTATTTTTAAATTCCGCCATATTTAACCCATTTTCGACCGCGCTGCAAAAATTGTTGATTTTTTAAAAATAAAGTATATTTCTAGGGTAATTAGGGTACCCTGATTCCAAATCCGCCATTAAAAAAATCTACCCCCACCCGTTTTACCGTTATCTCAAAAAAACAAATGTTCGATTAATCGAACATTGGCGCTTATCCCATACCACAAAATCCCATACAAATACAAAATGTCAAATTTTACTGTCAAGTGACAAAGTCTCTTCCCTTTCTATTGTGTTTTCAACAGGAATAAACGTGTTTTGTGCGTGCTTATCATATTTTTACATTTTGGTAGTTTCTCATCATTTCTATCGCAAAATAAGTGGTCGCTAAGCGGTAGTTTGTTTCGTGTATAACGAAGAATCTATGTGGATCTGACTTGACTTGAAGTTAAAACCTATTTTTAAATGTTATACAGATCAATATTCAACAATAATCTTTGTTAGACAAAAAGTGGACCTGACTTGTTTTGATAATACACTCCTGATTTGTTCTTTTTCATCCCTTACTGTGGAAAATCCGATGAATACAACACAGAGGTTGGTCTTGGAGCTGATGTCGTTCTCCGTTTACTTAGTAATGTCGAGGCCCCCATGCGTCACGTGGTATTTTTCGACAACTTCTTCACTTCCTATCATCTTATGTGCTTGCTATCAAAAAAGGGATTCTGTGCCACTGGAACTGTTCGCTGTATCTGGCGGTGCTATTAATATGAAAACCGGAAAAGATTTGCCTCGCGGCGAACATGATTATATGTACGACTCTAACAACCAGATCACTCTTTGTCGCTGGCAAGATAATAAGGAGGTAACAATTGCTACAAATTATGATCAGATTCTGCCACTCCACTCTGTTCGGCGTTGGAAAAAAGCAACTAAGGCTTCTAAGAAAGGGCCAAGAGAAGAAGGTAAATTTGTCAACGTGGATCAGCCAGCTGTGCTTCGCCACTATAACAAAGGGATGGGCGGCGTTGATCTTCACGACAACGCCATTCAAAATTATCGAGTCAACATCCGTGGAAAGAAATGGTATTGGCCACTTTGGATAAACACCCTGAATTCTTCTGTTGTGAATGTTTGGAAACTGCATTATATGGCCGCGAAATATAAAAACGAGAAACCAATGAGCCAGAAACAATTCAAGCTGTCCGTCACTGAGTCTCTTCTGTTGACCGATGATAAAGAAGGAATGGAAGTGGATGATGACCTGGAGTTTCAGAGACCGCGAAACTTACCAAACGTGGTTGGTGAACACCTCATCGTCCGTCAGCCGGAAGGGAAACATCGTCGATGCCAGTTGAAAGGCTGTGGCAAACCAACAATTTGGATGTGCGAGAAATGTGGCAAGCATATGCACTCGCATTGTTTCAAAGCTTTCCATGAAAAAAAATTTTTTATTTTCCTAAAAACTCTTTACTATTCTCTAAATCATTTAACATTCCAAAAAATCAATAAATAATTGTTTTTTACTGACACAATCTTGTCTATTCACTTATACTACGATATGTTTCATTTGTATGGAATTTTATGGTATGGGATAAGCACCAACGTTCGATTAATCGAACACTAACTTTGACTCATACCTGTGCCATCCAGGTATTGCCAGGTGTTGATTTTTTGATTGAAAAAGATAGCTTTGTCCTTTGGCCATAATATATTATTATTATTATTATTATTATTTTTAATTATATATTTTTAATATAATTTGCAAGAAAGGTCTATCGGCAAGGTATTTTTCAACCTTCCCCAAAATTACGGAGGTGGGTGGAGGGGGGGTGATGGATATTATTTTCTAATAGCCAAAAGACCATAGTAATATATGATACTAACTATATTAATGATATTATTTACTTTCATAGTTAAAAAAATTATTGAAAATGGACAAATTTCATGTTCGATTAATCGAACACCGGTCGAAAATGGGTTAAGAAAATACTACATCATATTGGAAAACAGCCATTTTGTTACCACGGAGATACTACAAATATACTACCTTTGCGATCATAATCACTTGACGCAATTACTAATAGGTGGGAGGGGGGGATGAGTTGAGGAGGGGAGGTTGAAGGGGTTTGTGTGCTTGCTGGGAAAGTGTTGGGGTGGCAACCGATTTTTTTTCACTGTATTGAAGAACCATCAGTCTCGTCACCAGAAGATATTTCACGTTTTGCCATATTGTCAATCTACATATTGAGATGTCAACCACAACGGGCGAACCCGTCACCGCAGGACGTTTTAACGATTCATCGTTCTATCGACCGTGCAGTGAGCGTAGAAGACTTTGGACATTACAAATCCGACGTCTAGCTACGCCACAACCCGCAAGAGACCAACGCCTTTACCGCGAGATAGCCAGTAATGTTACCTGGCGGGCCGACATTCGCGCCCTTGCTTCCAATTGTGACCAGATTTCTCCGGTCTCTCGATTGGTTCCTAGTTCGAGGTCGCTTGCGCGGTCCTCTCCCTTACGAAGCGGTGAAACGGTGTACACCGAATCTATCGCGGACCAAGGCGTCCTTTGCCCGACTCTGAACCGGGATCGGATGGCCAATGGTCATTTCAAGAGCAGTCGTCGTAAGGTAGGCAAACACCCCCGCTCTATAGGAAACAATACAGTTCCCACTGTTAGTCGGAGAGCACAATCGATTGGCTTGCGCCGCTCGGTGCGCAGACCGTCCAGGAGCGCCAGAGGTTTGATTCCCAGGGGAGACTGGTTGACCCAGTGTCCTACCCAGGTTCGCACCCCATGCGTGGAGGCCATCGGATGGGTGTTGACCCGTGAGTGTGACCGACCCTGAACACATGGGTCATCGTGGCCACCTCATCATGGGCCCGTTAGCTCCCTATTGTCAATCTACAGTTACAATGTAAACTCATGGTTTGAACCATGGGTCTTCAACCCGCGGCCCGCGGTTGCGTTCTTGGCGGCCCGCTTGCACCCGCGCCCGCCCGCAGTTTTACTAGTACGGCGGGTTGCGACGGACATACTCGTTTCGATCGCTCGCTCAGTGCGTTAATGAGAGTTGAATAGAAAACACATTGCAACTTGCAACCTTGAGACCAGTTTGAGAATTGCAATGACCACTATAGGGGCAGATATTGATAAAATAGGTAAGACTAAACAATGTCAAACATATCATTGATTGAATTTTATTAAAATATTTTTTTGTTGGTAAAATTGTGTAATAAATAACTTCAACGATTATTGTTCTTCAATTACTTTAGTTTATATCGGAATATATTTTTTTGAACCAAAATCAAAGTATTGTCGGCCCTTGACCTCAAAAAGGTTGAAGACTCCTGGTTTGAACAATTGCTGCTGCACAACTGAATGTAAATTGTGCGGCGCCAGGTGTTGTATATTCTACGATACAGCTCCTAACTTGTCTGTTCCCGTCAGCCTGGGCCTAGTGACTTGAGAATGTGGAAAATGAGACTCTCGATGTTGCAGAGCAACAGATAAAGATACGATAAGGAAATAGCACCTCCCGGCGTAGTAATAGCTCAAGGATTTTATGCAACGCGATTATAACGTACTGCGTGGAATCGTATGGAAAGAGCTGAACTTGCACGTTTCCCGTGGTTGTAGGGTTAAGAGTGATTAAGAAATATTGCGGGGAGTATACATGACCTTTGTTTTCTTACAGGTTCATAAGGTAGTACTAAATCAGCTGGTGACCTCTAAATTGGAGCTACTGCCGATGTCGAATTCGGAGCAAGCGTGGACTTGGGCTGGACTAAACTACGCCGAGGAAAATACGGGTACTGTTGAAACGTTGGCCGTCCGCTTTAAACTGAAAGATACAGCGACAACATTTAAAGAAAAAATAGACGAAGTCTTGAAAGTGAGTAGTTTTAGTTTATGTCTTCTTTTGATGACAGCTTGGTGAATTGTCTTTACAAATATGTTTTTTTCTTCTTCAGAAATTGGCTAATCCTCCTAAGCAACTAGAAATTACATCGCAAGCAATCCCTACAGTAGTCACTTCTGTAAGTATACATTTCTTGATACTATGAAACTCTTGACTCAATCAGATAATGAAGTAGAAGGATGGCCAAATATCCGACCACTATCGCTTAGTCCTTCATTTCGTACTACTGTGGCTTAACTAGTGAATGCACTCTTGCACCAACAAAATCTTATGTCTTGGTATTTGCAAGATTTAAAAGTCTAATATTGCAAGATCTCCGTATTTTCCAAGATCTCGCAGATTTCAGAATATTATTTTTTTAATTTATAATTATTTTGATTATTTTTATTGCAACTTCGTAATGTTACATCGTAAGGGTGAACTAATGAAAAAAAATATATTTTTAACCATTTAATTAAAAAAATAGGAATTGTTTTGAAAGTATCTTCTTAAAAAACACAACACATCTAGAGCTTCATCAGCTATTCGACTTCGGATTCTGCCTGTCAGATATCCAGCGGCAGAAAATGCCCATTCAGCCTAGACACTTGTCGATACCACTGATAACAGGCATTGGTAGGCAAACTGCAGGTATTGCGCTTCTGTCTCGCCTGATTCAAAAAGATTAATTCTTTTCTGATATGTTTATCAATGGACGAACCAGTTGCACGTAAAGGACGTCCTTGTAGTCAGGTTTTGAAAACCATCTCTAATTTCTCATTAAGAGGTAGAGATGTGTTTGCGGTTGCGGCTGTTAAAGTTAGAGGCAAGTTATCATCATCTTTACTTTCGTTCGCTGGGCCTACTATAGCAACTGCATCTGCAGATGTAGACGGACAAGCAAGTCCACTATTCGTTTGAGAAAAATGGTAATTTCGGTTGTCTATATCGTTCGATCTGCTTGTTTATCTCTTGATCAAAGATTTTGGTGAAAGAAAATCTTGCAAATATTGCTAGATCGCGCGGGATTTTGCATGCAAGATTAATCTTGCAAAATCAGTGCGAGATCGTGGTATTTCGAGATCTTGGTATACCGAGATTGCATTCTCTAGGCTTAACATCAGGACTTCGCTTATTTATCAGGACTTCGAGCGTACGGTTCCCGCAACCAGTCCACCTATTAGACGAGTCGCAGACCCCACGATAGGTGGAAGCCGCATAAATTGGCCATAGTTAACTATATTTAATTTTTTATGTTTTATTTTTATCAAGTAATGTACAAAAGAAAAAGACAAGAACATGCATACTGTTGTACATGCAGAATCATTAAAAACAAACATTAACCCGTTGAGTATGAGTCAACCAAATCTGGTCGCGAAACAATTATCCGTTGAGTACGAGTCGACCAAATCTGGTCGCGCGTTTTTTTCACTTCTTTGTCGTTCTCATATTTATTCATAATTATCTAATTGTTTTACAAAATGATATTTGAATATTCTATATTCGAAATTTCAATGCAATCATTGTGCAGTTGTTCTTTTTATGATTGGTGTAGTAGTTTCGTAGTTATAGTACTTTAAGTCGATGTCGCCGAAAATCCTGCAAAAGAGACAGATGCAACCATGAAAATACCCATTTACTCCAAGGGTTAAGATAACGAAAATCATAGCTCTATGCATATAATTATGCTAGCATATCTGAAATGAGGTGAAATCGCACAACCAACTAGACCTAGAGTGTGTATCTGGCTGTGCTGTTTTATACTTTGTTGATGCGCGCACAAACTGACGCATTTGATTTAATTTATCAAAGATTTTTTCAATCTAATAAAGGGGTTAGTCCTACAAATGTGGTTTTTACACAAATTAAAACTAAAAATAAAAGTAGAAAAAATTATGTATGCAATTGGAAAAAAAAATACTTTACGAAAATAAGTAATAATATATACAATTATATAAGCAGAGTATTAACCCGTTGAGTATGAGTCAACCAAATCTGGTCGCGAAACAATTATCCGTTGAGTACGAGTCGACCAAATCTGGTCGCGCGTTTTTTTCACTTCTTTGTCGTTCTCATATTTATTCATAATTATCTAATTGTTTTACAAAATGATATTTCAATATTCTATATTCGAAATTTCAATGCAATCATTGTGCAGTTGTTCTTTTTATGATTGGTGTAGTAGTTTCGTAGTTATAGTACTTTAAGTCGAGCGCCGTCGATGTCGCCGAAAATCCTGCAGATGCATCCATGAAAATACCCATTTACTCCAAGGGTTAAGGGGCTCTTTAGACGATCAAGCATGCTTGTCAAGCATCGCGTCGCGGGCTGGTAGGGGATAATAAACCGCAGGAAATATGCAAATATTTTTTTTATTATTTACCAAAAATGCCTAATTTTGTAGTTTATACTAGAGAATCACGTAATTCATCAATCAATTACATCTAATTAACCTGACTCCCTGGTATATAACTACAAAATTAGGCATTTTTAATAAATATTTTAAAAAATATTTTAAAAAATATTTGCATATTTCCTGCGGTTCACGATCCCCTCCCCGCCTGCGACGCGATGCTTGACAAGCATGCTTGATCATATAGAGAGCCCTTAACACTACATTGTAATTCTCTCCTACGTACCCAATCTGGCATAACTAATTAAAATGTTGGAGCATTTATTGTCTTTATAGTTTACATTGCATTTTTTTTTTAAATTCATTTTAATTTCACAGCAATCGGCTTCAACAGCCAGCTCTAGCAATGACAGCGAAGGTACTCGAGCAGTAATTCCAACGACGGTAACTCCTTCAGGAATATTTGAAACGGTGGAAGTAGCTGGTGAAGATTGTTACTTAGTGCAGGAGGAAGATGAACAAGATCATGAACACGATGATTACGACTATTATGAGGTGAGCTACTAATCCGCTTAATAATATTGGCCTAAAAGGAAATGTTCCTAAACCTAAAAGAAATTATTTCCCGAGAGACACATTTTTTAAAGTCGATAAACAGACATTGGCTGGTGTCAGCTTCAATACAGCTACAACCGATTGGTTGTTTTAAGAGCAGCTGTCACTAGGTGACCAGCCACCTCCGCGCTATAGAAAACAAAGCCGTTTCCAGACTCCCTCGGTTATCTGGCGAAATGCACAGTCCATTGGCTGACGCCGCATAGTGCGCAAACTGTCCAGGAGCGCCCAAAGGATTCCCAAGGTAAACCGGCTTGCAGGCACAGAGTCCAACCCGGGCTCCAACTTCTACTTGTGAGGAGGTGTGAGTTAAGCCAACTCGATGGGTCATAGTGGCCCAACTGCACTGGGCTCATTAGCTCCCGGTAAACACAGGCACAGGGGGCAAACCCGTCACCTCAGGAAGTTTTAAAGATAATGATTGTTAGGTGAGCGTTGAAGACTTAAGAGACGAATACAAATCTACCGCGCTAAACCAACATGCCCGTCAGAGGCCAAAGCCTTACGGTGAGGCACCGGGAAAGGTAACCAGCAGGCAGCTGCGCTTCCCTGACTACCAGTTTTGGAATGATATCTCTGTCTGGAATTAACCATCAGGATACCTCCAACCTCCCGATTGGTTATGGGTTCGAAGTCGCTTGCGCGACCTCTACCTGCCGCATATTCAGCGGTGATTCAGTTTGAATCTATTGCGGACCATTGGAATCTTCCCCTGCTCTGAATTCAGGATCAGGTAGCCAATTGATCATTTCGAGAGTGGTTGACGACAGTTCAACATCCACCCCCGCTGCGTAGGAAACAGTTTATTTCCATAGTGTCTAGACTCCTTCAGTAATTAGTCAGAGTGCACATACCAATTGGCTAATGCCCACGGTGCGCAAACGGTTCAATAGCGCCAGAAGGCAATCCTCCAGGGGAAACCGATCCACCAGAAGTGATTCCTGGAACGCAAGAGTCCTTACCGAGGTAGTCCCTCAGTCGAGGAGGCTACTGAATAGGAGCTGAATGAGCTGGATATCGATCTTATGGCCTGAACTACACGAAACCGTTCGCTAACAATAGGGTAAGAGGGGTAAACACAGACAATAAAGGCAGCCAACTTTTCCATGCAAAATACACACTGTCCATTATTTTTATTTACTTGCCTGAACTTGGCACTTGGGCAGAGGATGTGCATCGTACGCCGTTGCCACTTTAGAAGTAGGTTTTTATTAGTTTTAGCCGCTTATTTTATGAGAAAAGTATTCCAATCTGTGTCTAACTCGTAGAGCCCATACTAGATTGATTTTTCAATAAAATACATAATGATTGCTGTAGACCAGTACAGTGGTATATTTTGAGCCATATTTGCAATTTTATTTTATCGGACAAATTTATATGGAATCTGTTTATGTAGTTAGTAATCATTAGTTTGTTTTTTTAACTAATGTTTAGTTTTGTGTTCTTACGTAACTTGAAGGTCACGCAGCTCCCCAGAAACAGATACGAATGGAGCTGTCATGGCATTCACAGACCGGAGCCAGGCCCATCATAATATTATTATTATACTTCTGAGCAGGGGGGTGAGCAGTGGACTGCGGACTAACGACCGGCTGTGGTAGATTTTTTTTTGTGCGTTCACAGTGCCGGTGTTCCGGAAGAGTAATATAAGAAGCATTCCTGGTATTCAATATTCATTATTAATGTAATAATTATTGAATAAGCTACCTTTCTTAGTTACCGAGATATTAGAGTTTATTTTGTGACCTGGATTCTTTACTCCCGAGTGTAGTTTATTTACAATTTATAGCAATTTAAAATGACTGCGTTTTATATTAAATACACGGAAAGGAGATGGTGAAAAATATCCTTTGCTTCTTTTATCTGCAGAATGATGAGGGCTCAATAATGTGCTCCATGAAATGCGACCTGGTCTACGTGGGCGAGAACATCAACCTCAGCGATGTGATGCTGCAAGTCATCTATGACCAGGAGCTGCTCTTAGGACGGATTGTGATCACCGACAACGATGGGCTGGTTCGTACGAATATGCTCATTTTGCAGAACGATATCACCGTAAGTGCTCTTTGGTATCTCAATCTTATATCGCAGCTTGTCAATCTATTTTAGTGAAATCACTCAATCTAGAGACTATCTACAGTCAGTGTCTTTGATCTTGTGAGAAGCGATATGTTTGATGTATGCTTTCATCACAGTCTGATTAATTTGATGCTACGGAAAGAAATTTGTTTTGTTTCTACTCTTTATTCTGAGATTTGACAATGGGCAGGTTTATTATCATACGACAATTTCTTACAACCAACCCTATTACGAAGTTTTTATATGTGTGCGTTCGTGTAACAAGTGTAAGTGAGTGTCTTGTTATTGCATTCGATCGACAAAATTGAAAAGCAATTCTGTTAATTTTATTCCAATGGAAAATAGTGACCCAGCCGGGAATCAAACCCGGATCCTTACAATGTAAGATCAGTCAACCTAATAACTATTAATATTATTAATAATAATTTTACAAACAGGCAGCATAATTGCTGTTATGTTTGAATATAAAACTGAGTACAATTACAATTTCTGTTTAAGATGGGCGTCTAATCTATATTTGAATATGTAGACATTACATGCTTCAAATACTTCAGCAGGTAAACTGTTCCACTGGTTCACGATCTGGTTGGTTAGGAAATGTTTCCTGGGATTCATGTGGAATCAGTTTAAAGTTGGTCCTCGCTTGATGATGCTTGTAGTTTCGCTTGAAGATTGAAGGCGATTCGGGGCAATTGTAGCATCCGTCGAGGATCTTATATGTCTCAATGAGGTCACCCCTGATCCGACGATCCTTTAGTGTGGGCAGTTGCAATCTACGGAGTCGTTCTGCATGCTGCAACTCTGCCACAGTTGCATATGCGTTAACAAAGATTAAATAACAGTATTACTAGCGGTAAAGATTCCTCACCCAAGCCTCATTATCAAAGCATTACTAAGCACACAGGACTAACGCTGTCGACATGTCCAGCGCGCTAGTAAAACTATTAGGTATTTGGTGGTTGTAATGTTTACACGCAGTGAGCTAGGTAACTACATGGCACTGGAGAATACATAATTTAGGTAAACCAGGTATTGTTTTGCAAAATACAATGGATTCTGCTAGCTAGTCCTGTTTGTTTATATACATCGGATGCATTCTCTCCCTACCAGCGCTTATATAGGGTTTTGCAATAAAGGCGAGCGATGTTGACAGTCTGTGTGACAAGCGATTAGTAGAGCGATGTTGACAGTCTGTGTGACAATATTAACGTTTTTTTTTTAATTTGAAATGCCCATGTAAACCATTATCAAGGGCGTATTCATAGGAGGGGGGGGGGGGGACATAGGGGCACGTTCTTGTCCAAATTTTTTTTGAGTAAAAAATAAACTCGACAAAAAATTATAATCAGGGAGAATCTGCAACTTATGTACCTAGTGTCAGGCATGTGTATCGAGGGGGGGGGGAGGAGTTGGGATTTAACCCCCGGAAATCTGGCGTATTTTCGTTTCATCGTAAGGGCCAATTCAAGTTTGGAGGGTACTGCGCATGTTGTTTCAATCAATTTCAATTGTCCGCCGTGGCACAGATTGGAGAGGTCCAATTTTCAATGACTGTCGCGTAGATCCGGCGGCTGAATTTGAGCGATGGCCTTGGTTATGTTGACTTTAAGGGCATCGGTCAATTGCGGCCTATTAGCATAGACCTGCGACTTCAGAAAACCCCACAAGAAAAAGTCCAGCTGGGTCAAATGTTAGTGGCCAATTCATATCACCTCCGCGAGAGATAACTCATTTAGATAATAAATTTTTAACGCGCTGCTCAATCATGTTGTAACTTGCCGAGGTGATTTGGCATTAGTAACTGAATAATAAACCAACATATTTGACAGACGCCGCCAAAACAACATGGCCGCCACAGACTGTCAACATCGACATGCCCATATTGAAAAACCCTATATAACTTTTTTTTTGTTTTTTATTGCAACCTGTATGGAGTGAGGTGGCCTGGCGTTCACTTCAATTCTTCTATTTCTTTATTGGCAAAACAGAGTTTATTTTCTGGAGCAATTTCTGACAAAACAGCCAGCATGCTTTCAGTTTCAGTGTACATTCTCCGGGTTACACTCCCAATTTTACTTGTGTTTTTTTAACAGTTGAACGGGCTCGTTTGCGTTTGGGAAGGCCCCGACGACATAAGCGCTGATGGCTCGTACCCAGTCAGACATGATAACAAGCGAACTCTGGAAGCGACGTTCCTGTCGGAGAACGATGTGCTAAACTTCCACACGAATTACATGGAATGCATCTCCTATGCCAAGGAATGCCACATCACGGACATTGAGGCTGAGGAGGATTAGCTCACAACTTAAATAGACTTAATAGAAATTTTGTTAATTATATTTCATTAAATAAAAAGCAAACACGTTACCCGTTATTAGTAGCTATTTTCGAATATTGCAGACTGTGGAACAGCTTTTTCTTTGTATTTTGTACATAGTACGACTGAGCGCTTTCAATAATTTATACATTACGTAGGTTTTAATTATTTTATATTCCGTCTTCTATATATTTTCGAACGAAGCCTTGACTATTTAGAAATTTGTCCAATGGTTTTTTTCACATTAAAATTATTGATCATTCAGATATTTCTTTTTATTTTGGCGATTGACAAATAAAACCCACGTTACATCAACACTGTTTAATTCGTTTCTACATTATACATTTCAACGAAATTACAACTACACGTTTTCTGAAGAGTAAGCTCAAATTTAATGATCACATACTCGTAAATTATTATAAAAAGATAGGTATATCGATAAAAGAATAGAGAGGAAGATTTATATTTACATGTTTGATCAAGTCCTTAAAATGTGTTGTGGTAATTTGCTAGGAAAGTAATTTTCGATGTAACAAGATTATATACATTAAGTATTAACAATTAAATAAAATACAAATGGAGCTGCCGCTGACTTCACCGACCGGAGTCGGGCGCTTCTGGGGCGTCAGCGGTGGACTCCGGATTAACGACCGGCTGTGGTAGGTTTAGGACAGCTGTCTTGCCACATGTGAGCATCACCTTAACAGGCGTTCAATCCCCCTTCGAAGCCATAGAAATTGAGATGCAGAAATTGCGGTTTTAGATCATTTTTCTTGAAAGGAGTTGATTATTTTACTGGAGACCAAGCAAGATCTGCAAAGAGGTGAAACAGAGATTTAGCTGGCAGGCCACGAGCGCAAACTTCCACCGCGGGAAAGTGAAGTCGTTCCGAATTACGGCATTTGCGAGATCATGGTAATATTTAATTTATACTCATCTTTTGGGATATTTGATTCCCATGAAACAGTTAATTCTACAATAAGGACCATCTTCCGAAATAGAGAGTAAAGAGTTATATTTGGACGGAGGGCTGTGCATCTTGAGACTCAGGGAATTTATACTGCTTAGAGACCGAGTCAACCTCCGGAATACAATCTGAAGCTTTCTCGATTACTGAGAAAGGTTTTGTAGTGAAATGTTTTTTGCCTTTAGAGCCATCCGGCACAAACTGTATTGGGGGTTTGGAGGGTAATGTCAAACCCTCGTTGGCACGAGCCACTGAGAGGCTAATTACCTCGCGAATAACAACAAGGACTTTGTCGTGGCGGTAAGTGTATTGTCCTTGATCTAAGGCCACCTTGCAGCCAGCTAGAATACGTCTAGCTTCTGAAATAGGTAGTAAAGAGTTACAGATTTACTGTTTTTTTTAATGATTTGTGTCATAAAACGATATCACAGTAAAATGAATTGGAATTACAATCAAGGGATGTGTTCATATCATGACATGGCTAAATAATTGATTTATTATGTCTGTACAGGGTTAAAAACCAATCTCAAAAAAGTTCTCTCAAAGTTTTTTTTAAATTGAATGTACGGAATTCAGCTTGTTGCGTTGGGGCGATAATATAGCGGACGTATGGGTTCGTATGGGTAGGGCGGTTAAAAGTTTAAAAATATTGAAAAATGCTAATTAGTACTGAAATTGAATGGTGGTCATAATGTGATGACCATTCACTGTAATTATGTATAAAATATGTAGCTGTCTTGAAATAGGGGTTTACCCTAGTATAGATAAAACGGCAAACACCATTTTTTTCGAAAATTTTGGACTTGATCCACTAAAAAATCTGAAATTGTTTGCGGCTCTTATTTACTTAGTCATTTGTTTCGTTAACGTTATAGTAAGTAACCGCATGCGATCGATGTGGCGAAGTCTACTGAGATGAAAGTGCCCAGCACTATCCGAAGCTGTTACTTTTCAACGTTTTGCGTGGAAGATGTCTTGCCAGGTGAGTCCAAATTCGACTCGTTCACAACCGTAGTGCGCATGAAGTGATGGAATGACATAGAAACCACGAAATACAGCCCGAACGTGAACTGTAGTACGATGATAATGAGGTATCCGATGCGCGCGAAGGAAAACATTCGTCAGAGGGCCACCGAGGGGACCTTGGCCTTGCGGAAGTCGATCTGGCTCTTGATTAGGTAGACGGCCGGGGAGACGAACGTGCCGCACGCGCAGCGCCGGTCGCTCACGAAGTCGAACGAGCCCAGCTTCGAGCCGCAGTCGTCGCAGTGCAGCTTGCCGCGCGTCCAGTTCTCCTTCTCCACTTTGGGCACGATCCACGGCGGTAGATCGTCGTCCTTCAGATACACGAGACGCTTGTCCGTGTCGCAGAGGGCCGCGAAGCGATCGGGGCATATCTCCTCCGCGTGCGCCGTGAGAAGGGTCAACTTCGTGAGATCCACCAGCTTGTTCCGGCATTTCCGGCAGCGGATCGATTCGAATTCACTGATATCCACGTTCATCTTTATAATATGCGTAATTATTACGATTTTATGTGAAAAAGTCTTAAGCCATCGTTTTTTCTTGCAGTATCGATTTTTCCCTATGGTGACAGACGTCAGTTTGACGTTTCGCAAATTCTGACATTTTACCGATATTTAACACGGATCGTAACATTTAGAAGCGAGCATAGTTACCAGACAAGGCAATCTGCCCTACGATGTATCGACACCGTGCTGTTTGCTAAACATGGCGTGTCGCTATCGCTGTGCCCAAATTAGTATGATGTAACCCAAATTAGTATGATGTAACCCAAATTAGTTATAATTCCGCCGGTTAAGAGATGGCGGGAATAGACAAAGCGGGAAAAGATGGCGTTGGCAAGTAGCAGTGCGGTGCAAAAGCTGGAAAGAGATGAAGAAAGAAAGAGGTCTCTTTCCAGTTGTCAAACTCCCGGAGATTGCGTCGCTCTCAGCTGATGCGATAATTCGTGAAATTAATTTATCAAAATGATCTCCAGCCACGAATATTTCAAAGGGAAAGTCGATTTTTATTGAATGACAACGATGCGATGATAGCTCATGTGTAGTACATTACGATTACAAAACTGATTATTTTCACTATTCGAAACGACCGCCTCGACCAATGAGGTATCTTTTATTAAGTAGCGATTCATCTACAGAACGCAGGCTTCCTACCCTTCATCTGCATTTTCTTGACAATTTTAGCATGGTGAATTTGTCTAGGGCAGGTCTTTGGTACATCAAATGGACCATAGAAAAAATGGTATGATTTTTTTATTCAAGAATCACCCCCATGCCGTCAGTAGTTGCCGTTTTGACAGTAGTTGCCGCTAAATTGTCCTTACATCATACGAGTTTCAAAAAATAGCCTAATGCCCGCCCTACACGTTGGCCAATAATTGGCCGCGTCGAAAAGCTGAGCGAGTCGGCAACACTGTGACGTGTGCAAAATGTATGTGAAAGCGCGAGAGAGACATAAGCTGTGGCCAAAAACATTGGCCAATATGTAGAGCGGGCATATAACCAAGCTTGAAAGCGAAGAGGTACACCGAGAAACGATACATGGGCTGAATGGGGCCGTGCGCAAAATTTATTGCTAGCGGCGATTGATCGATGGGGGTATGTATAATGAGCCGGCCAGTGGTGTAGGTACTAAGCTGCTAGGTGGTGCAGTGCACCAGGGCCCGTAGTTATAGAAGGCCCGGCCCACAGGTCCTTTGGTTGTTGCCCTAACTAAAATAATGACAATATTTTACGATATATTTTTTATCAAATAAATCTCAATCCGGTCAAAAACGCCACCTAGACGTAACTAGTATAAATGTTTATCAAAACACCATCTTACTTAATTCGGTAGTACTACTACAATGCGAGCAATGGCGTTTCGTGTTCTGCTTCGCCGAGCGAGATTGCGCACTGCGCGCTTCGTTTATCTCTTTCTGGTGCAAAAAAACGAACGACGAAGATTTCGGATATTGGCGTGGGCGCGGACGATTAGCGATGATCTTCTCGTATGTACGCGTGCGTGTGTTATGCGTATTGCGATTTTTTTAAATAAGCACAAAAACAAGGAGCATTTGAATTAATTACAAAAAATTTCTTTTATTATGTTTGTGGACTTTGTATGAAGTAGTCAAAAGTACAACAAGAAAAAAGTCATGGACAAAAAAAATATGTAATGGTGCTTTTAAGCAATACGTTTATAGTAAAAACACATTTCTAAAAACAAGCTTTTATTAAAATACCTGGGTGCGGTCATAGTGAAACTTAGAACGGGCTATCATATATATCATGTATGCTATACAGAATTTCGTGTTTGTGCTGTTAACCGTTGAGGAGTCCCCTAGTTGAAAGCCAACCCTGGGTGCAGCAGCCATGTCGCGGTGAAACTTAAAACGGGCTATCATAATTGAATGCGTATACAAAAAATCGTTTCTGTGCTGTTGACCGTTGAGAAGTCCCCTCGTCGGTAGCCAACTTTGGCTGCAGCAGTCATGTTATTGTGATATTTAGAAAGGGTTATCATAATTGAATGCGTATACAAAATTGTGTATCTGTGCTGTTGACCGTGGAAGAGTGGTCCCATCGGGAGCCGATCCTGCTGTAAAATCAGGTCTTGCTCACCATAAAAATGCATTGTCATCTGAACTAAATCAACATCTAAAATGTCAACTTCACAGGATAAGTAGAAATAGTTCTTATTCAGCTTGCGAGATTTGACCTAAACTAACATACTAACAAACATTGCAAACTAAATAAAAACTTGTAAAAAACAACAACAGAGAAGATAACAACAGCCAAACTAACGAAATTTTTGGTCAAACCAAAATCTCCAGAACTTGTTTCTACTTCTACTTGATTTCACTGCGAGTACTGACATTGATAGTTTCGCGAATATGATGAAAATTGAGTAATGATAGTAAGCTTCGATTTTTTTATTTTATTGCAATGTGCCCAAAGATTCAACAAACAATTTTTTAATTTCAATTCGTTTAGTTTTGATTTGAGTGGTAACGGGGCCCGATTTCCTCTGCGCGCCAGGGCTTTTAACTACCTAGCTACGCTATTGAGTGAGCGATGTACCGCGCGAACGGCATCGCTCGAGCACTTATCCCACGCAACACTGCGTGGGATGAGTGTGACTTCGTGCTTTCGTGCAAATTCTAGGGCCAGATGTCATCATGCGTTTCTACACGTATATGTATACACTCGAGCCGCCGCCCGTACTGAAAAACACCTAAATTTAAACGCCAATAACTCTTGACCCTGCAGATTTTGGAGACTCAAAAAATAATTTAATAAAAAAAATGTGTACTCTGATGTGATAACATATACCTACTAGTCTATGTAATGATCTCCATTTACGTACTTTTTGATTTAAATTCCCTCTTTATATTATTATAACACCTCCGTTGAACTTTACGATAAAGGCTCAAACTAAAGTTTTCTTGAGTTTGGAAGGATCCGTCATGGTACAAATGAATAAATGCAACTTATCATTCCACGCGTTCCTAAAGATCAAGGTATTTTTTACATAATGTCTGCGTTTCGTAAAAGAAAATTAAAGGAAGTCAATTTTTGAAAACGTTTTTGATTGAAATGGACGTTCTGTAGCTTAGAATAAAAACTAAAAAGAAACTGTCAAAATTTAATAAAGTTGCATTTTCATATATGTTTTTTTTAAAAATCCAACGTCTATCCATATTTTGTGAAAGTCGGATTCAGGGCCTTCGGTCGATGGTTTCGTGAACGCATCGTGAACGCAATTGCTTGTCAGATTTTGCCTGTCATTAAAAGTCGTGAGTCGTGATCCGGAGCGCTCAGTTTAATTTTATGATAGTTGATTAGCGCTTGAATGCGTAATATTTGTTTATTGTGAGATTCTCAAATATGGCCATTAAACATAATTAACATGCCAGATATAAAAATAACGCCGCTGGGCGCCGGGCAGGATGTCGGAAGGAGTTGTATATTGCTATCAATGGGCGGCAAAAACATCATGCTCGATTGCGGGATGCACATGGGATTCAACGACGAGAGGAGGTTTCCCGATTTTTCATATATATGTCCGGAAGGTCCGATCACTGGCCAGATCGACTGCGTTATAATTTCGCATTTTCATTTGGATCATTGCGGAGCTTTGCCGTATATGTCCGAAATGATCGGTTACACCGGCCCTATATACATGACCCATCCTACCAAAGCCATCGCGCCTATTTTACTGGAGGACATGCGCAAAGTTGCTGTTGAGCGGAAAGGTGAATCGAACTTTTTTACATCGCAGATGATTAAAGATTGCATGAAGAAAGTGACCGCTGTTACGTTGCATCAGTCCGTGATGGTCGACAGTGATTTAGAGATTAAAGCGTATTACGCTGGGCACGTCCTCGGGGCGGGGATGTTTTGGATACGCGTCGGATCGCAGTCGGTTGTTTATACTGGCGATTATAATATGACGCCGGATCGGCATTTAGGCGCTGCGTGGATTGATAAATGCCGCCCGGATCTACTCATCACCGAATCGACGTACGCCACTACGATACGCGACTCCAAGCGCTGCCGCGAACGCGACTTCCTAAAACTCGTCCACGAGTGCGTCGAAAAAGGCGGAAAAGTGCTCATCCCGGTGTTTGCGCTGGGCCGCGCACAAGAACTGTGCATCTTACTCGAAACGTACTGGGAGCGCATGAATCTACGTTACCCGGTCTACTTCGCCGCGGGATTAACGGAAAAAGCGAACAACTACTACAAAATGTTCATAACTTGGACAAATCAGAAGATACGAAAGACGTTTGTTCAGCGAAACATGTTCGACTTCAAGCACATTAAGCCATTTGATAAGTCGTACATCGATAACCCGGGCGCGATGGTCGTGTTCGCCACGCCCGGGATGCTGCACGCCGGCCTCTCTCTGTCGATATTTAAGAAGTGGGCGCCGTTCGAGCAGAACATGGTGATCATGCCCGGTTTCTGCGTGCAGGGCACCGTCGGCCACAAGATCCTGAACGGTGCCAAGAAGGTCGAATTCGAAAATAGGCAAGTCATCGAGGTCAAAATGGCGGTCGAGTACATGTCGTTTTCGGCGCACGCCGACGCGAAAGGCATCATGCAATTGATACAGTACTGCGAGCCGAAGAATGTAATGCTCGTGCACGGCGAAGCGCCAAAAATGGAATTCCTAAAAGATAAAATTGAGCAGGAGTTTAAAGTCAAGTGCTACATGCCCGCGAACGGCGAAACGTGCATCATTTCGACTCCAGTCAAAATCCCTGTTGATATTAGTTTACGTCTATTAAAAGCAGAGGCTATAAAGTACAATGCGCAGCCTCCGGATCCGAAGCGTAGGCGGGTCGTTCAAGGCGTCTTCTACGTCAAAGACAACAAGGTGTCCTTGGTCGATATGGACGAGGTGTGCGAAGAGGTCGGAATCATACGCCACGTGATTCGATTCACGAGTACGGTCCGATTTGAAGACAGCGGCCCGATCACCAAAACAGCTGAACGGCTCAAAACGTTGCTAACCGAGCGTCTCCCCGGCTGGTCCATCACCCTCTCCGACGGAAACATATCGGTGGAATCGGTCTTGATCAAAGTGGAAGGCGATGAGGAGCGGCAGAAGAGCATCTATGTATCCTGGACAACGCAAGACGAAGACCTTGGAAGTTACATCTTAGGCTTTTTACAGTCGTTATCTCAGTGATACTCTTTTTGATATTACAGACATTTTGAAATTATAGTTTCTTTATCTAAATCATTTAGTTTTTTATCTCTCCAAACTACCAACCCATCGCTGATGAGCCATGCTATGCTATTAGTTATTTATTTGACAAAATTAACTCCTGCTTTTACATTAGTAGTCCTATGGATTTCATGGCAATTGAATATAAGAAAAAATCTCAATACAATTTTTTCTTATATTCATCCGGAAGGTCCTATAATGAGAGAAATTACAGCGGAATCCAACATGAGCCACCACGGAGGATTGTTGCATATTATCTAACATCCGTAGCGTAAGATCCAATGATATAGGCTAAAGGCACTCCAAGGCAAGGTAGCCAAAGACCCAAGGTATGGCCATTGATTTTATATAGCGTATAAAATTGCTTAATGCAGTACTACGATTTCGCAGCTTGAATTTTACTATGATTTGCGACATGTAGATGGCACTCATAGTTCCAAAAATCGATTAATCTTCTTTTATGTTCAATGTGGTGGTGTTTGTGGTATAACAATATGGCGGCGCACTTTAGCGCGCGCTCTAAACACGCCTTTATGGGTATCCAATCTTGATACTGGTATCCTATCTCGATATAAAATAATATATAATAATACCAAACGAATTTTTAAATCTTAGCTATTATTATTTTAATATTATTTACATAAATGTCATTTTTTAATTTGGTATACAGGATTCAATACCTAATAATTATCAACGTCATCAAGTTGAGATAGACTAACAGGTGGCATTCTATCTCTCCGTATTATTTCCGTGATGTAATCAGCCTATATAAAAAATGTAATGGCACGAATAATTGAATGTTTTTGTTGGTTAAATTATTGGGTTTTTATAATTAATCAATCCTTTATGATGTTATAGATAGCAAAATAATAGCTATTGGTTTTGCCGTCGGTGCTATCAGCGCCACCTGCATTTTGCCACGCGAAAGGGTTGCCAAATCATACTATGGAGTTGAGCAATCTAATACCATATTATAATCAATGGTATGAGATAAACAATAATTAAATCGGTGATTTTGAAAAGGGCATCATGAGGCAGGAATCATTTTTTTCAGGAGACATAAAAAACCATTTCTAGCCTAAGGAAACTTGAAATTGTTGTGAAAAAAAACAAAAAACCTAAATTTGTTTAGTTTAATGTAGTTCTTGGTATATTTTTATATTGTTTAATTAATTAGTAATTATATAAGTAATATCTCAAAAATACGCCCTTTTTAAAATGACTGGGATGTCTCCATACAAAAGGGCTCTTTTCAAAATGACCAAGCTATCTCCATATAGCGAAACTGATTTTTGACGTCTATTGGAACGTGAAGTATCAGTGAAGGTGAACAAAAGTCCCAAATTGACTCCAAAACTATACTAAGTATAGGTACTATTTTCAATATGAAAATGCGTTAAGGTGTAAATATTCGAATTCCCCCAAAAAAGCCATTTCTGAAATTGTGCCCCAAATGCCCTTTTCGAAATTACCGATTCAATTAATACCGCAATATGTTCTCTATGTAGTAACAAATATATGGATTAAATTCAAGAGGACTCACCACATCAGTAGTCTTTTATGAATAAAGACTACCAAAAAAAAAAAGGGATTTTTAACAGAAGGGAGGAAAATAAAACAACGTATTCTGTGTCGCTTGTGCGTATCCCTTAAATTTGTCTTTATTTAACATTAAATAAATTCCCTAAAAATGAATTATGACAAATTAAGAAAATTCATTTGCAAAACCTGTTTTAGCTTTATAATGCTCAACAAACTGGCAACACGCGTACGCAACACTGTGCACGTAATACAAACATTTTTTTTGTATTTTTTTTATACAATAAGGTATACAAAAGTACAATGCAAAAATGGCAATGATTTTTGAAAATTTCCGGGGATCTGAGTTTTTATATCGTTTTTAAAATCAGTCAACGAAAAATTTCAGTTACTTACGTTTAACAATTTTAGTCAATATTATAAAAAAATAATTGCACATTTTTTATCCTTTTGTAAAGTGGTCACGCGCAATCGATCCTGATTCAACGGAAAAAGTGTTTTTTTAAGCTTGAGTATTTCGTGTCGAATTTAAGTAGCGCTTAACGAGCTCGTTAACTGAGTTAACTCGTCGACATAGCCACCCTCGATAATTAAAAATACCAAAATTCCTAAGAGTCTTTTAAAAAAAGTCTACCTACTAAGAGTCGGCGATAAGCTTTGAAACATTAGTCTAGTATTTTTTCTTAAAACTAACGAATTGCTTTATTCTGCGTACTAATCAAAGTGCTTAAGTATGATGAGTTTGTAGAATGTAATGGAGTTCTATTTTATTATTAATCATAATAACAATGTAAAATTAAACTAAAAAGCTTTTTCGATTATTTTTAACTTCTCATTGATAGGTATAAGAAAATGGGTTTAGATATTTTATGCATGCATTTGCTAATAGTTACTGTGCTTTCTAGCTGCTTGCTTGGGCTTCCAACGGCAATTGTTGCCATTTTAAAGCGATGATGAGATTTACATTGATTACATTGACAATACGAGGGGGTACCCAAAAGTAACCGGAATGGCAGTACTATGGGCGGGGCTTACTTAGTACAAACTCCTGCCACTAGGTGCGCGCGCGTGAAGCAACTCGTTCAGCGTAAATAAAATAAAATACAAACGGAGCTGCCATGGAATTCACCGACCGAAGTCGGGCCCATCATATAGTGTTATTACACTTCTGGGGGGTGAGCGGTGGATTCCGGACTAACGACCGGCTGTGGTAGGTTTAGGACAGCTGTCTTGCCACATGTGAGCGTCCACCTTATCACCCATTCACTCCCCCTTCGAAGCCATAGAATTTGAGATTCGGAAATCGCGGTTTTAGATAATTTTTCTAAGAAGGAGCTGATTATTTTCCTGGAGAGACCAAGATCTTTAAAAAGGTGAAACAGAGATTTAGCTGGCAGGCCACGAACGCCAACTTCCACCGCATGAAGGTGAACAGTGAAGCCGTTCCGGGTGACGGCATTTGCGAGATCATGGTATTTATTTAATTTGTGCTCGTGGTCTTTTGGAATATTTGATTCCCATGGAACAGTTAATTCTACGATAAGGGGCATCTTCCGATATAGAGAGTAAAGAGTTATATCTGGACGCAGGGCTGTGCATCCGAGACTTTCAGGTAATTTATACTGCTTAGAGACCGAATCAACCTTCAGAATCCAATCTGAAGCTTTCCCGATTATTGAGAAAGGGGTTGTAGTGAAATGTTTTTTGCCTTTAGAGCCATCCCACACAAACTGTATTGGGGGTTTGGAGGGTACTGTCAAACCCTTGTTGGCACGAGCCATTGAGAGGCTAATTACCTCGCGAATAACAGCAAGGACTGTGTTGTGGCGGTAAGTGTACCGTCCTTGATCTAAGGCCACCTTGCAGCCAGCTAGAATATGCCTGGCTGTGCAAGGGGTATTGCTATAAAGGTGGCATGAACTATCCTCGGCAAAGCTCCAACGAGCGAGGTTACTGGGGTCTGGAAGCGTATGCTGAAAGGCATTTAAATAAAATTGCAGCATCTCTGGCGTCCAGTCATACAACATTACTTTCCAGTGCATTGTAGGAGGAATGTTGCAATACACTTGTTGCTTCCGCCGAATAAGTTTGTGTCTTGTTACGGTGCATTTTTTCGTAAAACCATTTTTGCTTGCTCGTCGTTTTCTGTAAAGTAAGTGAACAGCGTGCGGCTGTGAAACTTTGCTTTCTACCAGGACAGACACTTAATCAGGCATTCTATTTGTAGGTTCTTAGAAGACTGCGTAAAAGTGTGCGACGAAAGACACCCAATTTATGGCAAACGAGGGAGTGGTTTTTTTACCATAACAATGCACCCACTCTTACAGCCTTCATTTTGCCAGTATTTGGCTAAAAACAGCACGACTCCTTTGTCCTACTCACCTGACCTTGCTCCGTGCGACTTTTTTTTTGTTTCAACTAGTGAAGAAGGACATGAAATGATATCACTTTATCGGTGTAGAAGAGGTGAAGGAAAAAGCGACGCAGGAGCTCGCAGTCGTTTGTTTATTTTTAACGTGTTCGGGCTTTTTTAGGACATGTCATTCCAAAAATATGCGGCCGGGATGGCCTTATCGTTTGCCTCTTGTAGATCCTGGTGTGTGATAGAGGTTGATATTTGTGGGCAGGATTGGAGGTGGTCTTCATCCTATAGCGTTCCACATATGCATATAGGGTTCTATAAATAGCCCCAGCGAACGAGATTAACCAGACATCTCGTCACACCTACCCTCAGTCTGTTGAGACTGCACCAGGTGGAGTAGGGGAGATGAGACCCCGGTGTTAATGTTCCTTAACATCCTCGCCAAGTGAAGCCCTCCATTGAATTATGCGTTTCGATGTGTTCGGCTCATGAACGAGTTTCGCGATTTGAGGCATTTGTGATGTGACTCATGTCCGTGAAGTGGGTGTCTTGGGTCATATGTCACCTTTAGGCGTTCTGAATCAGCCAGAACATTGCGACGTATTGCAGGGGGAGCAATGCCGATGATAGGATAAAGCTTTTCGACGGGAGTAGGTTTGAGGCAGTCGGAGACAATTCTTGCAGCATCCTTTACAGCAGTATTGACCATTTTTGCGTGTGTTGATGCACTCTACACTGGAGCGGCATATTCCGCTGCGGAGATACATAGACCCAAAACTGAGGTTCTCAGTGAAGCTGGATTGGCTCCCCATGTACTCCCAGTTAGATTCCTGACGATACTATTTCTTGAAACCACCTTTTGTTTTGTACAAATCTCGCAGCCTTACAAACAAACGAGTCCGAAAAATGTTACCAACAATGGAATCATCTATTAGATAGTTGTATAAAGTTGGATGGAGAGTATATTAACCCCTCGCGTACCAGACGGCCCGAAACGTCCAGAATTGATATTTACCGTCGAACCCCAGACGGCCCGAAATGGCCAGGCGAGGCCGACCGCTAATTATGTTAGTACAACTTTGACTAATAATTATGAATAATCTTTATTGCTTTACATAACGACGTTACAAATATCTAATAGCAAATTTCAATAGGAACATAAAACAGGTCTTTTTTAGACGATCGGTGTGACAGTTTCGGAGTAATCGTTTTTTTTCTGAAACGCCATCTTTTTTTTGAGACTCGCGAATTTCTTACGGGCCGTAAGGCACACATTAAAATTCAAACCGCGGGCCGCGAGGGGTTAAAGGTGTTAAGGTTGATTTGTAAAAATTAATAAAATACAGGTTTTTATGAAGAAATACCGGTTACTTTTGGGTATCTTCTCATATATATGGTAGAAATCAACAGATAGATATTTCTCAAGCGCTGGATACTGCAATGCTGAGGCCAAGCCAGCGGCTATAAACTCCAGTACCCTTGAGCCCTGCTTAGTTTTGATAGCTTGGAAGCTTTCTGTTTCTTGCAACTTTCACCAGATATATCCTGCAAATGGCTTCATATATGCCACAGAATGGTTCTAGACATACCATCGTTTGCAGGACATATTTTTAGCCAGCGGATCGGCCTTTTCGTCCTTATCAATTCTTGTATGGCCCCAGCATAAAATCACTGTTGTTTAAATTTAGGTGCGTTGCTATTTTTAAACAGTCTTTTATTTTCGAAGAATATTTAGCTCTTTCAAAATCCCATTTCTCATCTGAGCTATGCTGGAAAGAGTTTTCCGGGCGTAGAGTCATCACGCCCTAAGCAGCCATAAATATAACAGAACCGTTTCTACAGTTTACCTGGCTAAGTGGACTTCCACTAGTTAGACAAATAGTTTTCCACCTGAGATTAGACATGCGTTACTTTAACGCATGTCTTCCCGGTACACAAAGCTGATTCTGAATCTCAAGTGGAAAACTATACACCTGTGGCTGTATCAGCAGTGACGAATATTCGATATCCTTCATAAGGATACAAAATAACCAGTGAAGAAGGGTAGGCCTAGTTGAGTTGAGGGTAGGTCGCTCAACTGTCAATAATCTGTCTATATTTGAGTAAATCTGTGAAGATTATGTGGGGAAAACCCTTGATGAACGTGATTATGTAGATATCCCCTACTTTTATTTCAGCAAAGCATTTGACTGTGTCATTAATGATTTGTTGTTAGGTATGCTAGCGTCCTTCGGGTTTTCTTCAAAGCTCCTGCTGTTCTTCACTGGCTATTTTATATTATATAGTCAGCGATTCGTCCAATACAATGGTTTAGTTTCATCTAATTATATCACTCGGTCGAAAAGTTACGCAAGAAACGAATTTGGGCCCTATTCTATCTTTTCCTCAGCAGCAACAGTGGCACTGTAACGACGCAGTTGTGTCTACTATTTGCTGAAACTATTTGTCAGGATAGGCGGCTCACAGCTATGTGAGGCTCTCCAGCGTGTTTTAGATGCTGTATATACTTGGTGTCTGTCACAATTTGGGCTTCAATTTGTGGAAACGTGCGGTAATGACGTTTAGCAGATCGACCGCCCCTCATTTTAGATAACTCACTCTCAGAGAGCCGGATCAGCCGGGTGATAGAGATGATTAATCTCGGCGTTGAGTTCAATAGACAATTCTTATATTCGTAGTCACAGACTGCTCTTGCTGGCTCGTCGTTTGGGCCGCTTAGGTTTGTGCTTCGCAACCTGAAGTGGTTCAGAGATAAAGTTATTAGTTTGCTATATGGCTCATTATTGACAAGCGGTTTGGAAGTCGATTCGGCCATTTGGAATCCACACAAAGAGATATAATCTATGATCCTGGAATAGTACAAAACCGATTTCTAAAGTTCCTGTACTCCAAGCAGCACGGTTACTATCCGATATATCCGAGCAATTTGTTTGCAGTCTCTCTCACAGTTTACATAGAGAAATACACATGATCGTACAGGTCTTTGGTATACTGAATGGAAGGGTGGATAGCGCACTCATTCTTGCCCAAATGGATTCTTCGTGCCCAATGACTAGATGTAGCACCATCCACTTTCTTACATAATACATATAAAGGAAGAGAAGGAGGGTCAATTTCAAGATCTACAAAAAACCTACCATGTAACCTCTTAAATTTAGTAATACCTTGATATTGAATTTATTTATAAGATAGTAAATAACAAATGGGGGTAGAAATGTACTCATATAACGCTGTTATTAAAATCTGTGTTTATTTCAACATTGATAATAACAATATTTATTCAATTGATCAATGACATTAAATCATAGGAAGAAAAGTTATTGATCTGTGCCCACCTCTATTCCAAAACTACCCTCCTATTTCAAACCAAATCTACCCCCAATGTTAAAACATACATATTAAAGAGTACTACTTTAATCACACAACCTAATAATGACTAGAATTCGACTAGAAACTTAAAACTAATAGGTAACTATAATAATAAAAATTAACTACTATTAAAAAAAACCGGATTTCAACAATATTGGGTATCGATAGTGTTCGACGGTTGCCATCTTTTCGAATCATAGATAAATAATGTTGGACAGCCATTCGACCATCGACAATACTTGTTCACAACCTTGCATTACGTTTCGCAATAAAACTATTGACAACTCACAACAATTTGGCTTTGTTATTGCTTTGTTTCAGTACGATAAAATAGCAGAAGTCGAACAAAAGAATACATTGATTGTTATCGCAATAGCAAACAAACGTTTAAGCGGGCAAGAAGCTCAAGTAAGGACGGCTCAAATGTTACAAGCGAAAATATCGGGCTCGTTCGCTCACTCGCTAATCATAGAGAATAGTGTTATATTATATATTTTATTTCGAAAATGAGTATTAAGTGGTATAAGTATTGTTAAAATGTATAATGAATCGGTAGGGTTGGAGCTATGGATATTAGTAGCAGTGAAGCACATTGTCGTCTAGGTAGGTTATTGTTTATGGTAAAATTGGTCGTTATGTTTTGGCCTGTGTAACAAATTTTAATAGTGAAGATTAAAAATTCTTATAGTAAGTAGTTAAGCTTTACAAAAACGTAGTTACGAAGCGAATTCTAAATAGAAAGGCAATCGCTTGTTTATACTATTATCAATAAACTTACAAATTACATTTTTTATAACAGCATCATTCTTAAACTATGTTTAAAGGGGTGTTTACAAAGCTCTAGAAATTTACCAATCTACAACTTTGTAAACATTCCTCAGTTATCAACAATTTGAGCTATAAAAATGTACTGAATAAGGCATATATACTTTATAATTTAATACGATGTTGAAGACGAGTCAATCGATTGAGTGCTGAATGTACAAATCAAAACTTAAGAATATTTCGCGCTTCTCGTGATATGCTAAAAATGCTTATTTATTTGTGGTTATAATAATATTATGTACAATGATGAAAATTTTACAAGTAATAATCGTTTACAGTTTTAGAGTCTCGTTAGCTACCGTAAAGCGGGACCGCGGGCAGTGGAGGAAATACAAGGTGACACAGAAAAACGGGAACTTTTGAGGTGCGTAGTGGCAGCCATGGACAGTTGGCAGCACTATGGAAGGGGTACTTTGAGCTGTAACAATCACGCCATTCAATAGTAATGGAGGAGTGGAACGGTCGACAGCGTACTTTCGCAATAAAAATGTTTTACAAAACCGACGATAGTTTGGAAGGCAGTTCCGTCGCTTTTCCTTTTACAAGCTTTTACTTAACTTGCAATGTTTGACAGTTTGTTTAGGTCAAATCTTAGAAGCTGAATTAGAACGTAAACATGACCTGATTCTACACTCAGAATTGGCTCCCTACGAGGACACTTCCACAGTCAACAGCACAGACACGAAATCTAGTATACACATTCAATTGTGATAGCTCGTTCTAAATTTTACCTTGTCACAAACTGCTGCTGCACCCAGCGTTGGCTCACAACGAGTGGACTCCACAACGGTCAACAGCACAGACACAAAAATTTGTATAGTATTAAATTACGATAGCCCATTCTAAGTTCCACCATGAGATGGCTACTGCACCCAGGGTTGGCTTCAGACGAGGGGACTCCTCAACGGTCAACGTAGCCCGTTCTTTCTTCTTTTCAGAGCATTTTAATAAAAGTTTATTAAAAAAAATACTATTTACTATTAATCTTACTCAATTTAGGGCATTGTGGTCGCGTTTCTTCGAAACACGCGATAAAAACATGGTTTAAAAACTTTGAAGAGACTGGATCTGCTCTGAAAAAAAAAACGTCAAGACGACCGAGAAGTGTTTGCACTGAACAGAATATCAAAACTGTACGTGTTTCAGCCTTACAGAGCCCACGGCGTTCAGTTAGTAAGCAAGCAACTGCCTCTTCAGAACCGGAGAACGGAATCTGCCAGACTATCGTCGGTTTTGTAAAACATTTTTATTGAGAAAGCACATTGTCTACCGTTCGACTTCTTCATTATTACTAAATGGCTAAATTGTTTACAGCTCACAGTACCCCTTCCGTAGTGCTGCCAACCGTACACGGCTGCCACTACGCACCTCAAATGTTCCCGTTTTTCTGTGTCACCTCGTATAGCCAGGGTTCTAGATATTTTAAAAAGAATTTTTTTTAGAACTTGGCTGGTATCATATCCATTGTTTAACCTACACAGCAAACGTAGTAGAAAATACATTTAAAATTAAAACAATAAGGATAACGAATGGAATGTAGTAGTTATCGATTGAAACGTAGGATTAAAAATGTAGCCAACGCCCGCGGCCGTTGAGATTACTACCACTTCCAGTCGATTGTTCAGTCGGGGCTACCTCGCCACTTGATATGCGCTTACGCTGTTTGTTCGTGTCAGTGGATTGCTTTACGTCTTCGTTCGTCACTTTGTCACAGCCATTAGAATTGGGATGCGCGTCGCGCCCCAGTGCCACTACCTGCAAAATAAACCAATCTGTAGAATCTATATTATTATACTGTCAGAACATTTTTAAAAATCGGTAGTCTCCCAAGGCTTTCTCGGCAAGTAGACAAGTCCCTGCCAACCCCCCTCCCCGCGCCATTCCAACCTCCCCGCGTGCGCTAATATGTAGTATTTTCCATGGTATTAAAATACTATTTTTTCAAAATTTATGTAGTATTTTCTTAAATATGGCAGACTTTAAATATTATTTGCGTCACTTGTATATGGGATATTGTAACCAAATTTCACAACGAGATTTCGGTTCAACAAGACATCTGTGTACCGAATTTCAAGTCTAACTGCAATATTTCGAGGTTGAAGTATGGTCATACCACCAAAGGTGGGCTGGTCAGCCCACCTTTGGTGGACTGATTTCAACCACAATATTTTCAACTCTTGCCATGATAAAATGATGCGTCTAATCTAATCTAATATACCTGTGGAACGAACGACTGTGCGCAGGCGGCGGAGCAGGTACGGGCGGCGCGTGTGGTTCACTCGAGGAACGGCGCACCGGAGGGGGGCGAACCCCCCGCTCCGTACCGTTCATTCTCTCCATTCCGGGAACCTCTAATCTGCCCACGCTTGAGTTCACCTCCATCTGTAATACAAATACGAAATTTGTTAGACATGAAAAAAAAACACTAAAACCACCAATATAAAACCCATATAAACTCACCAATATAAACCCTAATATTTCGGAAACTAAGAATGCTAGGTTGTTTAATAAATTCCATATTAATAATTAATATTAAATACCGGGAACACTTCTTATATATTTTTTTTTGGGTTTTCCGAAGTCCCAGGTCTTGCCAATAAGTCGCAATCGATCGATGCCCTCAGTCAACATAACCCAGGCCATCGCTCAAATTCACCCGGATTTATACGGCACAGTCATTGAAAATTGGACCTCTCGGATCCGTGCCACCATTTAAAGCAGCGGCAAACAATTGAACAATGTCATATTTTATACATAGTGGCATACATTGGCCTTTCAAATAAAAAATAATTTAGTTAACACCTTACACACAGCCTGTTTTATTGCAGAGTCCCGCTTGACCCGCCCCACCCTTATTGACCTGCTCTTGTTGGAAAACCCTATAGATCAGAGGCTCCCAAACTATTACTGGTTAATTACAAAATTTTACTGGTTTCGGTGGACCCCTGCTACTACATTTCTACCATATTCCCAAAACTTATCAATAAATGTGAAGATTAGATCTAACGATGGAAAAAATCACAGCTGAGTTCCAACCGGAGTTTAAAAATAAAAATTCGGAGTGTAAAAATAAAAATAACGCATCGACTTTCGACAAGTATCGGCAAGTATCGACACGCATTGTACTGAATATCGAATATGCAAGTTTTTACAAGTAACAGTCGCTGACATTCTTAAAATACACTACTCAAAAAATAGGAAATTAACGCTAAATCAACATTGATAGGTAAAGCCAAGACAACATATTTTACTACCGAAACCAGATAAATTTTCGTATAGGTACTTACAACTTGTGAACCTCCTTTTTTTTTTCACTCAAACGTAGACCCCATCGAGTCTCCCGTGAACCTTTATGGGTCCACCTGGACCACTTTGGGAATCACTGCTATAGATTATGTTGTTGACCAAGGAATGGCTACTTTCTCTCAATGCTGATAAATGCACTGTCCTACATATCGGATCTCGAAATCCACGGCTAGCATATACGATTGATGGGAAAACAGTACAGCCAGTTATGACCCAGAAAGACCTCGGCATCACTATCTCCTGGGACCTCAAATGGGAAACCCACATAATCGAAATAGTTAAGAGAGCAAACTCACTTCTATATTTAATAAGAAAAGCTTTTTTCACTATCACCAGTGAACTTTTCCTCAAGATCTATAAAACCTACATTCGCCCGCTCCTCGAATACTCCTACCAGGTATGGAATCCTTACTTTCGGAAGGATATAGAACACCTGGAAAGAGTTCAGAGAAGAGCAACAAAGTTGGTGCTATCGCTGAGGAACAAACCATACGAAGTACGACTGAAAGAACTTCGCCTGACAACATTAGAGGAACGTAGGCAGCGAGGAGACTCAATAGAAAGCTACAAAATGCTTCACGGTTATTACAGTGTGCCCAACCTCGAGAGCATGTATACCCTGAACACCAATAAGCAACTGCGTGGACACTCGTTGAAGCTAAATAAGACAATTGCAGCATCGAACCCCAGGAAATATTTTTTGAAAAACCGTGTAGTGGATGCTTGGAATGCTTTGCCAGAGGAAGTGATCAGTGCTATCTCTGTCAATAGCTTTAAAAACAAACTCGACATTTTTCTTAGTGCAAAACAATCACAAGTTTAAAAACAAGTGCATGTGATATACACGCATCAGCCTTAAGCTGATAGTGTATAATATAATAATAATAATAATATGTCAGCCACTGTTGTTTACCTTAACCTGCGTCTGCAGCAGCATTTTGATAGCACGAATGTCTGAAGCTAAGCCAGATTCCAAAGCGGAGACTCTCCGGAGGACTTCTTCTAGTCGCGCCGAAACGTCTCCTGCACTTGCGAGGGTACCGTTACCGATTCCCGGTCCTCCTATATATCCGCACCAAGCGCATGTCTTCTGCAGCCATGGATCCTGGAATGCAACAATACGGAGGTCAAACAAAACTGTATTGTATTATATGATTACTATATTATAACATACTATTGTATTATATCATATTATGTATAATAAATATTATTATCCAATTACTCATACTTCTATTTTGCTCTATCCAAATAACCTTATTAACAACTTATTTAATTATTACTTTTCTTACCCTTATTATTATTATAAGCTTTATTATATTTTTTTCTACTATCAACATGTTCATGTTATTTCTGTTAATTTGTAATGCATTGCAAACTGTTCATAGGATAGTAAATTTGTTTGGTTTGTGTATGTTTTTAAAATACTAGTATTGTATATTTACTATCTGTAAGTTTGCTATAAAATAAAATAAATAAAAATAAAAGTTTTATGGCTTCATAGGGGGATAAACAGGTGGTAAGATGCACGCTCACATGTGGCAAGACATTTCCTAAACCTACCACAGCCAGTCTTTAGTCCGGAATACACCGCTCACCCCTCAGAAGTCTCCGGTCAGTGAGTTCGATGGCAACTCGGTTTGTATTTTATTTTATTTATGACATTAGGCTCAGTTGCGCTTCTTCGTGAACTAATATCGGAAAATAGTTCTTGCAAACGAGACAAACCAGTGCCTCAGAGCGGAGTATACAACGAATGATCGTAGTTTTTCCCACACAAAAACTACCTGCCTAACATAAAACCATCTGAATTAGTTTGAAAACGTTTCATTCGGCCTTAGACTACGCCGCTTTATATTCGGTTGGTAGTTTTATGCTGGAAAAGTGAAGTGATCATTCAATTCATATTCTGCTCTAATGTATTGGCCTGTCTTGCTCGCATGAACTAATTCCAATTTTGGTTCACGAAGAAACGCAATCGCACCCATTGAAATGGAAATGGTCAACTTCTAAAAGGAATATTATAATATTTAGGTTTAACTCTTGGGCAAAGTGCGGGCGAGGATTGTATGTCAGTAGCTTTAAAAACTGGCTGAGATAATCGCTTACATATATATGTACAGTTAATCCTTACCAATACAAGGGTCTTGCTTGTATGTTTGGTGCGAGATAGTCATGGTTGAATTCACTGCATAGTATTTCTTCTCGACTAATGAGTCATTAGCATTTCATGCATTATTCAAAATGATAGAAATGAAAATATGAAGTAGCGAAAATACATGAATTTGAAATAGGCTGTTAACACATGCATGTAGGCTGCTAACATGCATGCACCCTGCAGCACGAATGATTCAACATTACAGCAGCACTAGACTTGGGTCAGTCGTGAATCGTATTCAAGGAAAATGCAAGCTAATTAACGATGAAATGGGAATTAAAAAACGGCGAGGAAGAGGAAAGGCTAGCAAAAGGAGCAAATGGGAGATGTCACGATATTTGACTATTTATTATAATTCTTTTTCCATCCATAATTATTTCAATTTGATTATTTCACAATTTATTGCAATTACTATTTATTATTTACCTTTTTCGTGTTATTAAAATTTAATTTATTGTGCGTTATGATAGGTATTTTAGAAATATTATTTGCAGACTGACAGACGCATTGACATATCAATGACTTAGTTTTTAGATTAATGATCATTTTGTACATACATTGTTTATTGCCTTAAGTTAATTCCTGATATTATTAAATACTATGTTTTTATATTTTTTTCTTTTTTAACTTATGTAGTTTGAAGTATGCACAAGTCATTATTTTCTTGGTACGCTTGCCTTAGTATGGGCCTAGGCCTAGTTAGGCGGCGTTAATCAAAAGAAGGACTGGGCTGCGGTACTCTCTTTTTTGCTACTATTTACAACGGAGCCTCTAATTTTATTTTTTTTAATTTAATTTTATTTTTAAACCAGTTGATAGGAGTTCCTACACTTGGTTATGTCAAAAGTAATAAAAATAACAAGTATAATATAAATACCTATTAAGGTATAAGATATGAACGTCGGTATTGCAAGGTATGAACGTTGAACATCCAAGCGCAGATTTTCTAGGTCATATATGTAGAGGAAACAACATTTTCTAATATTTGCTATCAAAATTCTTAAGTAATTTCGTAAAATTTTCTATCTAATTTTCTATATAATCCTAAGTACTAAATAATCAAACAAATATTGGATAATTTCACAAATTATCATACGGGAAGATGTTTTAAAGAAAAAACACAAATACAAAAGAAATCAGTAATAATAATTATAGTCAATAAATAGTTAGAAGACAAAAAAAACGCAATTGTAAAATAGTCAATAATAGAAAGAATAAGGAATAATAATAGTCAAGTAGGTCAATAGAGCTGCGAAAAATTGATATTGTCGAAATCCTCAATGCTATAAATGGGGTTTTTAGTCAAAATACCCTGTACCTTTTTCTTAAAGTGAACCTCCCCAAGGCCCCTGATGTGTAATGGAAGTTTGTTGTAGAATAAGTAAGATTGGCAGGGAAAGCTATTGCGAACCTTACTCAGACGCACCTTAAAATGACGCAAGTCCTCTTTATTTCGCGTATTATGCGAATGAATATTTGAGTTAGTTGAGGTAGTCTCGATAATATGTAATGTACTGTAGTTTAAAAAATGCACATTTCTTTAAATAAATTTTTTAAAAAATGTAGGGGGGAGTTGGAGATGAGGAGTCACGAATGAGGGGAGATGTCACGATATTCATATTAATATTAACAATAACGGTTAGCATGCTAACCATGCTAATTCGATGCAATGCGATCGATAACCATGCGATATGTTAATTCATTAATGAAGAAATGACCATCACTAGTATGGAGTACTAAAAAACTGCTGATTTGGCATTTGAAAATAAAAAAGAAAGGGCTTCAATATAGTTATGGTTTTATATTGCTAAGACATGAATCCGGAATGGGCTGCTAACGCATGCAATATGCATGCGTTAGCAGCCAATATAGGCTAACGCAGAAGCAGCCTGAATACATGACTGGTGAACGAACGCATAAATGATTTAACAAAACAGCATCGCTTGACTTAGGTCAGTCCTGAATTTTAGTAGTTTTTTTTTCTTCTTTTTAGTTAGTTTTAAAGACAGTTTAAAAAAACTAACAACCTACCGCTATATAGGTATTTATGAATTGTTTATAAAAAAAACTTAACAATCTACCGAAATATAAGTGTTTGCGCTTTTCTAAGTGCCTATATTTCGCTTATTTATTGTGGCTGAATGACGATTATTGCAGTTTCGGAATCAGCGAGGTGAATATAGTGAGGTCAAAACATCAACAATGTAGAATAGGTCCCAATTATACATTAATACCGGAAAGGTTAGCGAAAGGGGATGTCACGATATTCAAGTGGGGGAAAATCATGTTAATATTAGTAATAATAGTGAGCATGCTAACAATATCATACTTATTGAAGTTACTATGAATTTATTGAAGTTAATCATATTTATTAATGCCCATCACTAGTAGGGAATACTACCATAGGTGTGACAGACAGCCCTCTATGCAGAGGATGCATGGAGGAAGAAGAAACACCACAGCATGTGCTCATGGAATGCAGGAGCGTGGCAGAGCAACGGGCAAAAATACTACAATCTCCAGCATGTCCCGGAGGCCTGTAGCAACCCAAACAGGCTGCTAACCTTCCAGACAGTCTGGGTTGGCTGGAGTAACATAAATCGAAACACGAGCCACGCACAACGGCCCAATCCATAGGCCAAGTACGAGGAAAAAACCCAGATAAACTAACTAACTAGTAGGGAATACTAAAAAACTGTCATTTTGGCATTTGAAATCAAAAAGAGGAGGGCTCCAATATACGAGTAGTTATGGAAGTGTATACAAACCTGCCCCCTGGGCGTCCGCAAGCTGGGCACAGAGCAGGGATGGGCGACGTTGCAGTAGATGTGGCCTGGGTGGGAATCCAGCTGTTCGCAGGATCTCGCTCCGCCTCTCGTGGGACTCATACTGGTGTTAGTGTAGTAAGTGCTGTGGCTGGAGTGCGTGGCGTGGCGCGTCACGGCCGGCGCAGGGAGGTCCGTAGACGTTTGCCGCATCAGCATCGCGCGCTCGCGCAACGGCTGCTCTACGCTGTGGCAGTTCGTCGACTGGGCTGTAGACAATATTATTGATCCTCAATCCATAAGGCATTCGTTAGAGTGTAGTTAGGAGGCTAAAGCGCAGAGTTCAATCAGCAGAGTGACTCTGAAAAAATGCGTTAACAAGTGGCTCATCACGAAAAGTAAAAGGGCGCGTGAAGAAATGGTAACTCACATGCTGACGTAGGCTATGATATTTTTGCTATATATGATACTAGATAATATATACATTTACTCTACTATATTTAACACTTAAAACGCCATAGAAGAAAAATGAAAATTTTGGTTTTTCTTCTGCGTGGCGATGTATAATAGCTAGTCGAAATTCGTGCTTATGCCTTAGTTATGTCGAGAAATTCAAGAATTCTTAAATTTTGCAGGAACCACTAGGGCAAAATATTCCACAGTGGTGACCTCTTGCGGCCAAACCCTTAGAATACCCGTCATCTGACATACAAATTCACTTTGAAAACAGGTCTGCCGTGAGGTTACCGGTGAACAGACAGTTCCAGCAAACAGTAATAGTGAAGCGTGTTAGCGGAACTATATATCGTCATGGTTCGTCTTGCTGATCATTCTTAGTAGCTCATCATACAGGTAGCGACCTGTTTTGTGCAGCTTGGGCCATAAGATCCATTATTTGTTTAATGTATGCTACCAGTGTTTAATGTATGCTAGACAGCACCTAGCAGAAACACCAATTAACCACATAGTGCCCAAACTGAATAGTATCCATGCACAGAGACATTTTCTATACTTGGCACCGTCGTTGTTCAATAAAACTAAGGACATACCCGGCATTTATACTCAAGGTATAAATATAAAAATAAATATAAACAAAAAAAGACTAACACATTGGTTGATCACGCAGGGAAGGAAAGAAACTGAAAAACTAATTTGCTTTATTCCTAGCTAACTTACCACTCCTAACACATTATTATTCACCTACCATATATTTATGATTGGCATGCTTTTTGTTCTTTATATTATTATTATCACATACCTCTTAAGATTATTAGAAATTTTATTTTTTACAAATTTTAGTTTACTTGATTTTATTTTTCACGGCATTCTTCAGCGTATTATCATTTTTTTATTTAGCATTAGGCAGTACTTAATTATACAAATCTGAGCCTACCTTAGTGCGGACGTCTCGTGCGATCCAGTTAGGTTAGGTTTAATTTATTGTAACTGATATTATGATTTTTTGTAAAATAAAGACATTGAATTTGAATTTTGAATTTGAATGCAGACATTCACTCGCATCATACCCGCGGTAGCTCCCTTTTATGCGTACCCCGAATACGACTGGCAAAAGTACAGAAAAGCTACTTGTACCTTAGCATTAAATTCTATAATCTACTCCCTACAAAATTTAAACAGCTGGAGGACATAAAATTAAAAAAAAAACATCAAGGAGTTGCTGATAGGCCACCCTTTCTATAATCTGGCGGAATTTGAGGGCCATGATTTTTCAAATATTGTGCCCATTTAAATTGCTTAAAAAAGTAGAGTCTTATTGTCTGATTATTTTATATGGTCTTATATCTGTACTTTTAGTTTAAAATGCAACGGAGATTTATTTTGATTATTTAACATTTTACTGACAATTTGAATATTACGATGAATAATTTTACTACGTACCTTTCCGAATTACTAACTACTTCAAATATTAGGCTTCTATTTTGATTATTTATATTTATAGTTTGACAATCTAGTAGTTAATTCTTGACTACCTATGTATGTTCAGTAAAGAGTAGTAACGAAACTTACTACCTAACCCAATTATTTTGACACGTCTAAGAGCGGTCTTTAGCCGTCAATTGGACACGACGAAATTGTAATGTAATGTAATGTATGTTTTCGGATTGGCCTAACTCACGATTCAGCTGCTATTGAGTAGCCTTTCTGTGTGAAGGACTATCCTGGGAAGGATTTTCGCGTCCCAAGCCTCACGCACTGAGAAACATATTGGATTAATTCTTACATTACCATTGTGTTATTACGGTTTTATACAGAATAACAATGTTTCAATCGTAATTTTGTGTAATTACAAGGAATTTTGTTGAAACTCCATTACTCGATTATAAGTATCAAAAATTTCCTTACAGTTAATACGGAAATGACAGTATACTGTACTTTCAACATGATTCATGTGTCTGACTATAACCATACGTATACTACTACATGCTGTCATGTTAGAAAGCGAGATACCAAGGTCGCGATGTAATGAAATATATTGTTTTAACATTACGACACGGTAGCTACCGTCACGCCATATGGACCACAGTTTGCGTTATATACTTAGTCCTTGTTGAATAATTCGTGTTTCCGTATATTACATCGTTACATTTTTGTCAGTGTGGTGACCTGTCATCCTCCACTCTTGGAATGACCAGTCGGCTTCCTGATCCTGAGTTCCGAGCCGGGCAAAAGATGCCACTGTCCGCCATAGATTCAAACTGAATCACCGCTGAACATACGACAGGTAGATATCTGCGCAAGCGATTTTGAACCCGTGACCAGTCGGTAGGTCCGGGGTATCCTGATGGTTAATTGCAGACGTAGATATCTTGCCAAAACTGGTAGTCAGGGGGCGAGGCTGCCCATTGTCTCACCTTCCCAGTGACTCTGACGGGCATGTTGACTTTGCTGGACGGAAGGTTTGTATCGTCCTAAGTCCTCTACGTTCACCTCACAGGAGACAGAACGATCAATATCGTTAAAACTTCCTGGGGTGACGGGTTTTCCTGTTGTAGTCGACACCTGTAAGTGCTCATTATGCTCGTCCTTTCTCATTTGAAGCAGACTCCACCCTAATATTATAACATCATGGCAACACTTACAATATTTTCTATGTATATTGTGTTGTGAAGGAGGGCTGTTTTCCTGTAGATCGGGAAAACTTCTTTTTAACTGTGTTATGGCACCTGTGAAATATAAAACATAATTTCATCATAAAGAATGATCTGTATATTGTAGATTGTACTCTATATTATATATTATATATTATATACCTGTGATGGAATGTAGCGTAGCGCTGCGTTGATGCTGAGCGTTGATCGGTGGTCGCCTGGGCGGGGGGGCATTGGGGGGGCCGGCGAGGGGGGCACCGGTGGGCCCGCCGGGGGGCTGCGTGGGAGTGAGGGGGGCGGGCGACAGCTGGAAGCCCATGACCCCCAGGCTGCTGAGCCCGGACGGGACGGCGTCCGATGGAGCGAATTCCGCCACCGCACCTGGCGATTCGCCTTCGCTGTCAGTCACCGAATCCTGCTATGATAACGTTAAAAGTAGCTTTGATAAGTCGATATTTCCATCTCGATTTTATTTATTTAACTTGACATTTGTACCATTTTATTGATTATTGTATTATTACTATTATTTCTAATTGTCTCCGATAATTAATTATATTTCTTATTTATAGGATCATTTAATTTTAATATTATAATTTCATGACTAACTCTAATTATAAATATCTAATATAACTATTATCAATTGTGTGGTGAGTCTCTAATGAAATGTTTAGTATCCATTTTAAAGTTATTTTAACATTAAGCGGCTATATAAAGTGTCTAAATAACTATGTAAAAGTTTTTGAATACAATAAATGTGATTTGATTTGATTTGTATGGCCATATTGACCATATTATTATATATGAAATGCAGTTGCATTGGTTAAGATTAGTAGCCACAGAAAGTCACTCTCTTGATAGTGTTTACGAAAAAACATATAGATAATGCTATTATAATATGAATGTACGTACGCACTTATTCATATCTTTTGCACATATTTTAATTTCACTTATTTTAAAGCTGTTTTTCCTGTTTTTCTTTTTTGTGTATATTTTATTATTTTTCATGTTTAGAGGAATTCGATTGAATTAACGAGGGATTTGCCAGTCACCGAATCCTGCTATGATAACGTTAAAAGTAGCTTTGATAAGAACATCAATTTTTAAAAATTATTTATTTAACCATCTTTAAAATGCAACTTTGAATAAAAATCAGCTTAGCTTCTGGAGATTACGATAAGGTGACTTTTAGTGCAACTTGTTAAAATTACATTGGAATGGTGTGTTACGATAAACTCCCTGAGAATATTAAAATTATATGTAGAAACGGAAAAATAGCCCAATTTAAATCGAAATTAAAAGGCTACCTTATTGCGAGAGAATTATATAATATTAACGAATTATAATTAGATGACTGACAATTATTATTTCCATCTCGATTTTATTTATTTAACTTGACATTTGTACCATTTTATTGATTATTGTATTATTACTAATTGTCTCCGATAATTAATTATATTTCTTATTTATAGGATCATTTAATTTTAATATTATAATTTCATGACTAACTCTAATTATAAATATCTAATATAACTATTATCAATTGTGTGGTGAGTCTCTAATGAAATGTTTAGTATCCATTTTAAAGTTATTTTAACATTAAGCGGCTATATAAAGTGTCTAAATAACTATGTAAAAGTTTTTGAATACAATAAATGTGATTTGATTTGATTTGTATGGCCATATTGACCATATTATTATATATGAAATGCAGTTGCATTGGTTAAGATTAGTAGCCACAGAAAGTCACTCTCTTGATAGTGTTTACGAAAAAACATATAGATAATGCTATTATAATATGAATGTACGTACGCACTTATTCATATCTTTTGCACATATTTTAATTTCACTTATTTTAAAGCTGTTTTTCCTGTTTTTCTTTTTTGTGTATATTTTATTATTTTTCATGTTTAGAGGAATTCGATTGAATTAACGAGGGATTTGCCAGTCACCGAATCCTGCTATGATAACGTTAAAAGTAGCTTTGATAAGAACATCAATTTTTAAAAATTATTTATTTAACCATCTTTAAAATGCAACTTTGAATAAAAATCAGCTTAGCTTCTGGAGATTACGATAAGGTGACTTTTAGTGCAACTTGTTAAAATTACATTGGAATGGTGTGTTACGATAAACTCCCTGAGAATATTAAAATTATATGTAGAAACGGAAAAATAGCCCAATTTAAATCGAAATTAAAAGGCTACCTTATTGCGAGAGAATTATATAATATTAACGAATTATAATTAGATGACTGACAATTATTATTTCCATCTCGATTTTATTTATTTAACTTGACATTTGTACCATTTTATTGATTATTGTATTATTACTAATTGTCTCCGATAATTAATTATATTTCTTATTTATAGGATCATTTAATTTTAATATTATAATTTCATGACTAACTCTAATTATAAATATCTAATATAACTATTATCAATTGTGTGGTGAGTCTCTAATGAAATGTTTAGTATCCATTTTAAAGTTATTTTAACATTAAGCGGCTATATAAAGTGTCTAAATAACTATGTAAAAGTTTTTGAATACAATAAATGTGATTTGATTTGATTTGTATGGCCATATTGACCATATTATTATATATGAAATGCAGTTGCATTGGTTAAGATTAGTAGCCACAGAAAGTCACTCTCTTGATAGTGTTTACGAAAAAACATATAGATAATGCTATTATAATATGAATGTACGTACGCACTTATTCATATCTTTTGCACATATTTTAATTTCACTTATTTTAAAGCTGTTTTTTCTGTTTTTCTTTTTTGTGTATATTTTATTATTTTTCATGTTTAGAGGAATTCGATTGAATTAACGAGGGATTTGCCACTTCAATTTCATTTCCCCATATCTAAATGTAAGTAGCCGTTCATTTTGTATCTTTCTAGTGCTATATTCCAATTAGTCACTAGTTATTAAGCCCAAATTAGTCAGTCTCGAAATATTGAACTATTATTCTATAAATAAATAATACATTGGCTGGTAATATGTCACAATAATTAAAAAGACCTGTTTCGTCGTGTCTGAATTTAAGTCTAATATTATTTGGAACTATCACTTTTAAATTACGGTATTGTAGGGATTTGATGCAAGATACGCAGGATTTCAAAGTGTTGCCCTATGTTGTAATTCCGTAAGTGATAATAGATTCGAATAGGTCAAAATACAGCGAAGGCTGTCATCTGTTTTCATGCAAATTCAAGGGTCCAGGAGACCTAATGCGTTGGTACGTTGCGTACGCGGAAGCAGTCTGGCTCTACCTTAAAAGTATCTTAAAAACTATCATATGCTAAAAGTATTGATAATGTGCAGTAGCAGTGAGTGTTAAAATGAAGATACATGAAAATTTAGCTATGAGCAGGTGTTATTAAAACCTTCAAAACAACGACATTTCGGCACCAATGTGGGTTAATCGAGTTAGGAGAGTCATAGATCAGTTGCGCATCCCTACTTCCCTTTGTGTCTAACTGTCAAACTTTACGGGTTATTCGCTTTCTACATCTACTTGTAGTTAGAACCATCACCTACCCCCGGTAAATGATTTGTTTTTGTCCTCAATTACATATATATGTCATTTACTATTTAGGCAGCAGCTGTTTGTCAGTCTAACAGATGTTTTGACAAATAACAAGGTGTGTTCAAATATTCACAGACATTTTTTTTGAGAGAGTGGGATACCTAAGCAGTTTCTTTTAATATGCCTATCTGAGATTGGACTTATATGTCAATAATCAGGTAGGTTAATAGTAGATGGCTGATAGGTTGACGTCTTTCAGGGTTTCAACGTTGAAATTGCTAGTTGTGCCTCACAGTTCTATGTCATATGTCCATATAGGTATGAGGACTGACATCAAGATTTATTTTCTAGAGAAAGAGAAATGTTCTATACCAATAAATGATGTTTTCGATGACAATTGTTTCGAGTTCTTTATTGCATCCACTACTGATGAATTTTCAGCTTTTCCAAAACACGTTGGGGGTACTAATTAAAATTACACCTTTCCTAGGACGCCTGCGCCCTGGCGCAGGCGTACTAGAGGTTACCCGAAATAGGGACAAGTTTTGACAGTCTTGCCACACACGGTATTGAAACGATAGTAGATAATCGGGGCTTGATTAACAGTTCATATCTACTGATTTACATTGCTTAATTATTATTATCTCTATTTTTTAAAATGATTTTATTGTTATTTTATTCTGACTGATAATTTAATTTAATCTTTTTGAACGCCGTTGTTTTATTGATTCAATTTATTTCAATGATTTTAATCACATGGTATCTTAATTTTTTAATTATTAAATTTTTGCATTTTGATTTTGATTACCTATTGTTCACAATTTTATTTCTGATTCCTGATTATTGTTGACTAATATTGTTTTAAATTTTAATTTAATAATAAATTTTACTTTATTTTTATTTTTTATATATTGTTTATTAGTATCACCTCTTGCTAATGTTTGCACCCGAAATTAATAAAATAAAATACAAACGGAGCTGCCATGGAATTCACCGACCGAAAATCGGGCCCATCATATATAATTATTACACTTCTGGGAGGTGAAGGGTGGATTCCAGACTTACGACCGGCGGTGGTAGGTTTAGGACAGCTGTCTTGCCACATGTGAGCGTTCACCTTACCACCCATTCACTCCCCCTTTGAAGCCATAGAATTTGAGATGCAGAAATCGCGGTTTTAGATAATTTTTCTAGAAAGGAGTTGATTATTTTCCTGGAGAGACGAATATCTTTAAAAAGGTGAAACAAAGATTTAGCTGGCAGGCCACGAGCGCCTACTTCCACCGCGTGAAGGTGAACAGTGAAGCCGTTCCGGGTGACGGCATTTGCGAGGTCATGGTATTTATTTAATTTTTACTCATGGTCTTTTGGGATATTTGATTCCCATGGAACATGGGAATCAAATATCTGTGATTTTGATTGTTATTCTCGTAATATAATAATTATTACTTGGTATTCTATGTTTCTCTATTGACTATATGTCTGTGTGTAGTGTTTACAGTTTTAGTGAAAATTAAATAAAAAATATTATTGAAAATTGTAGGAAAAGGGCTCTCTAGACGAACAAGCATGCTTGTCAAGCATCGCGTCGCGGGCTGGGAGGGGATCGTAAACCGCAGGAAATTGCAAATATTTTTTAACAATATTTACTAAAAATGTCTAATTTTGTAGTTTTATACCAGCGAGTCACGTCATTCATCAATCAATTACGTCTAATTAACGTGACTCCCTGGTATAAACTACAAAATTAGGCATTTTGAGTAAATATTAAAAAAAAATATGATCCCCTCCTAGCCCGCGACGCCATGCTTGATCATCTAGAGAGCCCCTAACACCCAAATAGAGGATACTTGAAATAAAATTGATTTTACCTACTAATTATACCTACGGCAAGATTATACCTACTGCAAAAGTTGATATTGCAAAAATAAAAATAAAAGTTACAATAAAAAAATTGTCAATTGTTAGGCCGAGAGCTTTCTACATCCCAACACATATATTTATTCCTCCTCCTGCTCTCGGTGCCAAACTCTACTGCTTCGGAATGCCATGCGGCTTTCTGGGAATTTGTGGCGCATGGAGTATGTAAGACGGAGTGGTGTCACCCCACATCCGGGGTAAACTGCTTTCCTTGCCTGCGAGTGGAAATTGTACCATCCAATTCTCTTAGATCGGTCTATGCTGTTGTTGTCTTGTAGCGTCCCTCGCTCATGTGTGCTATCTGTCACTCTAGAGTCTAGCTAGACGTTCTTCTGGACTTCATTTGGCTTGCTTCCCCCCCTTAGTCAGAATTTTCTGTTAATTTTAATTTAATGCTATTTTGGGCTAGTTATTTAAACTTTAAATTTATTACTTTACCTAGTTATAAAATAATAAGATGATACTCGACAAAACAGAGAATATTGCAATTTGACCTTAACGAAAACAGTAGAAGAAATTCGAAAATTGCAGCATCAGCTTTCACATCAGAAGGTTCACTTTTGCAATAATTCACATTTGTTGTTCTGGAAGCTAACGTAAGTTTTGTTTAAAAAAATCAAACATTTTCGAAAATTGCAAAATCTTTGCCGCCAGCACCGACTTATTTTCCGAAATTAGTAATATTAATCTGATTTTCCAAAGTTTTCTTTATGGAATGACTAACGCCTCCTGATTGAGTTTCTTCTAAAACTAATATCGGAAAATAGTTCATGCGAACGAGACACAGCAGTGCGTTAGAGTGGAATGTAAAATGAACCATCGTAACTTTTCATGCACAAAAACTACCTGCCGCACATAAAATAATCAGAATTAGTTTGAAAACATTTCGCCGGGCTTACATTATGCCTTTCTATCTTTAGTTGGTAGTTTAATGCTGGAAAAGTGACAATCATTCATTTTATATATGGCTCTAACATATTGGTCCGTCTCACTCTCAAAAACTAATTCCGAGTTTAGTTCACGAAGAAACGCAATCGGCCCTAAGTTTGCTTTGCCAAAATCTATCTTTCATTCAAAAACTCAACTTTTTGCATCAACCTCGGATCAGTGAGGGTTCGTTGCACCCAGTTTGAGAATCACTGGTAGGCTATGAATCTGCTCAAGCTACTCATGCATCCCAAAATTGATAAAATAGAGACCTGTCTATCGGGAAAGCTCTCGCTGTTAGGGGGCCGGTAACCGCTGCGTATGCTGCGTGCTCTTCTCCTAGTCGACATACCACATAACTCTTCCTGAAAACCGGACGACAGCCATAGACAATTATATCAAGCAAAGTGTGAAAGGTATAGTCTGACCAGACAATCGTGACACAAGGTGCATAGACAATATTTCTAAATCCGCTGTTAGCATCCTAAAACGAACTGTCAAAACTTCTATTGGACGACCGGTTTAATATTGTTTTAGTTGAATTCTCCGTTAATATGCGAAATTCATTAAGAGGCATCGTTGGATTTATTTGTTGGAAGTAAAAGAATGCTGCTGTATGTTAATTTAATAACTTTGATACCTAATTATAATATTGCGTCGTGTCATAATTGCCATTGATTTTTGGTATTGATTAATTCCACAGACCACGAATTAAACTTTCGGGAAATAGTGTGTGCTAGTGTGTGCTGAGCCTTTGCTCAAACACATTCACTATGGACAACATTTTTAGTTTAGGTTACAAGTCAGTCTCCAATATGGATATTTTGTACCTAATAACCTTTTGCTATTGATTATGTAGCGTATTACGGTCCAGTGGCGTGCCCGGGGTTGGTGAATGGGGCAAGCCCGACATACCTTTTTGTGTTTTTTTTAAATGTTTTTTTTTTATAGTAAAAAAAAGCAGTACCTCTTTCCTCTTCAGTCTTCAATTTAAAATTTACTGCTTTTTATCGCGCCGGCTAAATTATTTAGATCATCATAACCGGACAAATTCCAAACATTTAAGACGTTTGAAAAAAAAATACAGCAGTAACAAAATAATTTATTGAAATGGGAGCATCCAACCCAGTGAGTTTTGTACACTGATCTATTAAATTGTCTTTTATGCGATTTACTTGTCTGAGAAATACACAGATCGGGTGTAGGTTTAGGTGCAGAAATTAGTAACTTCTTTAGCTCAAAACTCAAAGATTTTACTTTGTCTTCGCCGATTAAAAGTCGTACACATAACTCACCACAAGGGACAATTTCCTCCATTGTTTAGGAATATTGCAATATAGGAACCTTTCTCAGAAATCGAAAAAATAAAGAAATACTACTAGATTCGATCATTGTAATGCTAAATGTGAAAGAAAAAAGATTCGGACGCGTAAAATTTCAAAGACCAAATTTACATTTTTTTTTTAAGTTTTTTTAAACTCAGTTTTTAAGGTTGTTTTAAAAAAAACTAATCCAAATAGGTTTATATATTATTTAAAATAAAAAAAAACCTAACCTACCAAATGTATGGGTTTGGCGCTTTTGTGAATGCCTATATCTCGCTTATTTATTGAGACCGAATAAATATTATTGCAGATTCGGAATCAGCATGGTCAATATAGTCTGGTGACGTTAAAAAATCAACAATCTAGAAGAGGTTCCTATACTGCAATAATACCAACCAACTAACTACAATGAAATGAAGTTGCGCTTACGTTGCAATATTTTGACACGTTCGCTTTCAACGTCATGGGCAAGCATGGCTTCGGCTTGCATAGTCCTCTATATACTTATAATTGTTTTGCGTAATTTGCCACTGGTTAGAGTGAGAGGTACACTGATTTTGAAAGCCGTATTGAAAGCCCATATGTGCGAGCGAGCGAAATGACACGTCGGTACATAGCAGGAATCGCACGCTGTCTTTATCGACGGCGCGGCGTGCAGCGACCTGTCGCAGCGAGCGAGCTGCGTCCGCTAGATAGCACTCGTAGGCGCTAGCAAATTAATTTATTTAATTGCTTTTTACGAATTGTGTTATTCATTTATTTAATTGTTAATTACGAAAAACAGGCAAGCCGGGCTTTTCGGCTTATATGAAGAGACCGCCACTGTTACGGTCTGGCCATTAATAGTAGCCATCAATTCGTCATGGGGGTAAAATATTTTGATGTGGCAACACTTACCCTTACGTCGAACGAATTTTTGTACTCTTGGTTCAGTCTATCAAATTGCGTTTATTTTGACATTAATTCTCGTTATTCATATTCATTTGCGTTAAAAATGAACGAAACTATTCGAAGCGGAGCTAGAGAAGTCGTTTTCAGTGTCTCAAATTGTATTACTAGGTACATTTTAAGGCAATGTTTTGTTTGACATTTCGTATAGTTTAACCACAAATTGTTGGAACCTACCTGTCTCAATCGTAGTCAAAATTAATGATTATTTAACGGAGGTACGTCTAACGTTTTTTATTTTTCTATCAAGATCACAATAATTCAAACCTTGATGTTACGTGACAGAATAAGTAAAGGAGCAGAAACAATAGTCTGCGTACGTTACGTCTCTTGGGAGACGGTACTGAGACATGTCCCTATATTATAGTCTTACTATTCTTACATTATAATACTGTGTTGCAATATAAATATTTTTTTCTCAGAACGTAGCGTCTACTCTTTCTGACTAAATTGTAGATTGCTGTTCTATAGGACATTTTTTTTTCTGCAAAATGCAGGTGGCGCTGTTAGCGTTGTAATAGCAATTTATTTGGCCATCTATAACAACATGATTATAAACACCCAATAATTTAAGTAATGACAACAATAATAACAATCAATTGATAGTGCCATCTATCGCATTTTTTTATAAAGGTTAGAATGCCCTCAATAGATAGCATTCTATCTAGATAGACTAATAAGTCTATCTGAACAATAAGTCCATAAATATTACGTATTAAAATCCCTACATAGATCAAAAATTGACATCTTTATGTAAATATGTAATATTAAAATAATAATATTTTATAATTTTTTATTGTATAACCCTTTTTAGAGCGCCATCTACAGTGCGCTCATTGCAGTACAATCTATAATGTTGTACCATGAAGGTGAAAAATTGATTATAGTAATCTATTTTAGGAACATGAGCGCCATCTACATTTTGCGTTTTGTAGTAAAATACTGTTTTCTATATTGTAGTAAGCCCTTGAACAATCTAATAAGCTTTATAATCAATGCTTTCGCCATAACATAGCACTGGCCTTAGCAGGGAACTGTATATTGTATGCTTTTTGTGTAATAAATAAAGAATGAAATAAAAATACAATAAATAAAATACAAGCTGAGCTGCCATGGAATATACCGACCGGAGTAGGGCCCATCATAATACTATTAATACTCTTCTGGGGGGTGAGCGGTGGACTACGGACTATCGACTGGCTTTGGTAGGTTTAGGCCATCTGTCTTGCCACATGTGAGCGTTCACCTTGCCACCCATTCACTCCCCCTTCGAAGCCAAAGAATTTGAGATGTGTAAATCGCAGTTTTAGATATTTTTTTCTAGGAAGGAGTTGATTATTTTCCTGGAGAGACCAAGATCTTTAAAGAGGTGAACCAGAGATTTGGCTAGCAGGCCACGAGTGCCAACTTCCACCGGGTGAAGGTGAACAGTGAAGCCGCTCCGGGTGACGGAACTTGCTAGATCATGGTATTTATTTAGTTTGTACTCGTGGTCTTTTGGGATATTTGATTCCCATGGAACAGATCATTAGTATTTTTCATTTAAAATGTCCGTATATAAATAATAATTATTAGCTTAAATTTACTTATTTTTATTTGTAACAATAAAATACCTCCTACTGTAATACAATTATAATAGGAGAGAAGATGAAACATTCTCAAGATTGCCTAATCTGACCGTATCCGCCTGATGACAGTTTCAGAAAATGTTGCCGTAATCCAGTTTTTAATTCGAAAATATCTCGCCCTACAGTAACGATTCGCTGGTCAGACTATAATAGAAGTTGTTAAAGTTAGTAGGTAACCGTGTAAATAAAGTATAGACAGTGCTTCTTTAGAAAATTGATTTCTACATAGTTGCAGCCAACACTGTAAGCATATAAAGTTCTCGAGTTCTCTTTTGAGACTGCAGATTATATACCTACGTATTTCTTGTAAACTTATCTATGTTGTTAAGATCAGTTCAATAGTTTCAAAGTATATAGTATCATGAGAGTGAATATTCAGGAGAAAATTAAAATGTTTTCAAATTCACAGCCTTGTATTTTTTCACTTTTGAGGAGATATACATGCATGATTAGTTGTAACACAGATATTACGCTTCAAAACAACACTTCGTTCACTCGGATTGGGTGATTAGTGAGATATGATCCCATTTATGGACGCATGAGGAATCCGGAAAATCGAAAAATCGTGGTTTTCCTTTGAAGACTGTGTCTAGCTGCCACGACTGTCGAAGTGCTAGTAATACAAGCTTTCATTCTTCCACTTTATAACGACCAAGATGTCAGCACAATGTCTGTTTTTAGCCAAGTTTTTGAAGTTTGAAATTAATTAGATGGAAACTGTACCTCATTTGGGTGCGATTGCTTTCCCACATACTGTACCATCTGGAGATGTCACCTCAGGAAGATTTAACGATAATGATCATTTTGTCTCCCATGAGGTCAGCGTAGCAGACTTTGGGATGATACAAATCTACCGTCCAGTAAAGCCACGAACCCGCCAGAAGCCAACGCCCTACGGCGAGACACTAGGAAGGTAACCCAGTGGGCAACCTCGCCCCCTGGCTGCCAGTTTTGGCCAGATTTCTCCGGCCTCCCGACTGGTTACGGGTTCGAGGTCGCTTGAGCAATCCTCTCCCTTACGTAGCGGTGATTCGGTGTCTCCGAATCTATCGCGGACTACGGCATCCTTTGCCCGGCTCTTCACCTGGGATCGGGTAGCCGATTGGTCGTCTCAAGAGCAGTTGCCATAAGATTAACAATTACTCCCGCTCTATAGAAAACATTACTGTTTCCAGACTCTCCCGGCTTTTAGTCGGAATGCACAATCGATTGGCTGACGCCTCACAGTGCGTAAACCATCCAGGAGCGTCCGAAGGTTGACTCCTAGGGGAGACTGGCCCTCAGGCCAGCATCCTACCCTGGCTCTCACTTCTGCATGGAGGCCGCCGGATGGGTGTTGACCCGTGCGTTTGACCGACCCTATACAATTGGGTCTTAGTGGCCAACAGGGCAACAGGGCCGATAAGCTCCCATCTGCTGGTCGTTTCCCAGCTGCTAATTGCATGAGCAGATGGGACAAGTCCATAACGTCCTAGAGTAATGCTTTTGACATACCCTTTGCTCAGCAGTTACACTATCACCCTGCTTGTAAAACGCTCTACAGCGTCGTTCCACATCACTCCAATGCTTTATGATTACGAAATGGCAACGTGTTCACAACAACTACGCATCGATTTCGAACAACTTCCGGTATTAGAGTGTCGCCCACCTCCATATAGTTGTCGTTTACCTCCATATAGTTGGGGACTCCAAACGTACAGTTCAGCAAGCAGTTGCAGAGCCCATGATGCAAGGTCGGAAGCCGCATACATCGGCCACTGCTAGCTCATATGCAACCATTTTTCCTCTTATTTGATAGTCAACAATGGTCATGTTGTACAGCCGGACTTCCTCTTTATCGGGGGTCGTTTAGCTGGCAGTGCCTCGCTAGCAGTCCCATTGTTTTCCGAGCAGTTCAGACAAATAACTTTGAAGGTATGCTGCCGGTGCCATACATCCCCATACAAGCAATAAGACTACACCGCATACGCTATGCGGGGCGGCACTATGTCATGATCTTCAGACCATGACAAGGTAGCGACGCGCGCACACATCCCCACAACCAACCTCGTAGCTGACGCAAGTATCGATTTATTGACAGACTGCTCCCACACAATTCTGTACAGACCGTAGCTTTACGTGAAAGGCAAATCTGTGCACTTGCTTTAAGAACCGCAGGCCTGAGTGCTAGGCGGAGGATGCGCCTAAGGCGCAGTTTCACATAAACCGAAAATATCACTTACATCTCTCATATAAAAGGTGATATCTAAATTAGTGGCGAACGTTGCTCTGAACTCTGGATACAGGTCGAGAACGTACATTAAGTCTTCCCTCTGGATGCGGTGCAGGTCGCAGTAAGTGAGGGCCCGGACCCGACATGCACTGCGACCTACCGATAAGTGCGTGCACGGGTTCTCGCCAAAGATGTCGTCTTTGCCTGAAAAAATATAAAAATGAAACATTTTAATACATTTGGAGATGTCCACTACAACGGGCAAACCTGTCACCCCAGGAAGCTTTAGCGATAATGATCGTTCTGTCTCCCGTAGGGTCAGCTTAGAAGACTTTGGGACAATACAAATCTACCGTTTAGCAAAGCCACGAATTTGACAGAGTCCAACGCCTTATGGCAAGACACTAGGAGGATAATCCAGTGGGCCACCTCACCTGCTGGCTATTAGTTTTGGCAGGATATCTCCATCTGGTATACCTTCAGAATACCTCCATCCTCCCGACTGTTACAGGACCGAAGTCGTTTCAATATGATTCAATATGAATTTATTGCGGACCTGGGCGTCCTTTGCCCGTAATATCACTTGGCATAGGGTGGCCCATAGGTCGTTTCAAGAGTGGCATGACAACAGGTCAACATCCACCCCCACTGCTTAGGAGACAGTGTATTTCCATAGTCTACACACTCCTTCAGCAATTAGTCAGAGTGCACAATCGATTAACCAACGGTGCACAAACTGTCCAGTAGCTCTGGAGGGCAATTCCCCAGGGGAAAACGATCTACCAGCCGTGAGTCCTTCCCGGGGTAGTCCCTCACACGAGAAGGCTACTGAATAGGAGCTGAATCGTGAGTTGCCCCGACCCGCTAACACATTTGATCTTATGGCCCAAGCTGCATGAAACCATTCGAGCGACATTTCAATACAGGATGCGTTTTATATTCCAGCCTGATCTTGTTGGCTGCCATTTTGGTTTGGTGGCTGTCATTTATCAAAATACATCTAGAAGTTCACGCCAGATCTGTATTGTCCTTCAAAAATCTGTATTTTAAATTTTTGAAAACTTTACACCATCGCCGTATATAAAAACAATTATTATTAATTTATAAAGGATAATTCATAAAAAATAAACTTTGATTACTCAAATCGTGAGATCACAACCGAGCATCCTACATAGAGTTTCTTATGTGTGATACGCTACTTAGCATTGTCTATGCTTAGATGCTCACCCAATATGGCCATTACGATGTCGTCCTTGAGTATCTCGATTGATCCTCTTGATATGAAAAAGAGTGATGTAAGGAGGTCCCCTCTATGAACTATGGTCTCTCCTGGTGGTGCGTGAGTGACTTTGAATCTTAAAGATAATGCCCTGTAAAGAAATAAAAAAAAATAAAGGCACCTCACGAGATCAGAGGGACTCATGGGGGATATGGATTTGGGCAAACTAGAGCACAAACACAATACTATACATAGGTATATATATACAGATACATCATATAAGAATACTATATAAATATTTGAATACTATTATTATTTGAAATATTTGTCTTAAATCATTTAGCGAGGTTGATGAGGCCTGTATATATTTAATAACTATACTACAGATATATTACCGTGCCAAAACATATGAAATTAACTCTTTTACAGCCACTCATTAAAATCAAAAATTCGGAGAAACGTAGCTTCAGCAAAACTTACATTAGTCATCCAACAAAAATAAATTCAATAAGCTGTGAAAGAGTTAAGTTAACAATTATCCTTAATTAAAGCATCGATGAACCTGAGTGCTAAGAAAATTCTCAAAATGTTGTCTTCACAAAAATCTGGTAAATTTTCTTTATGGAAAGCGTTAAAAATTTATCAGATTAGTCTGATCTAGACAATGCGTTATTTATTTACAGGCGACGTCTTTTTATCACGCAATTACTTTATTGCTGTCCTATCGCCGCTTTGTCATATTTTTCTGTTTTTTATTTTTATTTTATTAAAAGTTGCTTATTTGCTTGTACTGATTCATCCACTACAAGGAAGTCACTAATAAAATACTCACCCTGTATGTCAGTCCACTATAAATTATAATTTTCATCCTTGGAATGATTCATCAACAAGTAGATCTATTATTTGTTGAGTGGGGCTTTTCTAAGGTCTTTATGAGCCTTGTAACACTGCGACCATTGCTCGAGTACAACTTCTTGAGCCGGCTTTTGTTGAAAAAAATTTATTAGCAATACTTTTATATTAATTTATTAGCAATAAATTTATTAGCTTTGTCCCCCGTATTTCTTTTTAATGACTATTAATCGCTTGAACAGTTTACATGAATAGCTTTTTTGTAATTTTTTGTTTTTTAAATTGTTGCCACCTACTAAAGTTCTGCGCTAAGCCTTATGTCATAACCGCAGCAGGATTTTGGGGCCAGATTGTTATACCTCATCAGGTTGGAGGTAATGACCACCCAAGTGGGTGTATCTTTTACGCATCAGCTGGCCACACTCGCACGTGAGGTGCTGGGGAGTTTCCTCTGCTCCTTGGCAGAACCTGCACATTTTTGTGTCTCTGAGCTTGAGGTTGAACATGTGTTTGTTCAGGAACAAGCAGATTTACACCAACCTCAAACATCCTGGACTCGCACCATCGAATGCTGAACAATTGGTGAGTAGGTTCCTATTGAGATGCAAGCAGATATCTGCCTGAAGGCATTCGGGGAATCCCTTCAGCACTGACCACGTGTCAATGCCATTTGTGTAAGACCACGCGTGTTGAAAGTATTCTTCTAACCGCTGTCGAAGCGGATTTGGAATCTGAAAAACAAAATACTTAATTTAATGTCGGCATACCACATGGCAACACTGACAGCGCTACAGAAGAAGTAAGAGAGATACTGACGTTTGTTTTATATTTGATGATCGTAGGGCCTGATGAAAAAGTCAATGTCAGAGATGAACGAGCGTAAGTTTAGGCAGGTGATCCAGGGCCGCATTAAGGTATGTGTTTGAAAAATATTTGGTCCTTACCTATGAAGTTGCTATTCTATAAAGAAAATTTAGGGTCAAAAAATTTGTATGAAAAATTTATATTTAATTAATATAAATATTGAGCCCTATTATCTATACCAGGGGTTCCCAATCTTTTTCAGCCCGCGGCGCACTTACATGTTTAGTATTTTGTCACGGCGCCCTGCTTTAGTAAGCTATTTGAAATAGATATAGTGAGTATATGTATATATATATATATAGATATATATATATATATATATATATATATATATATATATATATATATATATATATATATATATATATATATATATATATATATATATATATATATATATATATATATATATATATATATATATATATATATATATATATATATATATATATATATATATATATATATATATATATATATATATATATATATATATATATATATATATATATATATATATATATATATATATATATATATATATATATATATATATATATATATATATATATATATATATATATATATATATATATATATATATATATATATATATATATATATATATATATATATATATATATATATATATATATATATATATATATATATATATATATATATATATATATATATATATATATATATATATATATCAATTGAGTTTAACTATATATATATATACATATATATATATATATATATATATATATATATATATATATATATATATATATATATATATATATATATATATATATATATATATATATATATATATATATATATATATATATATATATTATAGTCGAAAGAAATAGGAACCTGCAATAATAGTAGTTAGGTAGATAGGCACAAAAATTAAAACATCCACAATATGAAATTGAGTTTTATTATATTTATAAGAATATAGAATCGAAACAGAGAACAACAAAAGAGATCTGTCCATTTTGGGTGAAATTTTTAACGGCAAATAAAGCGAAACAAAACACGACGACACGTCCGTCCCTTCGCGCGGCTAGCTTGACTACTGACTTGTAAGTAAATAGACATTGCGAGCAAGCAGTCGCGGGCGGGTAAAGACGTGGGAGGGGTAGAGTATCAACGGTTTTTAAGCGCGTAGGTACTTTTCGGCGAGTGAGCGACGGCGACGAGTATGTACCTACCTATATTCTTTAAAGATGCGAGCGCTCAAAATAGACATTGTTGCTTTATAGGTACCCTAAAATATTTGTGGTTTCGGATAATGATAGAGGATCGACTCACGGCGCCCCTCTTTACTTTCTACGGCGCACCAAGGTGCCGCGGCGCACACTTTGGGAACCCCTGATCTATACAGATTTGTCATTTTAATGGGAGCTGCTTAATATATCTGCTGTAAAAATCTCGTGGACAGGAACCAATGACTACAATGAAGTCGTTTTTCACCAACTATTCAAAGTTGATTTTTTCCCCTTGTAAAAAGTTATCTAAATTCTGAATAAAAACTCTATTGGAGCAAGATCTCGCAAGTACGGTGGGTGACCAAGAGTCTTCAGCCGCAACTCCTGTAACTTTTCTTTTGTTTGCAGTGAAATCTGTGGTTATACGTTGTCATGCAGAAGCAGTGACGATGCGCGATTGACCAGGCTCGGTTATATAATCACGAGCTTCTCCATCATCGCTTGCAGTTTTTAACAGTGCATATTTACGGTAACTGTACAGCCAGACTGCAAGAAGCTGTAATAGAAAACACCGGAACAGGATCTCGTATTTGAAAATAATGCAAATTTTCAACTTTACCATGGTTTCACAAACGAAAATATTCCAGCAAAAACAAACGACGGAAAGACAGCTGATTCTTAAAAAAGAATAACATGACCTTGAAAAGTGCCCAGTGTGAAAAACAGCAATTACTTAGGTAAGGACCCAATATTTAGGTGGGGGGGGGGGGGTAATTGTGTCGAGTCCCCAATATTATTATTTCCCCCCATAATAAAATAATTATGTATTATGGGGGGTAATAATAATATTGGGGCATTGTCAATGGGCTGTGTATGTATATCCGTAAGTTGAGAGACACAGGCTATCAACAGTCAACGATCTCATCACCTATACATATGAAAAATACATAATATTACCTGATGAAATCGTATGAATTCTCTAACGCGTAGAATCTGTGTGTGATACCGTGCAGTTCCAGAGTATAGCCTCTGAATGATTGCCGATACGTTACCGAAGATACTGGCATACATCAGAGCTGTAAAAAAAGAAATAACCGTAGAGAAATATTCTTCATTTGTAGATTTTTACTGGAGAACTACCTTGAAGTATCACGTACTCTAAAAATAGTCACATTTATTGGCGTACAGGGTGTCAGTACGAACATAAAAGCAACTTTTTGTTGTGGGTAAAAAAAAAAATGTGGGCAAAACTAAATAAAAATGTTGAAATTTTGAAAATATTTTTTTTTTGAAAAATAATATAACAAGCGTTGAGCATTATGTAGTTATCTAGTGGTAGGTAAAATATCGCTAATATTGTTTATATGTTGAGCGCGCTGCGCCATCGCTAGATGGCGCAGCGAGCTCAACACCTCTCAAACTTTTTAAGACGCTTTTATTAGGTCGACCTGTATGTAACTAACTATGTAATGGAATCTAAGGTAACTAATTTAACCATCTTCCAAGGATCATAGCGTCATGAAATTTGGCAGCTGTATGTAGTTCTGATGACAATACGATAATATGGTAATGCCGAACTGATCTGATGATGGAGTCGAAAGATATGAACTGTGTTTGGACTTGTTAGAAAAGTCTTGGAATGAACTTTGACCCCGATTAGGTTTCAAGGTCTGATGATGAAGCCGGAAGATAGGCACTGGCATTCCATGATGGAATATCGTAACATAGCCGTGTGTATGTGAATATCGTATCATAGCCCAAAAGAGTGTTTTTAGTGTTTTTTTAAAACTATTAATTTATTTCTTAAAGTAAACAAATATGGTTTTATCAACATTTTCCCTTAGGAGGCTCCAATTCTCCCACTCTCCCCTAATATGCAGAAGAGAGACGGAAAATACATATTTGTTTTGTTTTTTGCTATACCTACACATTTTATTACTAATTATTATTAAATATTACTTATGGACAATTATGATTTATACTTCTACCTAATACTAAATATTATTTATAGTTGTGAAATTATTATGCTTTACTGAAAGTTAAATTTTTAACCTATTTTAATTCCGAAATTTTGTTTTGGAAGATATTTATTTCAATAATCATTTGTATTGGTGTTCTCTTTAGAACAGGCTCTGCCTAATTAGAAGCAATACAAACAATTTTAAATGTAAATAATAATGTCATTTTTGTGATCTAATAAATATATAATTAAATAAATTCTGTGCAAATCATTGGGCTCGATTGCTTTTCGTCGTGAACTTAAATCGGAAATTAGTCTGTTGTGAACGGGACAGGGCAATACGCTAGAGCGGAATGTGAAATGAACGGTGTCACTTTTACGGATTAAAACTACCCACAAAAAATAAAGCATCTGAATATAGTGATGCACATGATGCATGTGATGTGTTCAAATTTATTCGGACGAGTATAAGTTCGACAGGTAGTTTTTATCGACGATCGTTCGTTTTATATTCCGCTCTAACGTATTGCTCTATCTCGTTCGATTGAACTAATTTCAGTGTTAGTTCACAATGAAACGCAATCGGGCCCTGTCAACATTATATGCTCAAATGGTATAACCTGTAACTATGATGAAGTAGAAGCAATGATGAAGTAAAATCAGACTTTTTTTTATTTATATAAAAAGCTATGTAGGAATTATTTTTACACGATGATCTTGCGTCACACCTAACTAGACAGTGCCTGTTTCAAGGAAAATGCCAATTTTAAATAGTAATATTTTAAATTTAACATTTTTGAGTTTAGTTTTATGAAAAAGATGTTAAGAAATTGATATAGTAAATAAAAAAATAAAATCAAATAGAAAATCTAAACAAGATAATAATTAAAAAATCAAAATAATCATTAAATAATAAAAGTAGTAGAAAAAATATAAAATAAATCCAAAAACAAAATATTATGTTATAAAATTAAACAGCTGAATTTACTCTTCTTTACATATATGTAAATAATATTGTTATAGATGTGAGGGTGTGTAAATGTGTTGATTTAAAAGAATTTGCTATATGGTTTAAAGGTTATGACAGACGTCAATTAATTCCCAGCCTCATCCTGTTCTGGATCCAACTGCGAAAAATCGCCGACATCTGGGAGATCAAATCAGTAATCTGGAGATAAAAGCTGATCACCAGCAGTTATTTGCTCTTATTAAACCTATCTGATAAACCAGAGTCGGTCTGGGCGGGACATTGATCTTAGGAAGTGACACCTGGCTTCTAAAAACTAGTACATTATTTTAATCATGGTTGCTACAACCGATATCGGATACGACACCTGATGAAGAAGAAGAAGGTAAAGAGGTACTCACATCCAACCAGCATGACGAAAATAGTGAAACCTTTTTCTGCGTCCGTGTTGGGAGCCACGTTTCCGAAGCCCACGGACGTCAGCGTAGTACAAGTGAAGTACAGAGCGGTGATGTATCGAGACCTGTAAGAAATATCCGCTGTGTAGTCGGTGGATACAAGGAATGATGCATTGAGTTTTGGCGCCATCTTCTGTGCCGTTTAAGATATATGGTACGGCAACTACTAAAGTACTGGCCAAAGGAACGTTCCGATGGGGTAATAAACCGAGCTGTCAACAAGGATGCGGCTAACGTCGATATTGCTTATCGATGAATTACGCTTGCTCGATGAAACAGTAGGTATTATACATCTGCATTTATTATAGTACCGATTGCTATATTTATTAATATTTTCGGTTTAAGTGTTATTTTAGAATTAGAGTAATTAAATAATGACCTAATTATGTGTTGTGAGTTATTAAATGAGTACTTAATAGATAACTGATTATCATAGCATAGCATATCATAGGTCGTTATTAATTTCTAAAAAGTCCTTAGTAAAATGTAATCGTGGCATTTTGTAATAATGAGTCCCACATATGTATATTATAAAATGCTGCTCGGATAAAACATCATTACTTGCCTATCAGTTGAGCAATGGAGACCATATTTTCTAACCTGAAGCTATTGAAGTTGAAGGGTGATGTTAACATGCAGACTCATTGCCTTTTACATAACATTTTGTCCTTTTTTGACGAACTGAAAAGTGACCCGAAAAGTTTCGCTGCTGAATCTCAATAATATAATAATCTAATAGATAATCTGCGAAGTTTGTGACACGCATCCCTACAAGCAGGTAGTAAATGGGGCGGGGCCGGCCTAATGATTTATTGCTTCACTGGAACGTTCCTTTAAACCGTACTATAGTAATGCCGGCGCAGTGTACTCTATGGGGAATGACAGTGGCGGCGTTAAGCCTCTTGTCCGCGACATATTTTTTTCAACGTACGGCGTGTTAGATGTGCCGTAGAAAAAAACGTGACTTCTTGTCCTCTTGACCTCTTGCCCTCCGTGACCTCTTGACCTCTTGACCTCTTGTCCCCCTTGGGAGTTAATGGGCAAGAAGACCCATTCTGTTCAGGGTTGGTCACACTCACGGGCAGAGGCGTAGCTAGGGGGGGGGGGGGCAGGGGGGTACATATGTCCCTGGGCGCCACAGCTTAGGGGGCGCCAAAATGAGGATCGATTTAAACTAACTTTTCAGTCATCGTCAGAAAAAGTAATTGTAGAAAATTTGGAATCTGATAATATCCCTCTAGCCGACTGTCGGTCCCAATGTTTTGATAATGCTGCTGTTATGACTGGGCATATATCTGGTCTTCAACAGCGAATATGTGCCAGAAACCACAGAGCATTATTCGTCAACTGTGACAATCACAGTTTAAACTTATCAGGAGTACACTCAGCTAAACAGGATCCTGTTGTTATCTCGGTTTTTGGAACAGCTGAAAGCATATACTTGTTTTTTTCTCGCTCAACAACTCGCTGGGAAGAATTACAAAGAGCTATGCCGATAACAGTGAAGAGAGAGTCTGAAACACGCTGGAGTGCACGATCAGAAGCTATTAAAACTATTCATGAAGGACTAGATGAACTAGTTGGGCTGTTAAAATATTATCAAACAATGAAACTATGACTCCTGACACCAGAAGTAAAGCAGAAACGTTACCGGCAGGAGTATTAAACTTTAAATTTCTCGTTTTGTAATTTTTCTGGAATACCGTACTTGGAAAAATTGACCGCGTTCAGAAAAGGTTACAGGATCCAACTATGAATGTTAAGGAAGCAGCATCTGATCTTGAATCGCTGGAGCAAGAACTTGTCAGAATTCTTGATAATTTAAGCCAGATAGCAGTAGAAAATGCAAAAATAAGAAGATGCACAACTTGGGGAATCGAGGTCGTAGAAGAATTAGACGACGTAGAAGGATGCCAGGAGAACTAGAGATGAAGGACTATCTGCAGAACGAGAAATCGCACGTATATTAAAAAGCGTAATTGATAGACTTCAACAAGAAATATCAGTACGGTTTTTACGTTTAATAAACCTTAATAACAAATTTGGATTTCTGCTAGACGTAAAAAGTCTTCTAGCTGAGACAAAAATCGATTCACTTCATCAAAATTGTTTAGATTTTGGACATTTCTACGACACCGACGTGGAACGACATGGAACGCCGATTTGGTAAAAACTAAACTCCTATTATCCCATTAAAATTTAATTGTATTAAAAAAAAATGAATTGCAATGGGATAATAGGACTTTAGTTTTTACCAAATCGGCGTTCCATAATATAAACTGAAGATAACTTTTTTTTGGGGACTCCGGCCCCAGTGAATCTCCAGACTCTCGATACGAGAAGGGGCGCAGATTTTGTGTCTTGTCCCCGGGCGCAAATTACCCTAGCTACGCCACTGCTCACGGGTCAACACCTATCCGACGGCCTTCCACGCTTGAAGTGCGAGCCTGCGTAGGACTCTGGCCTTATGGTTAGTTTCCCCTGGGAATCAACCTTCTGGCGCTCCTGGACGGTCTGTGCACCGTACGGCATAAGCCAATCGATTGCGCACTCTGACTAACAGTCGGGGGAGTCTGGAAGCAGTACTGTTTCCTATAGAGCGGGGGTGGATGCGGACCTTACGGCGACTGCTCTTGAAACGACCATCAGCTACCCGATCCTGGGTGAACAGCCGGGCAAAGGGAACCGTGGTCCTCGATAGATTCGGTATACACCGTTTCACCGCTTCGTAAGGGAGAGGACCGTGCAAGTGCCCTTGAACTCGTAACCAATCGAGAGACTGGAGTAATCTGGTCGCAATTCGAAGTAAGGGCGTTAGTGTAACCCCGCTGGGCAACACTTCTGGCTATCTCGCGGTTGAGGCATTGGCCTCTTACAGGTTTGTGGCGGAGCTAGACGGTGGACTGTTTTTGTCCTAAGTCTTCTGCGCTCGCTCCAGGGAGATAGAACGACTAATTGTTAAAACTTCCCGAGGTGACGGGCTCGCCCGCTATAGTCGACAACTCTAGTTGACCTCTTGTCTACTGCACGGTTTTTAAGTCGTACGACGAGTTAGGTGCATACATTTTGTAAACAACCTAAAGATGACGCAATAATTGTAGGCTGTGAAAACGTTCGGTATCGTGGACATGCTCTCATCCATTGCCATAGAACACTGATACAAATTTCGCCGTAAATAAATCGTCTCGCCGAGAGGGAAATACAATGCATACGGAGGCGGCGCCGTGCCGTTTTTAGGAAGTGTCTGTGATCAAGGTTTTATAGTGATTCATGACCCCACTGACAAAACGGCGAATAAACCGTGGATTTTCACAGCCAATCAAACCTGTGTGGATCAGTGTAGCTAGTTAGTTAGTTAGTTAGTTTGTCTGGGCTTCTTCCCGCACTTGGCCTCTTGATTGGGCCGTTGTGCGTGGCTCACGTTTCTATTTATGTTACTCCAGCCAACCCAGGCTGTCCCAGAAGGTTAGCAGCCTGTTTGGTTTGCTACAGGCCTCCCGGTCAGATGCTGGAGATTGTAGTATTCTTGCCCGTTGCTCTGCCACGCTCCTGCATTCCATGAGCACATGCTGTGGCGTTTCTTCTTGCTCCATGCATCCTCTGCATAGAGGGCTGTCTGTCACACCTATGGTAAACAGGTGTTTGTTTAGGGGACAGTGGCCTGTCATAGTACCTATGACTTTACGGATTTTGTCCCTTTTTAATCTGGTGAGGTTACGGGCAAGTTTTTTGGACGCTTCCGGAACCGCGTTCTTTGTTTGCCTGCATCCTGCGTTTTTTTTCCATTCTGTAAGGTGGTTTTCTTCGGTGTTCCTGCGTAGCCATGTTTTTATTTGGGCCTGGGAAATTGAGCATCAAGGGTTCCGGTCCATATACTATTTCCTTTGTTCCCGTTTTGGCCATTTTGTCTGCCGCGTAATTGCCCAGTGAGTCGCTGTGCCCTTTAATCTATTGCAGGGTCACTTTATTTGACCTTGCAATGGATTGAAGCGCATTGTGGCATTCCAGTACAAGGACTGAGGTTATAGTATTTTTTGCTAGCGCTTGTAGCACGGGGGCACTGTCGGAGACAAATTTCAAACTTAGGTCTCCGACATCTTTGGCTGCAACTGCCTGTGCTGATCTGGTGACGCCAATGCATTCTGCTTGGAAGATCGTATTTAAGTTGCCTAGGGTAGTTGATATTTTGATGTTTAGATCATTTGAGAAGACGCCGGCTCCGGTACCTTGAGTGGTTTTGGAGCCATCTGTGTATATCCTTACTTCATTTGTACCAGAGTGATCTGCTGGTTCTGCAATGAGTTGGATATTGTATCTTCGATCAAAGACATGATAGCATATTATCCTGTCCATGGGTGCGTCCAGAAGAGGTATTTCTTCTAGAACCCGTTTCAGAATTTTTGAGTGTGGTGTTTCTGTGTTTTGTTTCCACAGTCCATTTGCTCTTAGTCTTACAGCGGCTGCCTTAGCCTTCTCTTGGATGACAAGATCCAGAGGTCTCATGTTTAGGAGGTACTCTAGTGCGGCCGATGGTGTGGTTCTCATACATCCAGTGGCTGCTACACACGCTAAGCGTTGCAGGCTCTGGAGTCTCGCTTTCACTGTGGTTAGTTGTGTTCTGGGCCACCATACAACGATCAGTGTAGCTAATACGAATAAAAGCCGAAAGGTTCGTCCATTTTGATTTGTGTTTGTTTCTGTAATTTTTGTCATTATTTGATTAGCAATTATTACTCTTATACACAACTGGAGCTGTCAACTACAACGGCCGAACACGTCACATCAGGATTTTTTAACGATATTCGATCGTTCTGTCTCCCGTGAGGTAAGCGTAGAAGACTTGGGACGAAAACAGTCCACTGTCTAGTTACGCCACTCGCCCGCAGAAAGCCAACGCCTTACCGCGAGACAACCAGGTTCATCACCCAGCGGGCCGACACTCACGCCTTTACATCCGGTTGCAACCAGATTACTCCGGTCTCCCGACTGGTTACAGGTTCGAGGTCGATTGCGCGGTCCTCTCAGCGGTGATTCGGTGTCCACCGAATCTATCGTGGACCACGGCATCCTTTGTCCGGCTGTTCACCCGGTATCGGGTAGCCGATTGGACGTTTCAAGAGCAGTTGCCGTAAGGTTAACAACCACTTCTGCTCTATAGGAAACAAAGCCGTTTCCAGACTCCTCCAGATATCTGTCCGATTGCATAACCGATTGGCCAACGCCGCACGGTGCGTAAACCGCCCAGGATCGCCTGAATTTTGATTCCTAAGGGAAACTGGCCCGCAGTCCGGAGTTCTACCCGGGCTCGCACCTCTGCTTGGAGGCTGCGCTGCCGGATGGGTCTTGACCTGTGAGTTCGGCCGACCCTTACACATGGGTCATAATGGCTCAACTACACCGGGCCCATTAGCTCCCACTTCTGTTTTATGACGAGTGAATATTTTTGGTAACGTCCACGGCCTTTAAGTAATGCTATAATGTAACTGCGGGCTCCGGCGCGAGGTCCCTTAGTCTGCGAGACCGTAGGCGGTAGCCCACGTTGCCCACGCCTTATGCCACCACTGGTCGCAGATCTAGAATATTTATACTACTGTCTTATTTTGTATACAAATTTTGGGTGCTCCATATGTAGTAGCGCCGTGCGAAAAAAAGTGACACCCGGAGCAAAGCTTGAGTCTGGAGGTCCCAAAATGAAAGTAGCGAAGACAAAGAGGGATGTGGGAGAAAGGGTGACGGGAAAGAAAGAAAAAAGAGGGAGGAGAGAAGGGGGGGGGGGGGGGGGGGTAGGTAAGAGGGGTAAGGCAGGAATAAGAGAGCTTTATGGCTTATAGTCGATTTATTTCAATAATTATAAATATATACGTATATCTAGCTACTCTGCACTCGTAATATTACTATTTGTACTCGATATTCTATACTTGTATTCGATACTCTGTAGCTTTGTGCGTATATCTACATAGTCGGCATAGCTTGCTACCTGTAATAGCCATAATGACGGATAGACTAGTAATACAAAATAAAATATGTTTTTTTCAGGAAGAGTTAAATCTTCTTTCTTGAAACTACAAACTTAAAATTTAATAAAAGCTAAACTTCAGCACAACCTCCCTCGTGAACGCTATAAGCTCGAATCACAAATACAGCTGCATGCAGGGCCGGTTTATCCCTGGTATCAATGGAGCATTTATTTAGATAATAGTCGTGTTCTGAACAAACTATGTAAAATATATTAGTAGTGGGATTTATATTTTTATTTATATTTTACACTAGGTATTTTAATAGTTTTATTCTTCCATAAGAATGCATTGGAACAACTTTCTACACAAACCTACCGCTAGCAATGTGATACCAACAGCAGCCAACATGCATTATATGTTTAATCTGTTGATTTTCGCTCACAATCCAATTTTACATTGTAATAAAAATCCAAATTTGCGTGGTATGTTATGCATCAGGAACCTGTTGTACGCATTGCAAGATGCTTCGCGTGTATTTCTCGTATTTTTTTTAATGTTCTTACTCAGTTTTTGAGTTGTTTCATAAGCATTCTTCCGCGTCTACCAGCCTTTCTCCAAAAAATCGCATAAAAGCTATGACTTTTGAGCTGTCAAATTTGAAATAGCCGTATTGCACGGCCCAATAAAAAATGACCCTCTTGGTGTCCTTGCCGTAACAATAAAACAAGAGGTTTTAAAAAATATCAAGTTCGAAAGAACTTTTTAATAAATGTAATAAATATTACAAAAATATAACATTTTTTTTGTGAACATGAGTTGTAATGAGTTTTTTTTAATCTCCCAAAGTTGGTTTAACGACAGGCACTTCCGGCCTGTCAAATCTGGCCACGGCCATTGAAGGGGCCATTGAAGGGAACGTGATTCCCAGTTATCCCACAAATGGACACAGAGGTGGCGTCTGTCATCCAAAATCAAGGCGCAAAGGTACTCCACCTTACAGCCGGGGATCCGACCTAAGCCATGGTTCCATCATCAGCCACTTAGCCGCAAGGAAATAGCAGTCATTTGCAGATTGCGTATTGGCCACAGCTGCACCCCCGCTCACCTCTATAGGATACACGTCCTCCCGTCCCCCCAATGCGATTGCGGTCATGCAGTCTGCACTGCTGACCACCTCTTTTTTAACTGCCCATTTAACAACAACTATCCTAATTTCGTCTCGGACCTTATAGCCCTCAAAATTCAACTCCCACTGTGTGTGGACCATCTCCTCTCCCTTAACTCTCCAAAAGTCCTCAAAATCCTCTGTAAATTTATTTCCCTCAACCACATTTCCCTTTAGTAACATTATTCCATTCCATAATATACTAGTTCCTACTGTTTCCTTTGTTGTATGTTTTGTGTCTGTTTGTTTCAGTGCTGTCCTACTAACAATAAAGTTCCCAAATTAAATAAAATAATAACCACCTGGCAGAAATCACCCTCATTGGGTGGATTGCCAAAAAGAAAAAAGAGGAAGAAGAAGAAGAAGGGAACATTTTGTTCCAAGATGACGCGAGCAGTTCTACTGACTCGCGCTGGGCGACAGAGAACTCGCTAAAAGCCAAGTGATCTGCGGTGCATTGTGCACTAGAAGTGCGGCGTTTTGAAGTTATGTGAACAAGGTCTTATTTTTTAGTTTAATTCTTTTGGGGTTTCAATCAGCTAAACGAGTTTGTAAAAGTAATGGTGGTTTTTTCCTTTTCGTCACAGCGTGGGTTTTGGCTGTGTTGCCTTTTATTTCCGAATGTAAAACAAACCTCACGAATCGGCCAACAGTGCCCGGATTTTTCTCGCCTGGATATTTCATTGACTGGAAAAATATACGATATGTCACCGTAGTCTGGAGATTTACCGAAGGAACTACACAATAAAGGACCTTTGTTTTTATAACTCGTCAATTGCAGTTTATTGTAAATTTACGAAGGTTTATTCTCCGTCTTGCCAAATTTAGTGCCAAACCAAATTCTTTCCCCGACCCTGTGGTTGTCTTTTTATTTTTCGGTCATCACCTAACCTCCTATGGTTTTTCCGCGTTTTGGACAAATGCGGTGGCGCTCTTGTTTTTTTTTGTTTTTGGTATAACGTAAAGTGATCCCAATCACACGTTATAACATTTCAAAGATGAATATTTTTAATAAAATTACATAAAAACACATTAATAATATGGTTCACGAATGTCAGATAACGAGTATTAAATATAGAGTTCCTTTAGTTTCGAAAAATACTATCAGAGGCTAGCTTCGATGATTCCGCAACGAAGAGGACATTATAATTATTTTATTAAAAAAAGTATATATTAAAAAAAAAAGATAATTTGTAATCTTTTGAAGATTTATAAAAAAAAAATACGTGTGGCACTCGGGGACTGCCGCGGTAAAGCTATTGCATAGCATTTTTAACAACTTATGCAATTATAATTATTTATTTATTTTATTTATTTTATTTTTTCTGATATCAGATAACTGCGCTCTATCGGAAAACGTTGAAATTATTCCGAATCATTTGCGGCTGCGGAAGCAAATGATTCGGAATAATTTAAAAGTCGCGCACGAATTTTTTATTCGATAAAGCAAAAAAACGGATTATTCGAAAAAAATCGTAGATAAAAAGATAGATAATTAAAAATTCTTTAAAATGGTGAAGATTTCATAATAATACGCCAGATAGTATTTGCTTAGTAGTCGTTTTTGTGTTCGGGTAGACCTAATTTCACAAATTAATTACACTATGTAATATAAACAAAATCTAAAATATTCAAGGCTGAGAATATTAGGAAAATGTTCTTGTTTAACATATATTTTTTTCGAATCGTAAGCAGTACTCGTTTAGACGTAATTATCAGTTTAAAATCATTAATTTTCGTTAAGAAATTTCTTCATTCGGTCGCCGTGCTGGCCGGCCCGCGATAAAAGCTATGCAATATGTAGCTTAAAATATTAATACCGGTATCCCTCATGATATATTATCTATTATTATAAATTTAATATGCAAAAGTTGAAGAATAGAACTCGTTATACAAAAGTAGTAGAAGTAGGCCGATTCTGCAATATACAATTGCTAACCCAAGCGGCCACCTCAGCGGAACCGTGACCATTGACCCTTTGAGCTTTTACTTGGCGGCTCAAGCAGGCTTAACAATAGGTAATAAATAAAATATGTAATAACTAAACATCCGTCGAGCGGACTACGCAATCAAAAACGTATATATTAGCAATATTACTAAATTATAATAGGAAAAGGTTTGTGAGGGGCTATCTAGACGATCAATCATGCTTGACAAGCTTCGCGTCGCGGGCAGGGAGGGGATCGTAAACCGCAGGAAATATGCAAATATTTTTTTTGTAATATTTACCAAAAATGCCTAATTTTGTAGTTTATACTAAGGAGTCACGTTAATTAGACGTAATTGGTTGATGAATGACGCGACTCTCTGGTATAAAACTACAAAATTAGTCATTTTTCGTAAATATTAAAAAAAATATATTTGCTGCGGTTTATGATCCCCTCCCAGTCCGCGACGCGATGCTTGACAAGCATGCTAGATTGTCTAGAGAGCTACTTAGATAGGAACTAAATAAGAACAAAGCATCTATTACACGACTGCCCAACAAAAAAGGGAGAGTTATGTGTTCAGGGTTCATCTATGTATGTTTTCCATTTTTTCTTCCACCATAACTTCTAAAAGTTTGAACCGATTTAGAATTGTTGGAATCGTTAAGTCAAATGTTAGAATCGTTATGTCGTCTAAATGTCCAAATGTCAATATTAACATAAATATATCGTGTTTAGTATCAAACTAAAGGTCTGTTTGAGTAAATTCCGGAAATATACATGTATCTACGAGTATATTGATAAATACGTAAACTACAAATATTTCATAGAAAAACTGTAATTAAAATAATTATAAATACAATAGTTCACTTTCTGTAACGGCAGTCGTGTTTTTTTATAATTTTCAATATATGAAAACATTATTTTGCTCAGTTACTATATATGTCAACATTATGGGAACCACAAATTGTAGGTGTTGCGTTATTCTTCGAGCCTGCAAGTAACATATTTTGCACGCGTTCGAAGCGGAATAAGCAGGAGCATCTAAGTTGGATGATCTTTAAGACAGCAAAACAAGAAAACTATAAAACAGTAATATACTTACATTATCATTATTATTATTATATTAGCACTAGCAGCTTAAGGCTGATGCGTGTATATCACATGCACTTGTTTTTAAACTTGTGACTGTTTTGCACTAAGAAAAATGTCCAGTTAGTTTTTAAAGCTATTGACAGAGATAGCACTGATCACTTCCTCTGGCAACGCATTCCAAGCATCCACTACACGATTTGTCAAAAAATATTTCCTGGGGTTCGATGCTGCAATTGTCTTATTTAGCTTCAACGAGTGTCCACGCAGTTGCTTATTGGTGTTCAGGGTATACGTCATGATGTCGAAGTTGGGCACACTGTAATAACCGTGAAGCATTTTGTAGCTTTCTATTAGGTCTCCTCGCTGCTTACGTTCCTCTAATGTTGTCAGGCGAAGTTCTTTCAGTCGTACTTCGTATGGTTTGTTCCTCAGAGATAGCACCAGCTTTGTTGCTCTTCTCTGAACTCTTTCCAGGTGCTCTATATCCTTCCGAAAGTAAGAACATACCTTATGTAGTTACTAAACTTTCGTCGGGCATACCACGAGATTGCCTCATGTCTCTACTTTATTACCGTGTCATCGCAATTGCGTCACGAGTTGTACATGTACTGTTTTCAATGAATTAGAAAGGTAGAAAAAGCATCGAGCGCGGAAGGCGCGGGAAAGTGCCAGAACTCTTCTTTTGCGGGAAGGTGCATCGGCGTAGACGAATGTTTGGTTATTTAGAGTGAATCGTTTTATCGTTATCCTAATTCAGTAAGTCACCTTTCGTCGACGACCAACCTGTTGAAGCTTCGCCATTTGAATGATTTGAACTTCATGGCATAGTAAAATAAGAACAGTATAACATCTCCATAGTACGCACCGATTCCGCACTCATACAAGCGCCCGTTGTCCGTACGCTACCACTACATAGGTTCTCAGGCGCCTCGATGCTAGCCAGTCAGGGCTGTCGCGCAGCAGGATGTTTTCTGTACAGGAATGTTTTCTGTACAGGATGTAATGCAACCTATCAGAAATTACATTTACGAATATTTACATTTACGTTACGAAATTACATTTACCAGGTAACGTTTATTGTTCATTTGCGTAGGTAAGTATGTATCTAGGTAAGTAGGTGAATAGGTATGTAAGTGCGCAACTAGGTAGGTAGATGCGTTTTTGTTAAGTACCTACTTTAACTTACTAAAATGTAGGTATTTTGAACACATGCAACAAGTGATGAATGCTGTCACACAAAGTCAGCACTAACTCAATATTCAGTTACAGTACAATTTTGGGGACCGACTCTTGATCTATAAACCAAAAATACATAAACGTACATAATAATTATAAAGAATTACATTTCTGCTTTAATGGGATCATAACTTGTCAATTGTGTATTTGTTGTGGCAACCCTGGTGATTCGGCGAAGCGTAGGTACTTATTTCGAAAACGGGCTCGAGATTTATTTTTATTTATTTTATTTATTTATTTATTTGTAACGAAACAGATAGTAGGTGGTACATTTCATTAATAACATAGTGCCTTACATAATATGCTCTAACCTACTATCCTATAATATTGTTACAATGCATCCGTTAATAAGGCTCTAATATAGATGTCCTACTGATGTTATTTTACTATGTTCATGGTACCGATTTGTATATTTTTATAGCCAACCGGTTTGATACATTAAAACAGATAACAGATGTTACTGTATAGGTTTATACACCCCCAAAATCGTATATAAAACGTAACTTAAATACACAATTTTGTGGCGAAACGTACAGATATAAAACTTTCGTGGCTCATTCTGATCGTTTATGGAATCAGCTTCTACAACTAGAGATATCAACTACAACGGGCAAACCCGTTACCTCAGGAAGTTTTATCGATATTAGATCGTTCCATCTCCCGTGAGGTAAGCGTAGAAGACTTGAGACGAAAACAGTCCACTGTCTAGTTACGCCATCTGCCCGTAAGAAGCCAACGCCTTACCGCGAGATAACCAGGTTAATCACCCAGCAGGCCGACACTCGCGCCCTTACTTCCAGTTGCAATCCGATTATTCCAGTCTCCCGACTGGTTCGAGGTCGCTTGCGCGATCCTCTCTCTTACGTAGCGGTTATACGGTGCCTACCGAATCTATCGCAGACCACGGTATCCTTTGCCTGGCTGTTCACCCGGTATCGGGTAGCCGATTCGTTATTTCAAGAACAGTTGCCGTAAGGTTAACAACTACCCCCGCTATATATGAGAAGTACTGTTTTCAGACTCCCCTGGCTGTCGCGGTCGGTCGGAATGCACAATCGATTGGCTGACGCTGCACGGTACGTAAACCGTCCAAGAGCGCCTGAAGGTTGACTCCTAGAAGAAATTGGGCCTCAGGCCAGAGTGATACCCGGGCTTGCACTTCTGCGTGGAGGCCGCCGGACGGGTGTTGATCCGTGAGTTTGACCGACCCTAACCACATGGGTCTTAGTGGCCTAGCTGCAACAGGGCCTATTAGGCCCAATCAACTTCTAGACTCTGTCAGGCTCCCAACCTTCGTTGCTCAATTTCACAAAGTTGTTGAAGAAACACTTGCTTTTAAACAGCTTCTAACCAAATACCCTCCCCCCATCTTATTCTCTCCTTTGTACCTCCTTAGGCAAACATGGTCAACATGGTATATTAAACCTTAACATAACTTATTGGCAAACATTTTTAATAATTTATTTTAAATTTAACTTTATTGCTTTATGTGTCTTCAATTAAAAAATATGTTATCAAATGGTCGACTGTAAGATATCGCTATAGCGATAAGACCGCAATTGTGCTTAAATTGTTTTTCTTTAAACCAGTGTAATATATGTATATTGGGTAATGTTATTTTTTAGCACAGTAAAGTTATTCTATTCTAGTTTATTCTAAAACTTAACACAAATAAACACCAAGTTTAGATCATTCAAGTGGCGTAGCTTAAATAGTTGAGTCATCTATAAAAGGTGTGCCGAAGTCGATTAATAAAAGCTCAAGGGTAAAAGGTCACTCAAAGAAAGCGGGCGTGGCGGTTCCCGCTTAGGTGATCCAGTAGGTTAGCATTTTTGCATATCACGGAAACTGCCTACTTATACTCTTTTTTCATGTGTGTACGCATATTTCTATATTTAATTTTATTCTGTTTATATATTCAACCACTTATCATGGATTTACCATGTACATATATGAGAATTGTTTTTCAAAAACATTTGTAGATTTCTTTTGTTGCTTTACAGAGGTTTTAAAGTAATAACTGCTCCATCGCGCCTTGTACCTTAGGACCGGGCTTGAATGCATAGCCATTAAACAGTATTTAGCAGATTGCGAATATGGGATATTAAGGAAAGGTAACACAAATAATTGAGGCTAATAAGGACCAAAACCTACTCTTAAAATAAAAGACATAGACAATAAATTGTGCTCTAAACACACTTCATCGACATGGCATAACGTGAAAATAAGTACATATGAATGTATGTGTGTACTGACCTCATTGAAGGACCTCCAGTGGACCGCCTGCCAGAAAATTTAATAATGAAATAATTGTTCATAATTTGAATTGTGTAAAAATTTTGAAAAAGCAGAAAGCGAAAGTTGATTAACCCATTCCAGAACCGGTTATTATTTCCTACTTTTACTAGGTCCATTGCGGCGAGATACTAGGTAAAGTACAGACAGAGGAAAGTTGTTGACTCTATAAAAAAAAAGATGAAGAATGAGGGGGAAACGTAAAAGATCATGAATGTAGACCCAACCTAGCCGACCCCGACAACGATAATGCTGTGACTGACCTCATCGATGGACCTCCAGTGTTATTAACGTTGTAGTCTGCTGCTATATCGTTGGCCAGGGCATCCAACCAGCCGATTCTTGCGTGGAGTTGAGGTCTCTCGAAATTCCCAATGGCATACCTATAACATAATGCGGAATATACATTATAATCTTAGGTAAAGGTAGGGTAGGTAAACTTAGCGGAAATGGCCTTAAATGTACTCAAAGGTAGTCGACACGAATGTATAGTTTTGTTTCTACTCTTTATAGTGAAATTTCACAATGGACGGGTTTATTGTCATACGACAATCTCTTACAACCAACCCTACAATGAAGTGTTAATATGTATGTGTGCGTGTAACAAGTGAGTAAGTGTGTATCTTGTTATTGCATTCGGTCGACAGAATTAAAATGCAATTCAGGTAATTTTATCCCAATGGAAAATGACGACCTAGCCGAGAATCGAACCCGGAACCTTGTAATGTAAGATCAGGCTACCTAACCACTTTGTAATATTATAATTATTACTCGGTATTCTATGTTTCTCTATTTGATGTTTTGGCTGTTAGTCTATGACCGGTGTTACACATTGAATCGGCATCAGTTCAGTCCGTGGCTGATCAGTTACTATCTGATAGAAATTATCAAAATGTTTAAAAATCCATCCGTTTAGTCCATCAGTCAACGCGATAAACGATCAGTATCCCGTCAGTCTGACCAACGTCACGGACTGAACTGATGCCAGATTGAACGTGTAACACCCGTCTAAAATGTACGCCGCCGGGCCGTAAAATCATCAGTTGGATATCGTTTCGTTTCGTTTCGTTTCGAATTCGAATTCGTTTTCTATCCTATTTATAATAAAAGTTATTTGTTATTAGGAGGCACATAATTTTGAATGCAATGAGACACATTATTACGCTGCTGTGTAGTTATGTTCCTAACATGTATTTTTTTCACGATTTCACCAGATTATGTATCTATCTATTTGATTGTTGTAGATACCTAGTCATTTTAGCAATATAAAAATTATTAAGATTATGATTATGTTTAAATTCGTGGAATCTCAATCTTCAGTAGAATATTTTTAAACACATGGTCACATTTAAAAACTCGCCAGCATTGTAGTCGGGAGGTAGTAAATATTTTAAGAACTTATTTTCTTAGTTTGTAAAAGTAATTAAATCTGGTCTATTATGGATGCTAGTCACGACATTCCTAGTCTGGCAAGGATTATTCGATATGTGGGTGGTTGGGAGGTGCAATGAAATTGAACCTATTTTCCCACTTATAAATATTTTCCATTCAGTAGAGTCGATCATTAAATGCACACAAAGGCTATCTGGCTTATTTACTGTTGAACAAAATATGGCAGGAATATTTTAACACTTACAAAAACTGAAAAATCGTCGTATTTTTCGGATACGTCGCCCTTACTTTTACAAGATTAAAGCTTATAATACAAATTGATATTATCACAGATTATTATTGAAAAGAAGTATCACTACTTTCAGTAATCGCGGAATGCGTCTCGCGGGATCTAGTAATTAGATAAAAATAATTTTTTTTTACTTCCATTTTCACTGTCTTATTATTTATATTATTTATTTATTACTTTCAAATATTATTCAAGAGCATTACAGACGAATCCATTTCGTCCTTGAATATTAAAGCGAGAGTGTGAATCTAAAAATAAATGACTTACATAACTAAATTAATGCTAACATTGAACAAGAAAAAACATAAAAATATAAAACTAAATAAAAGACAGATTATGATAAACATGAGATAACAGGGAGTTGCCTTTTTAGCTGTCAAAGGGATATACAAAAGTTGTCTATTTCTGTGGGTAAGGAATTAAGAAGAGCTATAACCCTTCCCACTGGCCAGTCTACAAAAATATTTGTACGATGGTATGGCATATTAAACAATAGATGCGATCTCCTCGCTGTGTAATTTACTTGATTTTTTTGATCACGAAAATTGATCGTATAATTCCACGAAAAATACACATCTAGCTGATGTTCATAATAACTAAAGCCTCGCCAGACTCACCTGAAGTTTGTGGCAGTATGCGCTCTGACGTGTATTTTAACGAGTCTGCCAAGGCTTTGGCGATCTCAAAACACTACCAGATGTTATCATAAGCTATCATTACAATGTTGAGTATCATTCGACCAATTTTCAGGGCTGCTAAAAAGGGCCATCATTTTGATCGGTTTTTCAGGTGCCGGAGACCTCTGCCATACCTACCTATAGATCAACCAAGTTTTTTTAAAAATCAATGTTGCATGTGACTTGCCAGTAAAATGATTTTCATTAGTGAGCACATTGGTATTTTCAAAAGCATTTTCCAGCTCAACCCATTAGAAAACCTCCCTACAATATACATGTGAGCTACTTAGAATTAGTCACTAAATAATCCTATAGACGTTTGGCGCTGAAGGAATAGTGGAGGAGCTAGCGACAAAAGCAATGCAAGAGTTTTGGAAAAGCTAATACTTTCAGATCAGACAGTATTTTGACCATAGAATGCCGGGGTAGAGTGCAGTCTTGCACTTTTTTGTCGCTGACTCTTGCCTAAAATCACTAGCCCCCCGACTATTGCTCCTTGAGGGGTGGCCAGATTATGAGTATGAAATTTGGTTGACTTACCAGATGCAAGCGAGCCAATGAGCTATCAGTACGAAGGTCGCCATGAGGAGAAGCAGGACGGCGGTGCCGTACTCCGAATAGCGGTCGATCTTCCTCGCCACTCGGACCAGCCGCAGCAGCCGCGCAGTCTTCAACAGACCGATCAGCGTCGTCGTCTGAACACAACGCATCAACACAAACATGTCACAAACCGCTAAACGAAAACGCTCGCACGAGAAATCAGGCACAAGAGCAATACCTACAATATCAAACGCTCGTAAGAGGAATTTTCCAGTTTTAATTAAAATAAATTATATTTTTTTGTAAACACTCTGGGCCCGATTGCGTTTCTTTGTGAACTAAAACTAAAATTAGTCCAAGCGAACGAGACAGAGCGATACGTTAGAGCGGGATATGAAACGAACGATCGTCGATAATACTACCTGTCGAACTTATACGCGTCCGAATAAATTCGAGCATATTTCGTGCGGTGTAAGATTTGATCTTGGCTGCGAAAAAGTGACAACCGGTCATCTCACACTCAGCTTTAGCGTATTGCCCCGTCTCGTTCACACGGACTAATTTCCGATTTTAGTTCACGAAGAACCGCAATCGAGCCCTCTAGCTATATTACTCCTGTATATTTTTTATTTTCTCCTGATGATTTCCTGAAGTTTAGTCACTAGAAGCCGTTCGTACAGTGAACATTCTAAAACACACACACACGCACACACGCGCACGCACGCACGCACGCATCTAAAAATCAAAAAGAATGATTCGCGACACTTATTACTAAATAATCCTAACTATTTCGTAGTGCCATCTGTACCATCATCATGCCACAATAGTGCAGATTTAGACCCCGAAAAGACACATTTAGGCGCTAAGAAGAAACGGAATACGGATCAGTATTTTGTCAATATACTTTAAAATAATAATTTGTGTTTATCTAGTCAAATAAAACCTTTGGATTAAAACCTGCCAGTTTAGACTGCTCGATTTTCGATCGTTCTTAACTTAGCTCAGAACACGCTCTATTTTAGCCCTGGTTGCAATGCAGAAACGCAGTACAAAAGCATTCTAGATCTTTAGTAGACTAAGACATAAGGAACTGATAAACCTTCGGACCCATGTAAATAGCTCCCTAGACGATCAAGCATGCTTGACGAGCATCGCGTCACGGGCTGGGAGGGGATCGTAGACCGCAGGAAAAATGCAAATATTTTTTAAAAATATTTACCAAAAATGCCTAATCTTGTAGTTTATACCAGGGAGTGAAGTCATTCATCAATCAATTACGTCTAATTAATGTTAATCCCTGTGTCCTGACGTCTAATTAATACGATCCCTTCCCAGCCCGCCACGCGATGCTTGTCAAGCATGCTTGATCGTCTAGGGAGACCTTAAGAGTTTTAGGCCGGCAATAGAGGGAAGATTTTTTATATACGATAGTCGGATCGGATGTGTATTGAATGTCCAAACAAAAGCATGGCATGAGTGCCTTCCGATAGTCCGATCAGACTATCGGAAGGCACTCATACATTTGATTGAACATTCAATGCGTTCAGACAAAGGCGACGTGGCGCGGGCGTCTGGCTGGCACGGACGCGGCGCAGACGTGGAGCGTTTCCGAGGCGTTCCCATGGTAACGTACGAGATACAGACAGAAGGAACGTGGCGCGGGCGCGTCACACCGAAGCGGCGAGCGACGTTGAACCTCGAACAAAAATGCACGATGATTTGAAATCCAACATTGGTTTTTGTGAGTTAGTCGAGAAATATGTATTATTATATGACGTCAATCGAATTATACGATTTAAAATGTATATAGATAGAGGTTAATGCATAAGAATGCATCCACTTCGCAAGGTTTCGCGATGCCTGACCGACTGAATGCATCTTCTCTAAACTTTGGTGACGTCACGTCCGCGCCTCGTCCACGCCACTTCCGCGCTTGGCACCCGCGCCACGTCGCCTCTGTCTGAATCCCCTCCTTACGGAAACGATTATAACCGAGCAGGGTCGAAGCGTTGGCGACGGCGATGAATGCGTGCGGCCACTTCGGTCCGAGCATTGCGACCATTTAGATACACGCGTTTTACGTACCTATTAACCATAACCATAGTATACCAGACAGTAGCTTCTCTTAATACAAAATTGTAATCGAAGCGAATATGCCAGGAGTCGTAAGGGCTCGTATATGGCCGTCAGATGTCCCGCTACTCGGCCGACACGGATACGCAAACGTTCGAAAAAGTCTCCAGCCTCTACCTGCGCGTAACGCTAACCAAAGGCGTTCGTCGAGACGTACCCCTCTGCCCACATTCCTCGCACCCTCATCCAGCAACGCCCCGTAGCTCGAGAGTAAACCTATTGTTTGGTATACTGTGCTATAACTTAGTTCGAAAATAAAACATTCATCTCGGTAATCTTTTCATTTTCTTACGAAGTACCAGCGAGCTCGAGATCCTAGCACAACTACACTTATCTTACTCTTGATAACAGAGATCATCAATCCAACAGTGGACGTAGGTTATTTCGGAACAGGGGGAATTAAGGTAGTGACAGACAGAGCCCACGTACCAACGTATGCAACGCATTATGACATCTAGATACTTGAATTTGCGTGAAAACACATGACTTCGAAACGTCGACTTGCGATCCCCAGATCGGCGTGGTAAGGTGGAGGGGATGAAAGTACTCTGTCTCACGCGTAAGACCAATGTGTATAACTTATGTTCGTAACACGTTAGACACGATAGAACGTCGGTGCATGTACAGAGAAAAGACATGCGTAAGTATTCAAGTTCATCATATCCCAATTTCAGCATTAATGTATGGAATTCTCCAAACTCTTCTCGTTATCTATTTATCTCATATATATATATTTTTTTTTTAATAAATTTATTCATAGAAAAAGATACATTTTTTAAAATATTACAATCTCGCCAAACTGGTATACAGTTTGTTGGCGAGACTTATTTCTAGTCTTACACTTCTAATTTTGTGATACAAAAATACATTATTAAAATATAAAAAAACAATGCACAGCAGTATTACTACTGGTCTTACTACAGGCTTAAATTAGGCCAGTATTACTACAAGCTTAAATTATAGAAACGTATAACAAATTTACTTATTACCACTAATTTCACTATAAACATCCAACAGGTAGCTTTTTAATCTCTTTTTAAACATCTGTGAATACAATATCTTCTATTCTTAACTTTTTTGTGGGGCTCATATTAATTAGAAAATAACAAACTGAGTAAATCGCTGTAAAACTCACTATCGGAATCAGAAAATATATTGTGCAGCGGTTGTACTCAATACAAGTGCACCTTCTGAGAAGTGACACCAGCTTTTGATGCTATACAGGATGTTTTTACTTGACGGTCATTGTTTTAGTGGGTGAATTAGTACAACAGGTAAGAAACTTTAGATGTTTTTTTTTGAGAAAAAAAAACTAAAAAGTATATATTTTTTTGTAATGTTTTGGAACGTTGTTTTTTAATATATTTTTTAAATAGTGTGAAAATCTGTGATCACCATGCTCTATCTAGCGGTAAGTAAAATGTCGCTAATTTTGTTTATTTACGCTAATATATTACCTTATGGATTTCAATTACGCTAACAGGTATATCATCGAGACCAGTTGATTTTTTGTTCTTTGGAGAGTCGATGCATTTTTCTATTTCTTGATTGTTGATTGATTTGATCCTTATTAAATGTAGTTTATGTAGAACTCTTTGGATGCTTTCTATTTTTCTAGTTTTCATATATTTTTGTTCTTGAATTGCTGATTTTCTATGTTTTCTCATTATTTCTGTTGTTTTTTATTTTTCTAGTTTTTATGTCTTTGTTATTTTTGAATTTCTATGTTTATTTTTCAATTATTAGTTTTTTATAGACTTTTTAATAATTTTATGAGTAATTTAAAATGTAATTTTATTTGTCGAAATAACAATTTTATTTGATATGTAATTTCTAAACCCAGAGCGGGTTTTGAAAATAATAAATTTACTTTACTTTACTTTACTTACCTTATTGCTATATGGCGCAGCGCGCTCATACGCATCTCAAACATTTATTTAACAGTCAACTTCTTAAAATTTTCAAACTAAAAAAAAAAGATTGTTTTTTTAGTTTTTTATTTTTTTTAAATTAAAGTTGGTTACTACATTTTAATGACTCACTTACAAAAAAAAAATGCCCGTAAAAGTAAACTAAAAACACCCCGTATATACATATGTTGCATACGCAGGATAAGTGTGCACATCGACGTGGGAGCGTTTTGCATACACAATATGGTCGAGTAACTACGTATTTTTTGGCAATACGCGTCCCGTCCACGTAAATAACAGGGTAAAGTACGTGGGCTTAGTCTCGCGTCTACACACGGTCGAGTTACAACCTAATTTTTTGGCAACACGCGTCTCGTCCACGTAAATGACTGGGTAAAATATGTGGGCTCAGTCTGGTATCTACACATGGTCGACTTACAACGTATTTTTTTGGCGTTACGCGTCCCGTCCACGTAAATGACGGGGCAAAGTACGTGGACTCATTCTGTTATGTACACTGGTCGAGTTACAACGTAATTTTTTGGCAATACTCGTCTCGTCCGCGTAAATGACGGGGCAAAGTACGTGGACTCAGTCTGGTATGTACAATGGTCGAGTTACAACGCATTTTTTGGCAATACTCGCCTCGTCCCCGTAAATGACGGGGCAAAGTGCATGGGCTCAGTCTGGTATCTACACGCGGTCGAGTTACAACGTATTTTTTTTGGAAATACGTCCACGTAAATAAGGGGCAAAAAATTATGCGATACGTCCGGATAGAAACTATAGTGAAAAACAGTCATGAGTGTGGATTTAAACTTCTTTGTAACCAAATTACCAGAACCTGCCTATGGTTTAATAAATGATGAGTAATGTACCATTTCCGTTTCATAGATTTACCTCATCTAATCATCTGATCATCCATGCCCCTTATAAATAGGACAAAAACGGATGTTACCACTTGAAGTTATAATCGCTGTTGTCATGGGTAGACTGAAACATAGCCGAAACGTCGGGTGCTACACACTTTACGAGGTAAAATCCGTTTTTTGTCATTTATAATGTCGAACCACCGCGAGAATCTTCAGTTTCACATTCATGGCCCATAATCTCAATGCACTACGACAAAATTAGATTAATTTCGAAAACAAACTTACATAAATTTCGAAAACAACGCCAATCATCCTAGAATTTTAAAAAGTGTTTATCAAATCATGCGCAGTACGAATCACGTGTGCTACGTTGAATCATGCGCCTAAAAGACATGATACGAATCACGCAATCATGCAAATCATGCCAAAATGCTCATAAGACTAGAGAAAATTGTGCTGGCCTGATTGGTGAATGATCAGATGATGGTGTATAAATGGGATTTTTGAATAAAATATATAATTTTAAAATTTGTTGAATTTGTAACGGTCAGCCCTGTGTAGTACTTAAACGTGGTTTAAATCCATGAGCCCTTAATAAGCAAAAATATACCCGCCGAATCGTACAGTCTTGCCAGAAAGAGTAGACCCTACGTTTTGGTATTTTTTTATATTGCAACACATAAATAATCTAAAACATGTCTCAGTACCGTTTCCCAAGAGGTGTATCGTACTTAGACCAGTGTTTATACTCCTTTACTATTTCTATCACGTAATATCAACGTTTGAATTATTGTTAGCTAGAAAGAAAAAGAAACGTTAGTCGTGCCTCCGTTAAATAATCATTAACTTTGACTACAATTGAGACAGGTTAACAGAAAATAAAACAAAATCTCACCTCAAAATGTACCTAGAAGTATATTTTGAGACACGAAAACGACTTCTCTAGCTCCGATTCGAATAGTTTGTCATATTTAAAACGAAAGAATATAAATAACGAAAATTAATGACAACATGAACGCAATTTCATGAACTGAACCAAGAGGACAAAATTCGTCCGACATAAGGGTGTGTTGCCACATCAAAATATTCTCCCCCCCCATGTCGAATTAATGTCGACTCTTAACGGCCATACTGTACGATCAGCCGTTTTTGAATTCGTTATGTGTTGGAAGAAATCACCCTCTTTGGGTGGAGCCATCAAACAAAAAAGAAGAAGAAGAAGAATTCGTTATGTGACGTTTGGCCGTGCATTCGTACCCACATATGCACCCGCCGGAGTTGCACCCATCGCAATTCCGAGGGCACCGAGTGTGCACACGCCGAAATCACACCCTGCCGGCCACGAATAACCTAATTTAAGAGCGGGGTTTCTTATTTGGCCGCATTTACATTGCAGATACCTACTGCGGCCAAAGAAGAAACTTGTGTTCTCTCGAAACAACATATTGTATTTATTATCCGTCGCATAGATTGAATATAATTACGGCAGCGCCACTCTTACGCGACGTTAGCAACGCATTACGACACATGGACCCTTAAATTTGCACACTTAAAGACACACTTATCATACGCAACGTTGCGAAGGATAAGTGTGTCTCTAAGCATGCACATTCAAGGGTGCAGATGTCATAATGCGTTGAGTCGGTTGCATACGTGGGGCAAGTGTGTATATACCGTAAGAGTACTGCACAGGTCTGATATTAAAAGTGCGCGACAAAACATCTCTCTCTGTTTTTTATATAATATTATTTGAGATAAAGATATGTTACCAGTCTGGTCGGCCCTTTATACAATAATACAATAATCGCTTTATTTATATTCTTAAATTACACAATACACGAAGAAGAAAATACAAAATACAATAAAAAACAATGCATTTAAACCTGACGCGTGACGGGCTCTAAGCTACTACTATTTTACAAGCATTTCTTTTCGGTTTACAACGTTTTTGAAACGACGCTAATATTTTGTTTGAAAATATCAATTTCAACGTACGTCAAGCGATATCCAATTGGTGCTGGTACTTTAAAAGCAAAATCAAGCAAGGCATTTATTTCGATTGGTCATTTTGGAAATATTATTTTGTAATTTTTGGCATTTGTGTGGTGTTGTAAATGTAGGTGGGTTGTGTTAAATAGCCTGGTTTATATAATAACTTGTGCCCTGCAGTCTTTATATTATTTTTATGGATATAGTGTATGTGAGTAGGGTTGACTGGGGATAATAGAAACAGCGGATCAAACGATTATGAAATCTAATGTTCGTCACATCCAATAAATGAGTCCAATCAATTATTTATTGGATGTGAGGCGCCACGAGACACTCCCTCAAATCATTCCTCTTTGATATCTATGTCGCCAGTATTAACAGTAGTGTGTCCAGTAAGAAAAATGCTTTAACATTATTTTTCGGGATCACTAAAATTGAGACTAAAATTAAATCTTTATAAAAGTGAGAATTTGCTTTTGGACCAATATTATTTGGTTTCTTTGAGTTGCTTTTTTTTTCGTTAACAATGTACAAAGTATATATTATTCCTGTCATAAGAAGTTTAAAAATATTTGACTAGGGATATTTAAAAATATTTGACTGAAGCCGAAAATGTGTCTCAAAAAATCTCACACTGTCTTTTTTCAGTTGCATATAAAGCTTTGCAATTGCTCCTCGTTGCGAAAAAATAGCGAAAGCCATTTTATAAAATTAGTTTGTATCACTCAGAAAATGATAATTTGCTGCAAAGATTATTAAAAATAATAAAAATAAAACAAACGTCAATGCAAAGCAATTTATTATTGATTTTTTTACATTTCAGTTTTGTCAACATTTTTTCGAAACACGGTGTACTTTTAGCAGTTTGGTATTTGGGTCCTTACCTATGTAATCGCTGTTTTTTTTTAACACTGGCCACTTTGAACTTGGATAACTTGGGTTTGAGTTGGGATTTCAAATTCAAATCAATTTTAATTTAAGGTGTTTTGTTTGTTTTTTAAAGAATCTCATGTGAATTTGTATTTCCGTCGATTGTTTCTGCTCAAATATTTTCGTTTGTGCAACCATGGTAAAGTTGAAAATTTGCATTAGTTTTCAAATATGAGATCCTGAGCCGGTGTTTTCTATTACAGATTCTTGCAGTCTGGCTATATACAGTTACCGTAAATGTGTACTATTAAGAATTGCATATAATGATGGAGAAGCTCGTAATTAAATAACCGAGCCTGGTCAATCGCTCATCGGCACTGCTTCTGCATGACAATGTATAACCACAGATTTCACTGCAAACAAAAGAAAATTTGCAGGCGTTGCGGCTGGAGACTCTTGGTCACCCACCGTACTTGCCAGACCTTGACCCAATAGATAACTTTTACAAAGGAAAAAAACAACTTTGAAGAGTCAGTGAAAAACGCCTTCAAAGCATTCATTGGTTCCTGTCCACAAGAGTTTTACATCAGAGGAATTAAGCAACGCATATAAAAAAAGAAAAATATGCATTAATAATAGTTTTAATTTTTTTTTATTTATTTATTTAAGTCCAAAATAAAAGTTTACAATGTTGACATAAATGATACAGTGTAAAAAAGAGCAAATACTTAATCATTGTTTGCGAAGCAAAGAAAGTACAGATTTGATGGATTTTATCAGCTCCACTAGACTACAGTCTGTTCTGGAGTCAGTCTGTACCACTCTTACATTTGTTACATAGAACAAATACACATTTTTATAAATTTTCGGTTAAAATAATGAAAATTTTTAACAACATAGTTATGAAAAATTTGAAGAAAAGGACATCTAATCTTGGTTAGTAAAGGGGTAATAATAAAAGGATAAAAGGATAATTACCTACATTGGCATTGTAATAAATAGATACATTTATATATAATTACACACTCATACATATAAAAAATATATATACACATACACACACATTTATACATATATACAAAACGTATCTACCTATATTCAATATATAATTTATATATACTTACATAATAATATATATATAAACAAAAATAAATAATTGCAAAAACTTTTTTTTTTTTTATTATTTTAAGACACAATTTCCATGAGCTGCCTTTCGCATTCGCCTCTATTTTTTGCACGTAACGATTTTGTGACCTCAGCTTTGAAAGCGGTACTGGTTCTCAGCTTCTGCCCGTCGGTGAGTGTCGCAAGGAATGCATCATACATCCGCGGGGCCAGAAACAAATAATGTCTCTGGGCAAACCTTGTGTTCGTCCGAATTTGCTTCTGGGTTTGCTTTTTTCTTGTGTCGTGTTTGTGATCTCGGCTGGAATGCCGATCTGTGTCGTGGTGAAAATAAGTGACAATCGATTTTATGTAAAGCTGTCTGATATCAAGTATCTGGAAGTCATTGAAAAGTAAATCGGATGGGTAGCGATACGGTTTTCTGTTTATAACTCTCACTATCGCTTTTTGAGCTTTTATTAGTGGGTCTAAGTGCAGGGTTCATAGGGTTGAATATTTCTATTAATTAATTAAATATTTGTCATACAAAGTTTTTGACCTTAAATTTCCTTAATAGAACAGCTACTTCATAGGTAACGACCCAATATATTGTGTATAATATATTGGGCTCGCTTGCGTTTCTTAGTGAACTAAAATCGGAAATTAGTTCATGTGAACGAGTCAGTGCAATACGCTCTAGAGCGGAATGTGATATGAGCAGTTGTCACTTTTTCGCATTAAAACTACCCACCAAAGCTAAAGCTTTTGAATCTAAGACCGCAAGAAATATCTTCAGACTTATTCGGACGACTATAAGTTCGACAGATAGTTTTGAAGCGGGCAAATCGACGATCGTTCGTTTAATATTACGCTCTAACGTATTGCTCTATCTCGTTCGCTTGAATTAATTTCACTTTTAGTTCATAAAGAAACGGGTAAGTGGGCCCATTATATTGCGTATATTGTATTGCGTTTCACATTTGTGGCGATTTTAAAATTGTTATAGGTAGATTATTGTATATGTCTGTAAGGCTACAGGGCACACAATGACAGAAATAGCCGAATGAGTTTTTGAATAAAGCTTTGTATGAGTTTGACCCGAGCGGTCGAGGGGTCACCTTGCCTACTTGTTTTATTACAATCTAAGTTACGAGACAAGACGAAAGCGATACAGAATAATGAATTTGCTCAAAAGTACAAGAAAGTGGTACGATTTAAGTAGTAATAGCTACCTCGTCACCTTCAAGTCCAAGCTGAAACAGAACAACATCAAAACATCCAACATGTCCATTCACCACAAGAAGAGAACTTTAATGAATAGTTGAGGGCTAGGTTGGCTGTGGTTAGGTAAACAAACAAACAGAAAATAAGATATGAGAATAGGATTTTTCGTTTGTTTTTGTTTTATTCGTTAATCTTCCGTGATTGGGGTTGCTGATATAAATAGAGAAAGAGTACTCTAAAGTGACTGAGAAAGAAATGTTAGTAGAATAACCAAGTATGGATATATTTTTAGGATGGTTTAAATTTGAAGGCCAAATTTAAAAAGTCGGATTAACTTACAATGAGCAAACAATTGAAAACAACATTTCACCAAAATAAGAGGAAACTGTATACACAAACAATAGTATAATTCACGGAAGATGAACGAAATTACAAACCATGTTTCATTTGACTCGTAAATAAAAACAAAAATCTAGTAGGTATTTAAAGAAGAAATTAGAAATATTACTAGTATGCAAGAAATTTAAATATATAGATCTAGCGCTCATACAAAATTGCAACTGCAACCATAGAAACGAGCACTAATTTATATTAGGAATGATTAACAAAAGCAAATATTACTGTACAAGCACTAGATCGTAAGAATAACTTGGTAACTACACCTATATAATGAGAACATACACATAGAAAACAGTTCAGTATAATGAAGTATTTCAGAAAACATGCCTAAACTAACACTTATAAAATATCTAAAGGGTTGTTGAAAATTTTCATAAAGTTGAAAACGATTTATTCAATAAATAGACTTTTAAGAAATAATTTGAAAAGTAATATAGATGTAGAAATTGAAACAGTAAGAGAATAGGCATCTATAGTAAACTAGCTACTCTTGATGAAGATGAATTAAATGGATGGAGACAATTTGGAGTCCTGATTAGTTTATTTAATAGGTATAAATGGTGATGAAGTGGAGAGTAATACTTAAGAAGGTCTTTTTAGTCGACCGATAGGCCAGCGATTCAACGTGGGTTAAACCTAACCGACGATATTGAGCAATAGCTCAATATTGTTGGTTCATGGTTAGCTGCTTCCACGGACGCCCGCAAGGGAAGCAAGAAAAAGCATATACCCCCCCTTCCCTGGTTTTTTCTGTAACATGCTATTAAACCTGGCATCTTGCATCGGTTTTTTAAAGGTCTTGTTTTATAGATCTTTTTAAGCAGAGCGAAGATTGGGGTAGCTTTGAACATCTGTCTCTCCCTGCAGGCGACGAGCCGAATAGCCGAGAGAAGCTTCTACACTTTGCCATGATCAAAGATGGGAGATGATTGACTCAACGGCCTTTTTGTGCTATCTTTGCACCGACAAATTGTTGCAGTTTATCCGTAGTTAATGATGTCATTTTCTTGAGGCCGACTGATCTAAATCTGATCTGATCTGACTAAAAAAGACTGCATCTACCTACACTTAGGTAATTCTTTCGCTTCAGTTCTAGTCTTCTAGTAATATTATTATACTGATATCATTTATTTTGAGGAATCAATATGCTTAGTTTCTTGTAATTCTCGTTGCAACTAAGGCAGTCGACTACAACGGGCGAACCCGTCACCTCAGGAATTTTAACGAAATTAGATCGAATCCGTAACCAGACTGGAGGGCGGAGATATCCATCCAAATCTGGCAGTAAGGGCGTGAGGTTGGCCTATTGATTTCACTTCCCAATCCCTCGCGGTAAGGCGTTGGGATCGCATAGGCTTGTTGGCGTAGCTAGACCGTGGACTGTGTTGGCCGTAAGTCTCTGCGGTCACTCCATAGGATAGGAAATGATATGATATCGCTATAACTTCCTGGGGTGGCGGGGTCGCGCGTAGTAGTTGACCACTCTCAATGCTTCCTCCTGGCAAAAATGCTGCGGGCGTCCATGTTCTTACTATCATTGGGCGCTACTTCTCCAGCATCTTCTGCCATCTATTCTAATGTTGTTCGTTTTGTTCAAGTTTGTCCCTATATATTCTCTCTCTCATTCGGTTATATAAAGGTATTACACTCCACTCCACCAAAACATTGAGAAGTAAGGAGGCTCTTTACGACCAGCCGTTGCTTCTCAAATGAAGTGCTAGATGTGACGAACCTCATCGGTGTCCGTGCCGAAGAGAAGGAGGTCGAACGGTATCGCCGCGACGAGGTCGATGAGGAACCAACCTCGCAGGTAGTGCATCGCTATCCTGGTGGGATGGGAGACAATCTCGTCTGCGCCGTTCACGTACGTGGTGCGGAAGTTTATGAGGATGTCCACGATGAAGGTCACATCCACTGAAAAGTTAAAATAATTGCGATAAAGCCAATTCTAAGAAATGTAAGCCTATGCAGATAGAGACTACGTCGAAATGTTATATTTATTTTGCCCGTCAGAAAACAATTTAAATATTCCCGTGTGTAGTGCTACCACGCGTAAAGTTTCATATAAATGTCATTGGAGTTAGACCGAGCGAGCGAGCTTGACACGTCGACGTCGACAGAGCCCCAATTACGTTGCGAAGGTCGGTTTATACAATCGGACCTCACTTCGGTACAGGGGATCCTAAGCACGGGGGTAACGTTAAAGAGGTAACCCAACCGCCTCTAAACCTGAATAAATAACCATGTAAAAGAATAAGAGGTTCACTGAGAAAAAATATTTACGTGAGCTCCGTAAATATTTTTTCTCTCTCTAATTGCAGTAATGGCCAAACAAGGACAAGGTTTCATAAATTTATTTATTTATATCTCAAGAAAACATACATCGTTGCTTTAGACAATTTTACATACGTGATGATTGTAATTCCGTTTATTTGTTTTCAAAGTTCTACAGTAAATGATTAGCGATTTTAATTGATTTTTATCTAAAATTGGAGGATTGGAAGGAGCAGAAATTGATCAATAAATTACATACAAAAATAAATGAATACCTACATTAATAAATACAGAAAATAAATACATACATACATAAATTTACAAAAAATAAAGAGTAAATTAAACCCTGTGCTCATTTTCTATTATTCTATTTAATTCTATTATATAAGCAGATTTATTAAATGAGTTAATATCTATATATTGGAAACTAGTATTATATAAGGTCATAAGACGATAAATAATAGAATAATATAACCTTATTGTGCTATAAAAACATAACTTAATGAATATTACACTGGTTTTATAAAAAAGACAATTTATGCACAAATGGCGGACTTATCGCTATAGCGATATCTCCGCCGAAATATGTAAGGGCATTTCGTGCATAGTTTGTATTTGCGCGTTGCAATTCGAATGTTCGAGGAGCCGTAATGGTTCGAGGTGGGACGAAAAATGACAGGTTTTCCACGAGGTATGGGCTGTCGATATGCTGTTATTCGTTATTTTATGAAGGAAATATACGCAACCGTGCGCCTGTCCTCAAACGAGTGAAGATGGAAGTGTGTCAGTCTGCTATCATAAGACTGAAGTCCTAGAGATTACCAAAAGTTAGGACGCTACGCCATGCTAGATAATGTTTGAAGACCATTGTCGGTAATCTAAACACACGAAGGAATGATTTGACAGTAGGTTAGGTTAGATCTGGAAAAGCTTTTTTTGCAACGCAGCGAACGTTTGACCTTTTTTAGAGCGAGACAATGGACCGAACGCTATATCTTTGCCTCTCTTTTCCAGTGGCGTGCTTAAAACAACAATTATAATACACAATATTATAATCGTGTATGAAAATATGTGTGGTTGTTAACTATTTAGAGCCTTACCTGTTCTGGGAACTGATTAAGTGAATCCAAAATTAAATAAAATAATTATTTTTAACTGATTAAGAATAATACAACATGGAATACCGAAAATGTGTTTAAAATTAGCTTATTAATTTCATAATAAACGTTGATTTCATAAATATCCTTATCATATTATGTCATGTCATGACATGAATGACAAGTTTTATGTCATTTTCATAAATATCACAACGGCCCTAGTTGGTTATGCGTGCGTGCGAAAGTGAATCCAAAATTAAATAAAATAATTATTTTTAACTGATTAAGAATAATACAACATGGAATACCGAAAATGTGTTTAAAATTAGCTTATTAATTTCATAATAAACGTTGATTTCATAAATATCCTTATCATATGTCATGTCATGACATGAATGACAAGTTTTATGTCATTTTCATAAATATCACAACGGCCCTAGTTGGTTATGCGTGCGTGCGAAAGTGAATCCAAAATTAAATAAAATAATTATTTTTAACTGATTAAGAATAATACAACATGGAATACCGAAAATGTGTTTAAAATTAGCTTATTAATTTCATAATAAACGTTGATTTCATAAATATCCTTATCATATGTCATGTCATGACATGAATGACAAGTTTTATGTCATTTTCATAAATATCACAACGGCCCTAGTTGGTTATGCGTGCGTGCGAAAGAGTAAATGTAGATTAAATGTACGGTAAATAATATCGGCATCGCTGCGAAATCCAGTATTACACGGCCGTGAAATCCCGATAATTATGCACGTCGAGAGTCTTTCGCTGCGCGCGAATTACTTTAACATATTTTAAACAAATAAAATCATTAGGCATTGGAAAGAGTTGTAAATTATTTATATTTTTAAGCTATTGCATAGCTTTTATCGCGGGCCTAGGCCAGCGCGGCGACCGAATGAAGAAATTTCTTAACGAAAATTAATGATTTTAAACTGATAATTACGTCTAAACGAGTACTGCTTCCGATTCGAAAAAAATACATGTTAAACAAGAACATTTTTCTAATATTCTTAGCTTTGAATATTTTAAATTTTGTTTATATTACATAGTGTAATTAATTTGTGAAATTAGGTCTAACCGAACACAAAAACGACTACTACGCAAATACTATCTGGCGCATTATTATGAAAGCTGCACCATTTAAAAGATAATTTAATTATCTATCTTTTTATCTACATTTTTTTTCGAATAATCCGTTTTTTTGCTTTATCGAATAAAAAATTCGTGCGCGGCGCTCTAAAATTCGGCGTTCATTTGCTACCGCAGCCGCAAATGATTCGGAATAATTTTGAACGTTTTCCGATAGAGCGCAGTTATCTGATATCAGAAAAAATAAAATAAATAAATAATTATAATTGCATAAGTTGTTAAAAATGCTATTCAATAGCTTTACCGCGGCAGTCCCCGAGTGCCACACGTATTTTTTAATAAATCAAACGGCCTTCAATAGATTCCTATTGTTATTGCAATCTTCATAATAGTTCATAATCAGGGAAACGTAATCAGTGCAACAGTTATTATTATTTTTAAGCTATTGCATAGCTTTTATCGCGGGCCTCGCCAGCGCGGCGACCGAATGAAGAAATTTCTTAACGAAAATTAATGATTTTAAACTGATAATTACGTCTAAACGAGTGCTGTTTACGATTCGAAAAAAATATATGGTAAACAAGAACATTTTCCTAATATTCTTAGCTTTATTCATTTTCCTAATATTTTACATTTTGTTTATATTACATAGTGTAATTAATTTGTGAAATTGGGTCTAACCGAACACAAAAACGACTACTACGCAAATACTATCTGGCGTATTATTATGAAACCTGCACCATTTTAAAGATAATTTAATTATCTATCTTTTTATCTACGATTTTTTTCGAATAATCCGATTTTTTTGATTTATCGAATAAAAAAGTCGTGCGCGGCGCTCTAATGGAAGACGTTTAAATTATTCCGAATCATTTGCTTTCGCAGCCGCAAATGATTCGGAATAATTTCAACGTTTTCCGATAGAGCGCAGTTATCTGATATCAGAAAAAATAAAATAAATAAATAATTATAATTGCATAAGTTGTTAAAAATGCTATGCAATAGCTTTACCGCGGCAGTCCCCGAGTGCCACACGTATTTTTTTTTTTCATTTTCGTTTCAAACCAGTTGATAGGAATTCCTGCACTTGGTTATGTCAAAAACTAACGAAAAAAAAATACGTGTGTCACTCGGGGACTGCCGCGGTAAAGCTATTGCATAGCATTTAAAACAACTTATGCAATTATAATTATTTTTTTTTCTGATATCAGATAACTGCGCTCTATCGGAAAACGTTCAAATTATTCCGAATCATTTGCGGCTTCGGAATAATTTAAACGTCTTCCGATAGAGCGCCGCGCACGAATGTTTTATTCGATAAAGCAAAAAAAAACGATTATTCAAAAAAGTCGTAGATAAAAAGATAGATAATTAAATTATCTTTAAAATAGTGCAGGTTTCATAATAATACGCCAAATAGTATTTGCGTAGTAGTCGTTTTTGTGTTCGGTTAGACCTAATTTCACAAATTAATTACACTATGTAATATAAAAAATATCTAAAATATTCAAAGCTAAGAATATTAGGAAAATGTTCTTGTTTAATATATATTTTTTTTGAATCGTAAGCAGTACTCGTTTAGACGTAATTATCAGTTTAAAATCATTAATTTTCGTTAAGAAATTTCTTCATTCGGTCGCCGCGCTGGCCTAGGCCCGCGATAAAAGCTATGCAATAGCTTAAAAACGGGCATAATATTCAAATATATACCTATTAAGGTATAAGGTATGAACGTCGCTATTGCAAGGTATAAACGTTGAACATCCAAGCGCAGATTTTCTAGGTTATATAGAGGAAACAAAATTTTCCAATATTTTCTATCAAAATTCTTACATAATTTCTTAGAATTTTTATGTGGACAATAGTACTAATAATTAATCAAACAGATATAGGATAAATTCACAAATTATCACACGGGAAGATATTTTAAAGAAAAAACACAAACAAATCAGTAGATAATAATAATTATAGTCAATAGCCAATAGTTAGAAGAAAAAAAAACGCAATTGTAAAATAGTCAATAATAGAAAGAATAAGGAATAATAATAGTCAAGTAGGTCAATAGAGCTGCGAAAAATTGATATTGTCGAAATCCTCAATGATATAAATGGGGTTTTTAGTCAAAATACCCTGTACCTTTTTCTTAAAGTGTACCTCCGCAAGGCCCCTGATGTGTAATGGAAGTTTTTTGTAGAATAAGTAATTTAATAATAATAATAATACTCTTTATTAGCAACTAGAATACAAAAAGGCGAGCTTCTTCCCACATAGTAATATCTTACAGCTAACCTAATCGTAGTGCATTAACATATGCGCGCGTTGTGGAAATAAAAGTTATTAAGTATGTCTGCATGAAATACAAACTACTATATTTTTAAATTAATGATTTTTTATCATTATATCTGTTACGACGACACATATATGTCACAACCTTTCACATTTAGTGAGAGATTGTGACATATCTGTGTCATCGAAAGTGTCTTCAACCTTTTTCCTGCACAAGCATCTTTGGAGCCGAGGTGGTTTATGTACGAGTTAATTATCATAGATAACTAGGTTTAACCTAAGTTTTGATCGTGACAGAAAAGAATTTAAAAATATTGAAAAATAAATATACAGAAATATATATTTCATTGTCATTTTTGGAATGCAAGATTAAAAAAAATTAGACAGAAATCGTAGGTACACCTACCGTTGACCCATTCGGAAGGGTTCGCTCACTCTCTCTTTCGCATGCATTCCGCTGTCTCACTTATAACCCTTCCACGCAATACACTACACCTCACACCTAAGCTGCTTTAGGATGGGTCACCCCCTAGGCAACTTAAATACGATCTTCCAAGCAGAATGCATTGGCATCACTAGAGCAGCACAGGCAGTTGCAGCCAAAGATGTCGGAGACCTAAGTTTGAAATTTGTCTCCGACAGTGCCTCCGTGCTACAGCAAAAAATACTATAACCTCTGTCCTTGTACTGGAATGCCACAATGCGCTTCAATCCATTGCAGGGTCAAATAAAGTGACCCTGCAATGGATTAAAGGGCACAGCGGCTCACTGGGCAACGACGCGGCAGACGAACTGGCCAGAAGGGGATCAAAGAAAATCGTATATGGACCGGAACCCTTGATGCCCATACAGCTCATCTAACTATTTCAATTTATGCAAGAAATTTCAAATCCTCCCCTTGATTAAGCGGCGTGAAACCGCGGACTTAACCTTTTTGCTAAAAATTACCTCCAATAATATTAACTGTCCTGACTTACTAAATAAAATTAATCTCCGTGTTCCTTCCAAACTCAATAGATTTAACCCTGCTCTTCATGTTCCTCATGCTGGTACCAACTATAGGCAAAATGCATTTCTGTGGCGAACAAGTGACAATTTCAATGACATGATTAAACGCTTTGACTTTGATCTATTCTGTACGAGTGTTAACTCAGCTAGGCAGCGGCTGAACAGTGAATTTTTTAGCATTAATTGTTGAATAATTTTTGATGCATTCTTAATCGATAGCTTTAATTGAAAGATCACATATGTTTCTACAACGTTATTTAAACGTGAAAACCTTTAATTGGCTCTCTGCTATGTTACTCCGGCATTGTTAAATTATAATTAGCTGTTGGTTTTCCTGAAAATAAATAAATAAATAAATACCCCAAGCCCAAATAAAAACTTGGCTACGCAAGAACACCGATGAAACCCACCTTACAGAATGGAAATGTCCACCACACCAAATGTGCGTTTTAAGAAAATATCTCTAGGTCATCCAGTGGCATGTTAAGAAAATGTCCCTAGGACATCCAAAGTGGCATGTAATGCATGTTAAGAAAACGTTCCATTTTTGTATCCAGGGCCTCCAAAGTGGCATGTTAAGAAAATATCCCTAGGGCATCTAAAGTAGCATATTAGGGCATGTAATTAAAATGTTTCCAGGACATCCAAAGTGGCATGTTAGGGCATGTTAAGAAAACTTGACTTTTTTGTCCCCAGGGCACCCAAAGTGGCATGTTAAGAAAATATCCCTAGGGCATCGAAAGTGGCAAGTCAAGGCATAATAATAAAATGTTCCCAGGACATACAAAGTGGTACCTTTAGGCATGTTAAAAATACGTGTCCTCAAGGCATCCAAAGCACACCCATTGGATGCGCCACTGTGTCACTACTAACATAATATTTCTTATTTAAATATTAATGCAAGAAAGAAGGCGGTAAATAGAGAATGGTTAGCTTACTTTATAATTGAATCGGGTCAGGAACATTATTAAACTGAGAAAAGGAGGACAACCTTTTAATTAATATTTGTCGGCAGCCAGCCAAACGGAGGCGTGCTCTCTCTCTCTCTTGTCCTCTACCATGTCCCCTTAATTAACTCGACGAGAGGATTTGCAAGACGGCCCAAAGGCTCTAGTCAATTGACATTTACAAGAAAACGCTCGGTCAAGGAGTACTTTTAAAAACAACTTTGCCATTCGGACAAATTGGATTTTTCTCGAGCCAAAGCAAAACAAGTGTTTTCAGGATGAAAGAAACTCTTCAGAAAGCAAATGGCAAAGACTAAAGGCGATGTGCGAAATTTGTTGGATTCAATAACGAGATTTATGAAAATATAATCACATTTAAGGAAATTTGCAAATGTTGTAGGGCGTGTACAGCCCTGGATCTACATTTGACCCGAGTCGGGGCAAAAACCTGACATTGGTGCCCCCGCTCCCCTCCATCATTAGAGATTATTGATTTTAAAAAAACTCGCGAAACAAATATCCTGGGTAAGATTTTTGTAAATAAGAAATAAATACCCTTTTAAATAATTTTGCACTCTTCATTACCTATTTCAATAACTTTTCCAAAAGGGAGCAAGCGACAAAAAAGTGCAAGAGTTTTGTAAAAGCTGATACTTTCAGATCAAAGAGTATTAAGACCATAGAATGCCGGGGTAGTCAGCAGGCCGGATTCCGGGACACCTGGCGCTGGCTTACTATAATATGAAAGGTGCGATTTTAATGAGTACCCCCAAAGTGTGTTGGAAAAGCTGAAAATTCATCAGTAGACAGTGGATGCAATGAAGAACTCGAAACATATGGTCAGACTGTTTAAGGCGACTACCTCTCTCAAACAGTGTAAACGGACATATTGCAATCAAATTTACGTTACTCCCGCGTGCATTTTAAATAATAATAATATGAGTCTTGTAGCAAATTTCTCAACCCTTCGTACTAAGATGCCGAATTTCAATATTTTTACTGTTTTCTTAATAAAAATAAATAATAATTCCTTAAAAGTAATAAATAATAATAGGACACGTGGCGTCAGCATTACCCCATACATGCTACAAAAATTAAGTCCCTTCAAATACGCCGATAAGAGGTAAGAAGAGATTGGCTGTCAATCTGCCACATATATAAACTGCTTAGGGGGTTCGTTGATAATGCGACCATCCTTAGAAGAATCGGTCTATTTGTACCCGCCAATTACTACCGTGCTAGGACTCACGTATTGTTCGCGTTACCGCGAGCTAGAACTAACATCGTTCAACACTGCTTCACAGTGTGGACGCTTCGTACCCTAAATGCACTATGTTCGACTGAGCCAGAATTGGATATTTGGACGGTGAACTTAGCACAACTGCAAAGTACGGTAATGGCATTTCTTAGCAATCAAGTAATTAGATAAATATGTACTAAATTATTAAAATTGTTAAAAAGGAGTAACTAGTATAATAAGAAAGGTTAGATAAACATTAGATACACATATGTAAGTATAATCGTTTAATATTACGCTCTAACGGATGTCTCCGTCTCGTTTGCGTCTAGAATAATAATTTATATATTAGAATAATAATGATAGTAATAGTAATGTAGTAGAGTAATAATAATATTATTACCAGTATAATTATAATATTAGTCTATAGTAGAATAATATTTATAATCTAGAATAATAGCTAGAAAAATAATTAACGATTTGGAATCATCCGTAAGGTTAATTATGTTTTGGGAAGTAAATAAATAAATAAATAAATAAATACGTATTTTTTCGGTATTACGCATCAGTCTAATATGCCGCGCAATATAGTGGACTTTATTTTTGTGACATGTATGGAGTAATGCCGACGCCACGCATTGTATTGTAATGCAGTCTGACCATTTGTTGCGGGTTCTGTATTGCATCCATTGTCTGCTGATGAATTTTCACTTTTGGGGTACTAATTAAAGTTCCTAGTACAGCAGAGCCAGGTGTTCCGATATCTGATCTACTCACTACAACGGCATTATATGGTTAAAATTATACCGTTTCAGCTTTCAGCACAAAGTATCAGCATTTACAAAAGTCTTGTACTTTTTTTGTCGCTACCTCTTGGCATATTATTACCTATTTACTAATAGCCTTTTCTTATGCGGCATTAATATAAAATACATACAACCACTGTAGACAACGCACAAGCCAGACTGTACAAGCACCTTCAATCCTTAGGTCTCTGCAAATTTTTCTATCTAATCTTGCTACAGCTTTAGACGTCGAGCTTTGATTTCCGCGAAAGAATTTATTATCACATCATTTACATTTTACAATTACATTTACATTTTCGTCGTGTCCAATTGACGGCTAAAGGCCGCTCTTGGACGTGTCAAAATAATTGGGTTATGTAAAAAGTTTCGCTACTACTCTTTACTGAACATATATATGTAGGTAGTCAAGAATTAACTACTAGATTGTCAAACTATAAATACAAATAATCAAAATAGAAGCCTAATATTTGAAGTAGTTAGTAATTCGAAAAGATACGTAGTAAAATTATTTATCGTAATATTCAAATTGTCAGTAAAATGTTAAATAATCAAATTAAATCTACGTTAAAAGTACAGATATAAGACCATATAAAATAATCAGACAATAAGGCTCTACTTTTTTAAGTAATTTAAATGGGCACAATATTTGAAAAATCATGGCCCTCAAATTCGGCCAGATTATAGAAAGGTCTCCTTGATGTTTTTTTGAATTTTATGTCCTCCAGCTGTTTAAATTTTGAAGGGAGTAGATTATAGAATTTAATGCTAAGGTACAAGTAGCTTTTCTGTACTTACGCATAAAAGGGAGCTACCGCGGGTGTTGCGGGATAAATAAAATGTGCATATTAGGTTAAGAATAGCATACGAAACCCTAAAGTAAGTTTCAATATCCATGACTCAAAAACAAATGCATCTTTCCACTAACAGCTTTGCATAAATTAAGGCAGCTGCAGATTAAGAAAAAAAGCTCCCTCGGCCTTCGTTTCTAGGAAAAAACCCGGAATATTCTACGCCGAAAGAAGAAACGGCAATAAAGCAAAATATCCCGACCCTAAAGCCATAAAACACCCGGCGCCATAGGCGAATCAGCACCACAGGTGACGATGGAAAATACCGCCGCTGGAATGACTCGCCGAAATACAGTTTAACAATGAGCAAATGCCATACTTAGACAACCAAAAATTGAGGCACTTAACGTCCTAATTAAGCTAGATTAAAACTAGAATAATAATTATTATTTTTTAATGTATTTTTTGATGTTCATACCGTAGAGATAGCTATAATATTACGGAATCTAACATTAAGATTAAGAAAACAATCACAAACTCACTAAATGCGTAAAATATTGAAATAATTATTAGACAACCATTACCTAGGCTGGTTTAGGGGTAAATTGGCGTAACTTAAGATATTGTAAAGGTTAAATTAGCTAGATTATAATTTAATCTTAAAATCGACATAAATAGCGCATACTGGCATCTGTTGGAGAAAGCCGAAGGCTATAAGCCACGCCTTAGTAAAATGTAAGCGCGCGCTTTTCAAACGCAACCAATGAAAATATTGGACCAAAATCGCCGCCAATAATAGGGAAGCGCGCGAAAACACGATATGGAATGATCCCGAAAGCCCTTAAAAAAGCGAGAGCGGACGGGATCAAACCAGTCTGAAATCTGTCGGCACCGTGTACACCATCAACACCGTTTGTTACGTATATTTAGTGAGAGAACTTCGCGTTACCGAAAACTAAATTATTGACAGTTTAGACTCGGGTATTTTACAATATGTAGATATCCTAAGAACAGTTTTGAGAAGCCAAATTGTACGATTTCTTTTGGACTTAAGTGTAAAATTTTTAAATAAACATTACTTGCTATATTTTTAAAATAAATCTTTTTTCTCCCGTAAGACTGAGTTTTTTGTTTACTGGTTAGTGGTCCTATTTTAAAAACAATTAGATAATTCTCCCTATGGTGACATCGAAGAAAGTGACAGTGAACGATAGAGGATAGCCGACATACTGCCCCAGTAAAGAGCCACTGAGAAGCCGACGTGACCATATCACCCGACATCAAGAAAGTAACTCTCACCGGAGCCGTATCCGACATCGCCTGCGATCAAACCACCTGAATATGGGGTAAGCCGTTCAACTCTCCTTTCGATGTGAATACGCCGTAGTCTGCTTTAGGAAAAGAAACCGCAGATTACGGACAGATTACTAAACGAACGCAGTAGAGGCTGCTGATTCGTCGGCCCCTTGAAAAAGGACGCCACATTATAGCGTTTCTTTTTGGTCCTAATCGAGCCGGATCACTAGCTCAGACCATTAGCACGGAAAGACCAGCAGGAGATAATTATTTATTTAAAATTTAAAATAAATAAATAAAAGATGTCGTCGCCGCGAAAAAATAGCGCGGAGAGAAGCGAATCTGCCAGAAGAAGCCTTAGAATAGCGGAACGGAAGCTAAATCAAAGCATCTCCGAAAATCGACGGCAAGGCGGTAGATTGGAGCTACAGGATCAGGCCAGAGGAATGGCGGATCCTCCGACATCGAGCTGTTCGGGCGAAACTGCAACTGCCGCAAGGCCTTTGTCACGCGCCGCGTCAACAAGTAGCCGCAGATCATCGCGATCCGCAGCCACAACAATAAGACGAAGGCAGCTAGAAGCAGAAATGCAGGCAGAGGATGAGAGAGAACGCATGCGGGCCGACGCCGCCAGAGCCGACGCCGAAGCCACCGCCGCCGCCGCCGCCGCCAAAGCCGACGCCGAAGCCACCGCCGCCGCCGCCGCCGCCGCCGCCGCCAAAGCCGACGCCGACGCCGCCGCCGCAATTCGACGAATTCAACTTGACAGCCTCGAGAGAAAACTGCAAATACAAAAACAGCTGATCGAGGCCGAAGTTGAAGACGAGATGGCGGACGACGCGAGCAGCTATGCCAGCAGCCAGTCGGAACGACAAAGCCGACATAGAACAGCGAAGTGGATCGACTCCGCCAAAATAACGATGCCGATCGACACGGCACATTGGCCCTCCACAGACGCGACAAATCAAGCGCCCAAACGCCCGACAAATCAAGCGCCAATGCACCCGACAAATCGAGCGTCCGTAAGCGCTGCAATTCAAGCGCACGAATGCATCGCAAACTTACCGCCTGTACGTGCCGCGAAGCCGACGCCGATATATAACGAACCGCGGCCGACCTACAATTCATACCCGGTACCAGCCATGAAGACGGAGTACGCAGACACACACTTGATGCACGCAAGAGCCAATCTCCTAAAGAATTTGCCGAAGTTCGACGGAAACTTTGAAGAATGGCCAATCTTCGCGGCATTATATGACCAGGGAGCCAGCGTCTGCGGCTTCACCGACGCCGACAACCTGGTGAGACTGCAGCACAGCCTCCAGGGACCAGCACGAGAGGCGGTACGAGCCATGATGACGGATCCACGGAACGTGCAAGACATCCGCCGCACACTGGAGAGGCGCTTTAGCAGACCGGGAGCCCGTATCGAAGCCCTGATGGAAGAAGCACGACGCACCAAAGAAATATCGGTAAGTGACTCAATTTTTAGGTTAGTCGAGTATGGCACAACCGTTTGCAATGTAGTGTATTCGTTAAAAAATATGGGTCATTCTGCGTACCTAATAAATCCTCCGTTACTAAAGGAACTAGTCCAAAAACTACCCCAACACTTGAGACTACAATGGTACTCGGCAGGATACGGAGCGCACCCAACGCTCTCAGACTTCGGAGAGTGGTTAGACAACATAGTAGAAGTAGCGTCTCAAGAGGAACCACTCCCCCAAACTCATAAAAATGTTAGCAAGCCACGCGGACGAGCAAAATCACCCCCCCATAAACGAGTCTACACGACCGCCGAAAAGGAACTTGTAAATAACTGTTTTAAATGCAAAAAATATAATCATGCAACACCTGAGTGCCGATATTTGTTAAAATTCAATGTAAGCGATCGATGGGCATGGGTCAAGGAGCAGAGATTGTGTACTCTCTGCCTCTCGAACCTGGACACACCCATTCGTAACAGTAAGTCACAGAGGAAAATGCGACGTAAAAGGTTGCAAATGGCCTCACAACAAGGTGTTACACAAGGACACAAGGAAACAGACAAGGTCCGACAACCAGGGAAACGGTACAATTAATAGACATAAAGGTGACGACACACTTCATAAAAATAAAGGTGACGACACACTTAACAGACATAAAGGTGACGACACACTTCATAAAAATAAAGGTGACGACACACTCAACAGACATAAAGGTGACGACACACTTCATAAAAATACAGGTGAAGACACACCTCATAGGTATAGGGGTAGCGACACACCAAACGATCCGAGCGCAGTGACCAGTTACATGGAATGGAGCAACGGGCGTATTACTACGAGTAGCGTACGTAGAAGTCAAAGGTCCCGTGGCTGCGTCCGAACACTGGCTCTGTGTGATGAAGGTTCAACAATAACACTAATGCAAAAGGACCTGGCGGACAAAGTAGGTGCATACGGGCCCAAAAAGTCCACTAAATCTGGTAGGCGCCTCTGGTATGGCGATTGACAAGTGGCACACGATGAAAATTGACTGCCATATACGGCCGGTCAACGGGCCTACGTTCTACCCACTAACAGGGGTACCGAACAGTGAGGATTTAAATTTACCACTCCAGACCGTCCAGGCCAAGGAAATAATAAATAAATGGCCTCACTTGTCACGAGTGCCACTAAATGATTTAAATGGTAAACCCAAATTTAATTGGAATAGACCATTGAGCCGATGATCATCCGCGAACAATTGTTTCTGGACCACCAAATGGGCCCATAGCCACATCATGCCGATTAGGATGGACCTTGGGCGGTGGTACACGGAATTTTCCACAGCCGTTCAGCGTATGTCAATCACCTGCGGCCGGGACAAGGGAAAAAGCTAGATGAACTAATCAAAACATACTTCGACAATGAGGAACTAGGCCCATTCGTGAGAAAACACAAGGAGAAAACCAATGAAAGAGCCGAAACCTTGTTAAGAAATACTACAATAATTGAACAAGGACGGTGGCAGACGGGTCTACTGTGGAAGAGTGATAAAGTCACCCTACCACCAAACCGCAGCATGGCCGAACGACGGTTAGTAACGATGGAGAAAAAACTACTTAAAAATCCCACGTTGGCTACCCAGTATCAAGCCACCATAAATGACTTCCTAGAAAAGGGCTACGCACGTAAGCTTAGCCAAAACGAGGCACAGGAACGCGACGATCGCACTTGGTACATCCCACATTTTTCAGTGGAGAATCTGAATAAACCCGGGAAAATTAGACTGGTTTTTGACTGCGCTGCAAAATCAGGAGGCACCAGTCTCAATGATCAACTGTTGTCAGGCCCAGACCTGTTGAAACCGTTAATCGGAATATTATTTAAATTCCGACAGGGTCAATATGGGTTCTCGGGAGATATAAAAGAAATGTTCCTACGTGTACGGTTGACACCGAAGGACACTAATAGCCAACGATTTCTATGGAGGCAGTTGGACCAGAACCGGGAACCAGAGGACTACGCAATGTCCGTCGTATTATTTGGGTCTACCTCGTCTCCTTGTTCTGCCCAGTATGCAAAAAACCAGAACGCAGAACGCTTCCGTGCCGAACATCCTGAAGCTGTCGATGCCATTATAAACAGGCATTATATGGATGATTACTTAGATTCCACAGACAGTATTGTGACAGCCAAAACAATGATCGAAAATGTAAGGCGAATCCACAAGGCCGGAGGATTCGACATTGTTAATTGGGCCAGTAGCAATAGTGCCATTCTCGAGGAAGTCCCAGCGGACCAGCGTTCCAAGTCCCAAATTAAGAAAACCAGACCCGAAGAAACAAACGAAAGGATACTCGGGCTAATTTGGGACCCAAAGGAAGACGTCTTGTCTTTCGATACAAATTTTCGTAAGATCGATCCTATACTGTTAAGCGGGAAAAAGGTTCCTACAAAGCGGCAAACGTTACAAATTATAATGAGTACATTTGACCCGCTAGGAATATTAGGCCCGCTAACAGTAAAGGCCAAGATCCTATTGCAAACAATATGGATGGACAAGACGGAGTGGGATAAGGAAATAGGTAATGCCGCCTTCGAAAAATGGAGAACGTGGCTACACCAATTAAAAAAGGTAAAGAACGTGAAAATCGGACGTAGCTATCAAGCTACAGGGCGTTTCGCAAAAAACGCGCAGCTGCACGTATTCGCAGATGCGAGCGAACGCGCTTACTCATCAGTTGCGTATGTACGATTTGAGACGCCCGAAGGACGTATCTGTACAGCCTTTATAGCTGGGAAAAATAAAGTAGCGCCATTGAAAACGCTCACGATGCCACGTTTGGAGCTGCAAGCCGCCACTATGGCTAGCAGATTGGCCACTACTATAAAAAGATACCATACGTGGGATTTCTCGGAGACTACTCTATGGTCCGATAGTCGGACAGTATTATCATGGATAAAACGAGATCCCCGAGAATTCAACGCATTCGTGGCGCACCGGCTGGGCGAAATTGACCAACTAACGACACCCCAACAATGGCGATGGGTTCCCACAAAAGAAAATCCAGCGGATCATGCCACCAGAGACGAGGTCAGTCGCGCCGACGGGGACGAAGTCCAAAAATGGATTGATGGGCCGAATTTCCTTAGGGAACACCCAGATACATGGCCATCAGATATTGACACCCCGTCGGAGGATCGCGGCAAAGAAGAAGAGAAACGGCCCGTACATTTGGTCGCAGACACGCAGGTCGAACCCCTAATAAACGCCGAGCGTTTCTCAAAATTAGAGCGGCTACTCCGAACAACCGCATGGGTTATGCGCTTCACAGACCGCTGTTTAAAAAAAGGGTCTGGCGAACTACACCTCTTGGCCGGAGAAATTACCCGCGCCGAGGACTACTGGATAAGGCAGAGTCAAAAGGATAGTTTCGAAAAAGACCTCGACAACCTAATAAAAAATAAACCTTTAGATAAAAGCAGCAAAACTCGTAACCTTAATGCATACCTGGATGACAAGGGAATCCTACGAGTGGGTGGTCGAATCAACGCCGTGGAAGGAATCGCGCTCACAGTAAAGAAGCCGGCCATATTGGATGCTCGACACCGGTATACTAGGTTGCAGATCATTGCTCAACACGAACGCTCCGGCCATCAAGGCCGAGAATGGGTCTGCAACGAGCTACGGCAGCGCTTTTGGATTCTACGGTTACGAGGAGCGATTCGAACGGTTACCCGCGAATGTAGAAAGTGCCAAATGGATAGAGCCCGCCCAGTTCCTCCGAAAATGGCGGACCTACCTAGTACTCGATTAGAGCACCACATTCGCCCTTTCACAAATGTAGGTTTGGACCTCTTCGGACCCATAGAGGTCACCGTAGGACGCCACCGGGAAAAAAGGTACGGCGTCCTCTTCTGTTGCATGTCAACAAGAGCCGTCCATATCGAAATAGCGCATGCAGCGTCAAGCGATGCGACTATGATGGCCTTGAAGAGGATGTGCGCCAGACGAGGACCACCGACTAATATCTATTCAGATAACGGTACGAACCTGCATGGATCTAATAATGAAATAAAGCTAGCCATGAAGAGTATAAATTATGAAGATATAAAATCCCAATGCGCTATGAAGGCGATAAACTGGCACTTCATTACGCCAGCAGCCGCACATATGGGAGGGTTTTATGAACGACTGATACAATCGGTTAAAAAGGCCCTAAACGCCACTTTAAGGGAAAAGGCGCCGCGAGACGAAACGTTACTTACGTTGCTGGCCGAAGCTGAAAACTCGGTAAACTCGCGTCCTCTTACTCATGTGTCCCTAGACGACCAAGACGAAGAAAGTTTAACCCCTAACCACTTTCTCATCGGCTCGTCATCAGGAAGGTCAAATATAGGAGTATATGATTCAGAAAACCTATGTCTAAAAAGACAATGGAGAATTGCTCAATCGTTGGCTAACCATTTTTGGAATCGGTTCACCAAGGAATACATTCCGACATTGGCGAAACGATCTAAGTGGCTCGACGAAGTAGACCCCATCAAAGAAGGCGATATTGCGTTCTTAATAGAGCAGCAAGCCCCACGAAATGCATGGCTACGTGGTCGAATAACGCAGGTACACACGGCCCCAGACGGTCAAGTTAGGTCAGCGACGATCATGTGCAACGGCCGATTATACAAACGACCCGTCCACAAGATTGCTCGTATACCCACTAAACCTAATGGTAGTGAAAGATAACTATTTCCCACAAAAACAACGGGGAAAAATAGTTCTTTCACGGGGAAGGGATGTTGCGGGATAAATAAAATGTGCATATTAGGTTAAGAATAGCATACGAAACCCTAAAGTAAGTTTCAATATCCATGACTCAAAAACAAATGCATCTTTCCACTAACAGCTTTGCATAAATTAAGGCAGCTGCAGATTAAGAAAAAAAGCTCCCTCGGCCTTCGTTTCTAGGAAAAAACCCGGAATATTCTACGCCGAAAGAAGAAACGGCAATAAAGCAAAATATCCCGACCCTAAAGCCATAAAACACCCGGCGCCATAGGCGAATCAGCACCACAGGTGACGATGGAAAATACCGCCGCTGGAATGACTCGCCGAAATACAGTTTAACAATGAGCAAATGCCATACTTAGACAACCAAAAATTGAGGCACTTAACGTCCTAATTAAGCTAGATTAAAACTAGAATAATAATTATTATTTTTTAATGTATTTTTTGATGTTCATACCGTAGAGATAGCTATAATATTACGGAATCTAACATTAAGATTAAGAAAACAATCACAAACTCACTAAATGCGTAAAATATTGAAATAATTATTAGACAACCATTACCTAGGCTGGTTTAGGGGTAAATTGGCGTAACTTAAGATATTGTAAAGGTTAAATTAGCTAGATTATAATTTAATCTTAAAATCGACATAAATAGCGCATACTGGCATCTGTTGGAGAAAGCCGAAGGCTATAAGCCACGCCTTAGTAAAATGTAAGCGCGCGCTTTTCAAACGCAACCAATGAAAATATTGGACCAAAATCGCCGCCAATAATAGGGAAGCGCGCGAAAACACGATATGGAATGATCCCGAAAGCCCTTAAAAAAGCGAGAGCGGACGGGATCAAACCAGTCTGAAATCTGTCGGCACCGTGTACACCATCAACACCGTTTGTTACGTATATTTAGTGAGAGAACTTCGCGTTACCGAAAACTAAATTATTGACAGTTTAGACTCGGGTATTTTACAATATGTAGATATCCTAAGAACAGTTTTGAGAAGCCAAATTGTACGATTTCTTTTGGACTTAAGTGTAAAATTTTTAAATAAACATTACTTGCTATATTTTTAAAATAAATCTTTTTTCTCCCGTAAGACTGAGTTTTTTGTTTACTGGTTAGTGGTCCTATTTTAAAAACAATTAGATAATTCTCCCTATGGTGACATCGAAGAAAGTGACAGTGAACGATAGAGGATAGCCGACATACTGCCCCAGTAAAGAGCCACTGAGAAGCCGACGTGACCATATCACCCGACATCAAGAAAGTAACTCTCACCGGAGCCGTATCCGACATCGCCTGCGATCAAACCACCTGAATATGGGGTAAGCCGTTCAACTCTCCTTTCGATGTGAATACGCCGTAGTCTGCTTTAGGAAAAGAAACCGCAGATTACGGACAGATTACTAAACGAACGCAGTAGAGGCTGCTGATTCGTCGGCCCCTTGAAAAAGGACGCCACAGCGGGTATGATGCGAGTGAATGTCTGCATTAATTGGTGTTTCTGCTAGGTGATGTCTAGCATACATTAAACACTGGTATATGAACGCCGAATACATAGTCATTACCCTTGCCTTGATGAAATATTATTTGCAGCATCAACTAATAATTATAGTGACACGTTTAAAAGAGTAGCTGTTAACTAAGAAAACCAACGCTAATTTTTCACACACCTAATCAGTCGCATAAATACCGACCGTCGCTTGACGTTCGGCCGTTCGGGTTTATTCAGCTCCGCCCCGGCTTCCTACTGCTACTGTAGGAATATACTGAGCCGCGCGATCAGTGCCGGATTATCTGCAGGCAAACAAGTACCGAAGGTGCCTTAGCCACGAATGCCGCCTCCTGCAGCGTTTCTCTTCCCAGCGATCTTGCCTTGGATAATGAGGTGGAGCAATTTGTATGTGTTATTCCTCATGACGTGACCGAAGCACGACATCTTTCTGCGTTTGACGGTGTTCAGAAGTTCCGTCTTCTTCTGAAGTCGGCTCAGTACTTCAATTTTAGTGACTCCATGAGATGTTCAAGATGCGGCGGTATATCCGCATTTCGAAAGCCTCCAACCTTTTCGTAGTGTTTGTAATCATTGTAATCATAGATATTTTAATTATTTATAATAGTTAGAAAAAAAAACAATTAAATTGAAATTGTTTGATAAACGAAAAAAGGTGAAAATATGTAATAAACTTTTCGATCCGACTATTAGTATGTTATAAATTATCGACAGTTGACTGCTGCCAGCCTGTACGATCGTATTTTGTTTTTTACGATCCACATTCGCGTTGTCAGAAATGTTTAACCCGTCGGACGCCAACAGTCCTATACGCACTTTGAGTGCTTATAGGCACTCTGCGTCGTTCGACAGATTCGCGCGTAACCGTTTCGGCCGGACACCATATATTATATAAATATATATTATACACGACTAACAAGGTTAATTATGTACTAGGTAACAAGAGGGAATTCACGAAAAAACGATATTGTCAGTAATTATTTACAAAATAGACCAAAAAGATGCGGCGCAGTTTCTTGCGCGAAGGCTGGCTTTCGAGCGGTTAATGGCCCGCTTTGCCGATGCAATTGTGTTTTGTTTATATACACGTCTATTCTATACTACAACGTCGTCCGAATGTTCGACAGCCCAAAGGGGGGGGGGGGCGATAAATGGAAAGCCCCCCCCCCCCCTCCCCCCACCCCCCCCCCCCCCCCCCCCCCCCCCCCCCCCCCCCCCCCCCCCCCTCCCAAGACTTCGACGGCCTAAGGGCCTATACATGGGCAAATCCGGCACTGACAGTATGTTGTGTTCTGCCAGGAGAATCCCCGTCGCGTCTAGAAAAAAAAATCCTCCCCACACACAACAAGGCACCGGGCTACAATAACGAAGCCGAGGAAACCCGAATACAATATGTAAATATGTCCATTGAAGATCTGCAATCAGTCTAGTACCCTAGTTTAAAGTATTTCATGCATGTAATAAAGCTTTCGCACTGTTATTAACGAGTCCAGCGTTTGTTTCCAACGTCCGCCCCGTGCAACTATTCCCTGAAGCCTGTGTTTGCTTCCCTATTGTTTGCTTCTACATATAATGCATTACGCAGATCGTGAAATAGGTAGAAATAGACGGATTACCTTGTTCCGGCAGTGAGGATACTAATGTGTTCCTTCCGCTTAGTTTGACATCCCCAGGGACACCGAGGTACTTGTATACATTAACCGTCTCTAAAGATTAACTCTGGCAGTTGTAGTGGATCAGGCGAAAGCATGGATTTTCAAGGCGTCTTTATTTTTCTGAGAAACGTTGCCCCCTATGCGAAACTTTATGTATTTAGTGTACGCCACATTTAAGTTATGGTGTTGATGAGACAGTGTTTTGCTTTATCCAAGTTAGTTTGCCTTTTTTAATAGCTTTGCGATCGTATTTTGTTTATATGTCTTTTGTCTTTGCATCGTGACATAAGCGTTGTCAGAATTGTTTAACCCTGCAGCTGTAACGTGAGCATTAACTACTTCACCTGTAACGTGGGGTGTTCCTGTACCCCCATCATAAAAACAAACCAACTTTGTATTTAAAGGCAAAATAAATTGAAGCCAATTGATCTAAAACATTTTTTTTGGTTTTGAATGTAAATCATGTTGTTACAAACCTTATTATAAGATAATAAAATAAAAACAATAATAATAAAAAAACATCAACATTTAAAAAAATTACAACTTACTGAACCTATTTACTTCATTATTTGTCTCCTGAGGGTCAAAGCACTGATGACAAAAATGTTCATTATGACTCATACACATGAATTTATGACACCTTTTAAACAATGTTTTGGCTCACGGAGGAAAAACGACTACTGTCTCCTCTCTTATAACTTAGTTACTAGTAGAGGTGGCACTAATGAGTGAACTGATGACGCCATGCCAGTGTTGCTAATCTAGACATGAAAATACCAACATATTAACATACAATCCACTGTCTAGTTACGTCACCTGCCCGAGGCCTTACGGCGAGGCACCGGGAAAGGTAACAAGCGGGCAGCCTAGCCCCCTGACTACGAGTTTGGAATTAACCTTCGGGATAGAGGTATCCTAAAGGGTAATTCCAGGAGGAGGCTTGATTCCAGGCAGGAGGCTGCCTCCAGACTGGTTACAGAATCGAGGTCGCTTGCGCGGTCGTCTCCCTTACGTAGCGGTCCGGTAGACACCGTATCTATTGCGGACCACGACATCCTTTGCCCGGCTGTTCACCCGGTATCGGAGAAGCCGATTGGTCGTTTCAAGAGCAGTTGCCATAAGGTGAACAACTACCCCCGCTCTGTAGGGGATAGTACGGTTTCCAGACTCCCCCGGCTGACAGTCAGAATGCACAATCGATTGGCTGACGCCGCACGGTGCGTAAACCGTCCAGGATCGCCCGAAGGTTGATTCCTAGGGGAAACTGGCCCGCAGGACATAGTCCTACCCTGGCTCGCACTTCTACGCGGAGGCCACCGGATGGATGTTGACACGCGAATTCAACCCGTAAATTTGACCGACACTAAACACATGGGTCCTAAGGGCCGAACTGCAACTGGAGAATGTTGGACAGCCCAAAGGGGGCCCCGAGACTTTAACGGCCTAAGGGCCTCTACATAGGTTGATCCGACACTGCCGCGCGACCCCTCGCGCCACAGTGTCGGATCCACCTATGTTGATCGGATCAACCTATGGTATCAACCTTGTGTCGGATCAACCTATGCTAACACACGATTCATCGTGACGGCCCCGTTTTAATTTAATTTTAATTTAATTTGTTTTAAATTATTATGTTTTATTATGTTAATATGTTTCATTTTAATTATGGGTACAGTGGCTTGGCAGTAATTAATGTTTTGGCGAAACAGTGTCGTAATTCAATTTTTTTACTAATTTTTACTAAAAATTTTTGGGACAGCAACTTGTTAATCGGCTGAGGGACCGAGGCCTGAAGGGTTAACATTGGTCCCAGGATTAAGTTTAACACTTAAAAATAATTAAGGGTAAATATCACCCGCACGGGAAGCGCCTATTGCTTGGCACCGGGCCTTAAAAAATGGTACAAGTGCCGCGGTGGCAAAAACTATCGATAATAACAAAATGAAAACTGTCGATGCTTCATTCGAGCTCCACTTAGCAGATACGGCCTCAAGTGAGGATCTCGCCGAGTGGCACCTCGCAACATAGGTAAAGCTAGAGCATCCTCTCGACTTAAAAGGACTTAAACTCAAGTATGTCGGCGACGTCGATGATAATAAAGAGGTGAATTCATTAATAAATATACGATCAGCCCCCGGATTCTGAAGCGACGATACGATACACAATTGTCGTCACTTATCGATATTTGCGATTCTGGAAGCGATTTGACAGTCCTTCAATCGTCAGAAATAAGGTTAGGTGTAGCTAACGTTATAAATATATTATAAACTTAAGGTATAGGTTAGCTGATAGGCATTGCCGCAAGGCAATAAGGTCGCCTTTTTTATTTAACATAAAGATTTTATTATTATTATTATTATTATTCTTTCAATGTTTCTATTTTTTAATTGCTGCAAATAAACAAATAATTAATAAATAGATCGACTTACCTATCATGTCAACAATGACAATGGGGTCTTCCCCGAATTTCCTGTGCTTCTTGTCGAAGTTTGGCTCGTTGAGCTGGAAGGCTGCTACATACGGCGTCACGATTGCCGTATACATCACTAGCATCAGGATGAGCCAGTCCCAGGCAGCCTACGGATATAAAGAGATGATATTTTAGCCTTTATTTATTGTGCGTCCCCATTACGAATATAGAGAACTAGAAAATAAGACCGTTCATAACGGGCTGAATGCCTTGAACGGATTTTGATTTAAGTTTATTGGCTGATCTAAATCAGGATAAATGATCCGGTCTGGAGTGAGTTGTTCGAAAATCGATCGCTCAGTAGAATCACGGGAGACATAGTACAACCATTGATTATATAGAGTACTAGTGGGATGTTACCCGGCGATGCTCGGGTATCCGTTTCCTTCTTCCTCCCACTTCTCCTTCTATCCCCTTTCCCCGAAAGTAGCCTATGTCAATCACCCCCACCACACACCAGAACCTACAAAAGGCGAACGATAAGGTCATCCAGGCCGCATACTTTGGAGAGAAGCGTGTCCTATCCTGGCCCGGGCACGTTAACGAACCGTCGAGAGGTTTCTTAATTTTAATTCTACAATGAACAACTAGAGCTCTCAATTACAAGGGGCGAACCCGTCATCTCAGGAAGTTTTAAGGATAATAGATTGTTTGGCGAGCGTAGAAGACTTGGGACAATAACAGTCCTTTGTCTAGTTACGCAGCTTACCGCGAGATAACCAGGTTAATCCCCCAGCAGGCCGAGACTTGCGCACTTACTTCTAGTTGCAACTAGATTACTCCGGTCTACCGACTAGTTATAGGTTCGAGGTCGCTAGCGCGGTCCTCTCCCTTATGTAGCGGTGATAGGGTCTCTACCGAATCTATCGCGGACCTCGGCATTCTTTACCCGGCATTCTGTACCCGAAATCAGGTAGCCGAATGGTCGTGTTAAGAGTAGTTGCCTTAAGGTTTACATATACCCCCGCTAAAGGAAACAATACTCTTTCCAGGCTCCCCCAGCTGTCAGTCACAACAATGCACAATCGATTGGCTGACGCCGCACGGTGAGCAAAACGTCCAGAAGCGCATGAAGGTTGACTCCTAGGGGAAACTGGCTCGCACTTCTGCGTGGAGGCCGCCGGATGGGCGTTGACCTGTGCAACCCTGATGATGATGATGCCATGCTCATCGTGAACCGACGACGGCGACCTCTTGCTCCCAGCTCTTAAGTGGAATACCACTAGCGGTTAGGTGCCTTTTCAAGACATCTTTATAGCGTAGGTGCTGTCCGCCGATTTTGCGTGCGGCTTGTCAAAGTTGGGCATAAAACACGGCTTTCGGGACGCGGTCGTCTTTCATACGCACTGTATGCCTAAAGTTCTTAAATTAAAGATAAAAGTTCTTCAATTCAAATGAAAAGGAAATCCAAAATCTGGAGAAATTTAAAGTTTAACATTTAGTTTTGCCAATGGATGCCAACGAAAGGCCAGCTACCTTCTTGATCGCATACAAATGGTTAAATTAATAAGTCGAAGTGGCAACCCCGCTTTGTCTAGTGCAGCGTTTCTCAAAGTGGGGTACGCGAACTAGGGGTTCGCCAGTTGATTGTAGGGGGTTCCCGACTGACTGGCGACGCACGTGATGGCGCGACAGGAATTATTGCCCTTCAATGTGGTGAACGGTTTCGTGCAGCTTGGGCCACAAGATCCATTTTGTTCTCGGAGCGGCTCAACTCACGATTCAGCTCCTATTCAGAAGCCTCCTCGAGTGGAAGGCTACCCCGGCTAAGACTCCCGTGTCTCAGGCCTCGGAGCTGGTGGAACGGTTTCTCCTGGCGGGATTGCATCCCGGCACCACTGGACGGTTTGCGCACCGGTCGGCGAAGCCAATCGGTTGTGCATTCTGACTAATTGCTGAAGGGGTCTGGAGACTGTGGAAATACACTGTTTCCTAAGCAGCGGGGGTGGATGTTTCACCTGATGTCGTGCCACTCTTGATATGACCTTGGGCCACTCGATCCTGTGTGGCACTACGGGCAAAGAACGCCCAGGTCCGCGATAAATTCAAACTGAATTACCGCTGTAATACAACAGGTAGAGGTTGCGTAAGCGACTTCGGACCCGTAACCAGTCGGGTGGACGGAGGTATCCTGAAGGTTAATTCCAGACGGAGATATCCTGCCAAAACTGGTAGTTAGGGGGTAAGGCTGCCCGCTGGGTACCTTCCTCGGTGCCTCGCAGTAAGGCGTTGGACTCTAACGGGTTGCTGGGAACTAGACTGTAGATTGTCTTGTCCCCGAGTCTTCTACGCTCATCCCACGGCTGAAAGAACGGTCTATATCGTTATACTAGCCTGGGGTGACGGGTTCGCCCGTTGTAGTCGACACCGCTATCCTGCCCTTCAAGCTTATTTTAAAAATATGTCAATAATTGATTTGTAAACAGCAGGATATTAAGAATATCCCAAGCTATCACGCAAAATGGGGAATTACCTTTTGCCCTTTGAAACAACTACTTTTGTGAGAGTGGGGTTTCACACCTGGGTATAATAAAAACGAAATTCAGAAATCCTTTTGATCCTGAATCAGAATTAATATTAAAATTGACCAAAGTTGCTCCTAAAAATACTTAACCCCTCGTATGTGAGGTGACCATTAATGGTTGCCTACGGCAAAATGTATACAAAATGTATATAAATGTAAATATAAATGTAAATGTGCGCCGCTCTATAGTAATCCGCTCTATAGTAATGCTATAGCTCTATAGTAAACCCCGCTCTACGTAAATGTAAATGTAAATATAAATTTATATACATTTTTGCCGTAGGCAACCCGAGCTAATCGCCATTCATTTGAGGGGTGTGCGACAAGAAGCAAGCCTATCAAACACAAGCAATATTATTGCTTATATGACTATTTTCTATTATTTAAATAAAAACCCTTACTCTCTGCTATAGCTAGATTTTTTAAAAGGGGTTCACACTCGTCTGTGAAATTTAATAGGGGTACGTGGGGATATAAGATTGAAAACTCCTGATCTAGTGCTCTCGCAATCACGACAGGCGTACCTCAAGGCACAATACTTGCTAAAATCAATTCCTTTAGTCGTCCAGACTTTACTAATGATCAATTAGCAATCTCTCGAGAAAACGTCGCCCGTAATCTCGGATTGCACAGTAATGACCATGATCTTTCAAATATCACTTAAAGCAATTTGTCTTATCTGAAATCGCTGTATAGAATCAGAGATTATTTTCATACAGATATTAGGATTATCCTAATAAATATATTATCATCTTTGATTAGGGCGACTGCGTAAATGGACCGTGACGCGGGAAATCGGAATTAATCGGCTGTGTCTCCCCAAAACTTTCTTAACAAGTAGTTAAGGAGTGATTTAATCTGAATATTAATTTCATAAATAAAATCGATGGGTGCCCTCTCTCAGCCGGCAAATGAACCCAGTTACGTTTAGAGACGGGCCAAATTATCGCCTAGTTAGATGTGCTATTGGCAGTAAAGGTCATGTAAGATGTGTTAAACCTCCCTATATTAATTATTAAATAATTTATATAATTATTATAAGATTACATGACCTATGAATGAACTGTATACCTAATCCTATGTACCTAAATAAATAAATAAATAAATTGCGACGCCTCGGGCGGTGCGGTTTGTTTTTAGGCTAAAGGTGGGTTTGGGCCAAGCGCCAACAGATGGCGTTAAAATTTAATTAAAGTATATGGCGGAATGTAAATATTATTAGTGTAGCTTGTATATGCGATACAACATCCAGAACTCAACAAGGCCATTGTGTACCAAATTTCAAGTCTCCAAATCCAACATTTCGAGATTGATTGATGACTAGTGCGCCCCCTAATGGACAGAATTCAAACACGATTTTTTTTAACTCTTGCCATGACCAAATGATGCCTGCATACCAAATTACAGCTCAACCGGATAAACCGTTTAGGTGCTATTGCGGAGGAATAGGCACACGCAGACACACAGATAGACTTCAATCTGGAAATGGTCTTAGTCGTGTCAGGGGGGCTCAACATGGATATTTCCGTCTTCAACACGGAAAAAAATATAGCGCGTTCACAACATAAGGCATAGATGACAGAAGTACTCGTATAGTGACCTGTATAACGGAGAGCGCCTTAAGCTTTTAAAATGTATATACATATTATATTTTGAAAAAATCTATATTTATATACGTTCCTGGAACCTTCATATCTACGTACGCCTATATGATGAGTTACTAAGATTCTACACCCAGGGCTGGCTCCCGACGAGGGGACTCCTCAACAATCCACAGCACAGACACGAAATTTTGTATGCATTCCATTACGACAGTCCGTTCTAAGTTTCATTAAGACAGGACTGCGGCACCTAGGGTTGGCTTCCAACGAGGGAACTCCTCAACAGTCAACAGCGCAGAGACGAAATTTTGTATACGCATTCAATTTTGCATAGGCATTCTAAGTTTGAATATGACATGGCTGCTGTTCTTATAAAATAATGTGGACTTTATTTTTGTTAAAATTATTATTTGTGTATTTTTTTCCTAATAATTATAGAAACCCTATTGTATCTCAGAAATCGCCCGTTAATGTCTGCTAAATGATCCAGAGAAATAGGTTTTCAAGCATGTGCAAAAGTCTTTCGACTGCCGTGCTTAAGATGGGACGAATTGTGGAAAGTAATTCTAGAAACTGGAATTCCTAGACGCCTAGTTGGTTTTATCGATAACGTCTACTCTACACGAATAATCAATCATACTTAAGGACTGATTTACATTGAGTCAGTTACTGACTTCAAATTCAAGACAAGTGAGTACTGACCCAGTATTGCCATTGTGTAAATTTATTTTAAGTCATTACAGCCATAGTAAAATAAGAACAGTATAACATCTCCATAGTAGGTACCATTGACTTTAAAGTGTAATATAAAATCAGTGATAGTACGCACCGATTTCGCACTCGTACAAGAGCTCGTTGTCCGTACGCTACCACTACATACATTCTCCGGCGCCTCGGTGCTAGCCACTCAGGGCTGTCGCGCGACAGCTAAGTATACAAAAGTGGAATGTTTTCTGTATTACATTTACGTTACGAAATTAAATTTACGAAGTAACGTTTATTGTTCATTTGCGTAGGTAAGTATGTGTCTAGGTAATTAGGTGCATAGGTATGTAAGTGCATAGGTAGGTAGGTAGATGCGTTTTTGTTAAGTACCTACTTTAACATTTGACAAATAGGAAACAAATTATTACCGTTAACAATACACACAGTAAGCCAGAATACCTCCAGTATGGTGTCCCTCAAGGCACTGTTCTCGGGCCCATTTTATTTCTTATTTACATCAACAAACTCTCTAATCTAGTCGGCAAAACAATTTCCTTCGCCGATGATACGGTCGTTATTTTCGAGGGCTATAACTAGAATGAAACATTCTCCGTAGCCAATGAGGGTATTAATGAAGTACATGAATGGTTAGACAATTCTCTACTTAGCCTGAACATACATAAAACTAAGTACCTTACGTTCAGCAACAATAGTAAAGGCCAACCACATTTAGACCATAGACTGACCATTCATGACTGCGACAGAAATACTCAGCATTGCAACTGCACTACTCTAGAAAGAGCACAACAGGTACAATACCTGGGTATAACGATCGACAATAAGATACGTTGGCAACCACATATTGATAAGCTGGCGATGAAGGTGCGTAAACTCGCATGCATATTCAGGGAAATAAGAGATATTGTGGACCCGGGAACACTGAAAAACACCTACTATGCATTGTGTCAGTCAATACTATGCTATGGTATTATAGGATGGGGCGGTTGTACAAGGTCCACTCTACACCCTCTAGAAGTAGCGCAAAAATGTATTTTAAAAATAATCGCACGTAAACCATATAGATTTCCGTCAGACACTCTTTACATCCAGTCCGGGGTTTTGGATGTAAGACAGCTTTATGTTGGCATGGCCCTAATATATACTAAAAATAAACTGACACCTTATAATCAACAACGAGTTGGAAAGACGAGAGCTACTAGAACTGGTGATATGATGGTGCCAAGATCTTACACAACATTTGGCCAGCGCCATTTCACGTTCATTGGCCCTAGAATGTATAACAATCTTCCCGAAGCAATTAAAAGTAGTGAGAACACATCCACTTTTAAAAAATCTCTAACTGATTGGTTGTTAGAGGTGGGTAGAGACGGTTTAGGGAATATGATGACTGTTGTATTTTGAATGATAGTATTTAGTACTTAGTATTTAGTTTTTCCATGATAATTTTAAATGGTAAGCGTTATATCAATATGTAATTGATTTATATACCTATGTATATTATTTTAGTTTTTATGTATGTGTGTATATATGGATATATATTTTATCTATAGATGTATATAAGTATCTATCCATATTTGTATATGCGTAAATATTTGTAGTTTTATATTTGTCGATTTAAAAATAAGTGCTAACTATAGTTTAAGTTGACAGTGCACACTTAATATCGTCATTAAAAGTCTGCCTTAGAACAGGCCTAGGCCTAGTTAGGCGACTGTGTCAATCATTAAAAATAATGTCACATCAATTTCTTGCTAACATCTTAATCAAATATGACATTATTTTTTTACTAAATGCGTTACTAAAAAAAATAAAAAAAAATAATAAAAAAAACTTACTAAAATGTAGGTATTTTGAACACATGCAATATGTGATGAATGCTGTCACAATAAGTCAGCACTAACTCATATATTTTGTTACAGTACAATTTTGGGGACCGACTCTTGATCTATAAACCAAAAATACATAAACGTACATAATAATTATAAAGAATTGCATTTCTGCAATTCATTTCTGGGATCACAACTTGTCAATTGTGTATTTGTTGTGGCAACCCTGGTGGTTCGGCGAAGCGTAGGTACTTATTTCGAAAACGGGCTCGAGATGTCCTACTGTTGTTATTTTACTATGGGTTGTAGCGTGACGTCCCGTGTCGTGTCGAAAATATTAACTAGCGAAAATGTGGTTTCTTTGCGGTTACCTTTTCTTCTAAAGGGCTCTCTAGACGATCAAGCATGCTTGTTAAGTTTCGCGTCGCAGGCTGGGAGGGGATCGTAAACCGCAGGAAATATGCAAATATATATTTTTTGATACTTGCCAAAAATGCGTAATTTTGTAGTTTTATACCAGGGAGTCACGTCATTCATCAATCAATTATGTCTAATTAACGTGACTCCCTGGTATAAACTACATAATAAGGTATTTTTGTTAAATATTACAAAAAAAATATTTGCATATTTCCTGCGGCTTACGATCCCCTCCCTGCCCGCAACGCGAAGCTGGTCAAGCATGCTTGATGTCTAGAGAGCCCCTAACACTTCCATTAACTCTTCTAACAGCAGATATAGTGCAGTCACTTAAGCATAAATAAGGGGTCAGCCTCGGAATGAGAGATAATAAACTGAAAACTCGTATACACCTTCATTTTGGCGTTGTAAAAAAGGTCTCAAAAGTGTCATAAAATCTCGAATCTTTGTCATAAATTATTCAAGGTTGAAGGTCACAAAAATCAGGTTTTCGCGATTATCTAGGTTTACGATTATCTAATGCAAGTTCAACTGTGAATCTTGGTGAATAATACCCTGTATAAAGTTATTAAATCATTAAATTATAATTACAAATGAATAATAGGTATACATTTTATTTAATAACATTTTACATATATCTATTATATTCATTTAATAATATTTACCTACTTTGTGCAATTAAAACCTCAACGAATGAAATACTTAATTTATATTAATTTATTGAAAGTAGATTTACATAGCGGTAATGAACACGAAATTTAAAGTTTAACATTTAGTTTTGCTAATGGATGCCAACGGAAGGCCAGCTACCTTCTTGATCGCATGCAAATGGTTAAATTAATAAGTCGTAGTGGCAACCCCGCGTTGTCTAGTGCAGTGTTTCTCAAAGTGGGGTACGCGAACCCCTAGGGGTTCGCCAGTTGATCGTAGGGGGTTCGCGACTGATTGGCTGGCGACGCACGTGATGGCGCGACAGGAATTATTGCCCTTTAAGCTTATTTTAAGAATATGTCAATAGTTGATTTTTAAACAACAGGGCAGTAAGAATGGGCCAAGCTACACGCAAAATGGTGAATTACCTTTTGCCCGTCGAGACAACTACTTTTGAGAGAGTGGGTTTTCACACCTGTGTATAATAAGCTATCACGCGGTACTGAACACGTTTACAAGTGATTAGTACTGCTGGTGCGTACGGTGTGTACGGAAGTGAAGTGACAGTGCTGTACCACAGCACTGTGTCACGAGTCGTAAGGGCTCGCATATGGCCGCCAGATGTCTGCTACTCGGCCGAAGTGGTTATTAAAACGGTCGAAAAAGTCTCCAACCTTCACCAGACGTACCCCTCTGAGAGACGTGCCCCTCCGAGACGTCCACTTTACTCGCATCCTATCCCCGCAATGCCATGTAGATCGAGAGTGCGTCTACTGTTCTCTAGATATACTGGGGCTGTACTGACCTAAAATCAATTTACACGATGACAATACCGAGTCAGCGCTGACTTGTTTTAAAATTAAAGCCAGAGTAACTGACTCCATGTAAATTAGACTAAGTTAAAACCGACCGTCGAAAGGTGATCCATGTAAGCTTGTTACTATGCCCTACTCTTCTATTTATTATATAATAGATCCTTGGTGCCTACCTTGTAAGGTGAGTGATGCAGTATGGTGCAGGGATGCGGCGGTGGCTCCTGCCCCTTATGTCCACCTCCCACCCCCAGTGACAACACCTGAAACAAGGACAGAAAAATATTCAGTTAGTGGCAGACGACAATAACATGGGGACGGACCGCCTCACTCTAACATCTTCTTCTTCTGAAACATCATTTCAACCCTTTTAAAATAGACAACATTTATAAGCTGTGCTGTTTAGAAAACCTTATTCAAGACCCTGCATGAAGGGTCTCAAGTGCGGCTAACTGCAATTCAGAGATTTGTGACAGTTCATGCATAATTTCTTTCAAAAACCCGTCGTTTTCGACCGCTAAATCGCTATATTTCGGGAAAATCCTATTAGGAGCACATGCCATAGCAGCAGGAGATTCAATCAATGGACTTGGCGTTCCAAATCCCCTATGTTCGAAATTCAATTAGATGAAATCTTTGAGCGTCTATTAATGATGTCTATACATGCTTGAAGGCGTCTATTAAACAATTGATATATTGATATATATATATATATATATATATATATATATATATATATATATATATATATATATATATATATATATATATATATATATATATATATATATATATATATATATACATATATATATATATATATATATATATATATATATATATATATATATATATATATATATATATATATATATATATATATATATATATATATATATATATATATATATATATATATATATATATATATATATATATATATATATATATATATATATATATATATATATATATATATATATATATATATATATATATATATATATA